>VXBT01012146.1:0-25681 GCA_013400235.1 Oriolus oriolus | reverse complement strand
GTGGCCCAGGACACAGTTGGCTTTTTGGACTGTGGGCGCACATTGCTGGGTCAAGTTGAGATTCCTGTCCGCCAAAACCCCAAGTGTTTCTTCTTAGGGATGCTCTCTTTCCATTCTCTGCCCAGCCTGTACTTGTGCCTGGGATTGCCCTGGCCCAGGTACAGGACCTTGCACTTGGTTTTGTTGAACTTCATGTACTTTTATATGAAGGCCCATTTCTCAAGCCTGTCCAGGTCCCTCTGGATGACATCCCTCCCCTCCAGTGTGTCAACTGCATCACACATCTTGGTGTTGGTGCCAAACTCGCTGAGGGTGCCCTCGATCACACTGTCCATGTCACTGACCAAGATGTTAAACAGTGGTGCCTGTCCCAACATCAACCCTTGAGAAAAGCACTGGGGCATTCAGAGCTCTTTGAAAGTGGACAAAGCTTCATGTGTAGATATAGAACAAGCAGCAGTGAAAAACTGCAAAAGCAGCAAGCATGCATTATTAAAATGGTAGTAGAAAACAATACATGGATAATGTTCTAATTTTAATGTTTAATATCGAACTTTTGAATGTTACAATTTCTAATCATATTCACTTCTGGACTTTTTTTGTTCCCATGAGATACCCAGTTGTTCCATGTAGCATCTAGCATGCCTGTTCTCTTATGTTGCGTAACAATTTGTTCTGGATACATCAAACTTTAATTGGTAAGCCAACACTTCCTTGCTTTCTGCATCAGCTTTATCGATCCATGGACTTCAATCTCTGAAACAATGAATAACGCATTTATGGTCTATTAAGTTCCCTTCAGCCTTTTATTTTTTCTGATAATTATTCTAAAAAATTGCTTCCAGAATAATTTCTCTCATGTGACTTCATAAAGCAGTCATAAAATTTTGCAATATATAATTAATGTAACTTAAAATGATTTTTTTTTGTTTTTTAAGAAGCAGGCTAAGGCATCAGCGAGAGTTCAAAATGAAAAAGGCCCACCCCTGCAATGGCAATGCAACAAAAAAAGATGCTAACATTGGGACAAGAAAGCAGTATTTATCTACCTCTCAGTAGATATGTAACTTGGAACTGATTCTGTCTGTGCATGGGGATTTTTCCCATATGAAAAGTCTGAGATTGATCTTTCAGGGTCCAGTAGCTAAAACTAATTCAGGAGCAGTATGCAAAGATCTCCATTCCACATGAAGTTTCCTAATTTTGTTGATGGTGTAGGGTCTCAACTGGGAAATTTCTCTCACACTTTGGTTCAGTTGGTCAACAGGATTAAAATCTACCAATTTAGGAGCAGAGGAGAAATACACATTTCATTCATTTCACTTAATCATGAGCTTTCTATAGTTACCCCTAGCACCTGATCAGTCAGCATAGGTGGCTACTTTTCAGAGTGCAGTTCAATTTTTAGAAAATTCGTAAGGAAAATTTTCTAGAAACTTTGGCCTTATTCTGGATTTAACTTAGTATGTAAACCAAACCCTGTTTTATATTAGGATACAGAGAATGTCACTGTACTTCCAGTTCATTCTACACTGGAAGGCCCAATGACTGTATGAAATGACAGCCAGAGTTGTTGACTTGTTACATATGTTTTAAAATGCCCCCTTAAGTCTTGTAAGTCGGGTACAGATGCCTCACAATGAAGGGAGTAATAAAAATATCCCTGTTGTCACATTTTTTTTAATGTAGAAAGCCTATTGTAGTAATAGTACAAGAGCAACTCAAAACAGGAAAGGTGGGTTTGAAGAATAAAGACATGATCAGACTTCTAGAAAGACAGCTGAGAGTGGAGTCTGGCTCTGCCTGCATCAAACACTTGTTCTTTTGGTTAAGATAGTGTATTTCATCTTGTAATCAACTCTAATCTTGAACTTTACCGACTAATAAAATGACTGGACGCAAAAAGAGTACTCATACAAAAAGTTCTTAGGCAAATACATCTTTACATCAAAACCCTACTCTACTGTCTAGGGGATAAAGTACAGCTCCATTGTAATTTAATCCTGACGACACAAAACCAGAAACTGTAGCTTTATTGTTGAGGAGTCATAAGTGAAATTAATTCCCTTTCAAATTTATTTGTATTATCCCAAGTAGCTTTTCCTTTTTAAATTTCAATTGCTACCACAGTAAATTGCAGCCAAAACTGAGAAGCCTATGTAGTGCAGAATGTATTACAGTTACCATACTGATTAGCATAAATAAAAGAAGAGAGGTAAAGTTAAAATATCTTCTTAGGAGATATGGTAAGAAACCCAATAGTACATCAGAGAAGCTCAGGTGGGAATACAGGTCTGTGATTTACTCTGGAATGCCTAATGATCAATAACATATTTGGTTCAAAACAATTGTTCCAGGAAGAGTTGCTTCAGAGCTCGCAAAAGGCTTTTCTGTATTTTAACCATGTCCTGTTTGCGGTCTGTCCCCCTGGTTTAGGAAGGGGGACTCAACATTTTCCCATTCAACATTTTTTTTCTGTTTTCTTAAAGGTTATTTAGCTCACTGATTAATATCTCTGAGAAATTTAGTGAAATCATAAAAAATCTGAAGCCTTCCAAAGCAGAACTGGGAAAATTAACACATATTTGTATGACACCAAATGTGCACAAATACTTGTACCAACTCCCAGGCTAAATTTTATTGAGACAAATTATACATCCATAAGACAAAAGTAAGCTTTCCTCAATCCATTTCTTTTGCTATAAAAAGACAAAATAAACTTTGCAAAATCAAACTAATATATAAAGCAGTTTGACTAATATTTACTCTCCCAATAAGTCACTTGTGTTGAAAACACAAACAAATCACAAACATTAATAAACTAGTAATACAAGCAATTATAGTGGCAATTGAAAGTTCCATTGGCCCCATACAGTTCATCTGTTGGCAGGTTCCTATCAAAAGAAAAGTAAGAATTTGCCCTGATACAAAAAAATTATAAAAAGGAAAAATTTCTTGTCTGGCATAATGCTACTAAACCAACGACTTCAGTTTGAAATGCTGGCACTCCTGTATTTATCACAAAAGTAACCAAAAAGCTAGAAGAGCCTAAGATAAAAATGATGATCACATCTTCATGTTCTCTGTGAGCCTTTTCCTGTAAATCTGCTGGCAGTTCCCACACTCTGCCTTTGATCTCCAGGGTGCTGGCATTCCTAGGAAAGGAAACAATAAAAACATCCTGGCACAATACCCCTTAGTGAATCAAGTTTTTTAACTGCGTGAACTTGATATCTCTTAAGTGTAGTTTCAACTTCTATTACATTAAGTGCTTGTTGTTTCCCCCATACTTTCAGAGGGGTCTCCTCTGCTTAATTTCATGTCTCAAGGGAGTGATACTACCTGTAAAAAATTGACAAGCGCTGCATCTTATGACTTAGGGAGTATTTTAACTGCTTGAACTGGGTTTGTTTTAGGGTTTTTAGCTGATTTCTAGTTCTCACCCTGGAGCTATGTATTAACCTTATCAGTTTGGCAGATAGCCATTGCTTCACTTACTCCAGTGATTTTAACTCTTTGCTGTCTGGCATCCCTCTGCATTAATATTGACTGGATTTCGATCTTGACTGATTTATGATCAGATTTTGATCTTGGAAGCTGTACCCAGCACCGTTTTAGTAGCTAACCCAGGCAGTCATTTGTGGTTTCAGTTTTAATTAAGGGTTGACATGCTACTTTCTCATCATCAGATGTCAATGCAAATGTTATGTTTTGCTCTGTATCAGAACAGCAGACTTACTCACCATGTCTCAACTCCTCCACTGAGCACAACAAAAGGTCTGAATTACTAAACCATGTTTCAGGAATGTTTTATGGGTTCTACATCCTTCAATTCTTCCTGTAAAATTCTCTCTCTCACTGCATTCCAAAGTTCTGCCTGAAGCTTTTGGATATGATCGCAGTTGGCAGCAAGCAATGCCTCTTCCTGCAGCCTTTTTTTCCCCCCTTCATTTAATTGAAGGAACAAGTCTTTCACAGATCTTGTAAAGATAGTATTATTTCATCTCAGGTTTTTGCATAACCAATTAAACATCATCCCAATTTTTTAATGCCAACGCCACTCCAGGGATATAGGGCTAATAACAAATTTTTCCAGGAAGGACAACAAAATATTTTCTCTACACTGGCTTACTCAGAAGACCCATTGTCCCCAAAATCTTTCATTGAACCTCCTTCAGGGGGAAGTTGGGGCAAAGTTTCCAAGAGTTCATACACAAGGAACCACACAACCTCCCACAGAGGGAACTGTATGATTTTCAAAGGCACTTTGGGTCAGAGAACAGTATCATGCAAAGACTGCAGCAAAATAATGTTATGATCTCAATATCACGATTATCAGAGATGCCTCTGCCCTAACTGAGATGCAAACAAGCCACATACCAAAGTCAATAGTACAGATTTTATTTTACAGCAAATATGAGGTAAAGAGAGATAGAAATAGGAAAGGGAAGAGCAGGAAGGGAAAGAGAGAGAGAGAGAGACAGATTAAGTAGGAAGATAGTCACTACCCTGTAGATCCAGAAGCATCCCATTTGTGCTCTTCAACCTGGGCTTCTCAGTGGTGACGGTCATGTGAAATATAGAGTTCAGTGGGTTAATACACATTCAGCTATATGTGGGAACACCCAAGCACCTTCCCTGTGCGGGGGATGTTTTACACTGTCTTTTACAGCAACACTGTGGATCACATGCAGTCCTCTGCAGGNGATTTTCAAAGGCACTTTGGGTCAGAGAACAGTATCATGCAAAGACTGCAGCAAAATAATGTTATGATCTCAATATCACGATTATCAGAGATGCCTCTGCCCTAACTGAGATGCAAACAAGCCACATACCAAAGTCAATAGTACAGATTTTATTTTACAGCAAATATGAGGTAAAGAGAGATAGAAATAGGAAAGGGAAGAGCAGGAAGGGAAAGAGAGAGAGAGAGAGACAGATTAAGTAGGAAGATAGTCACTACCCTGTAGATCCAGAAGCATCCCATTTGTGCTCTTCAACCTGGGCTTCTCAGTGGTGACGGTCATGTGAAATATAGAGTTCAGTGGGTTAATACACATTCAGCTATATGTGGGAACACCCAAGCACCTTCCCTGTGCGGGGGATGTTTTACACTGTCTTTTACAGCAACACTGTGGATCACATGCAGTCCTCTGCAGGAAGGCCTCAGCAAATGGATCTGGGGGCTGTGGCCGCCCCTCACTGAACCCAGCCAGGGCTTATTTTCAACACAGCTGCTGAGTTGGCTTTCTACATGGATGCATTCTTCTCCTCCCAGCCTCATTTATTCTTGCTTAAACCTGAGATAATTGGACAACAGTATCACCTTTACCTTATCTCAAGTTCCTGTCAGGTGGCTTAACTCACAGTCCAAATTCCTGTAATCCAGAAGGCATATTCAGAGGGGGACGGAAGGAGAGGGAAGAGTGTGGGCATCAGTGGTGCAGATAAGCAGTTGCTTCTTTGCATAATTTGCAAAGAAAAGTCCTTCAGTGATTTTAACAGTGTNGTGGGTTAATACACATTCAGCTATATGTGGGAACACCCAAGCACCTTCCCTGTGCGGGGGATGTTTTACACTGTCTTTTACAGCAACACTGTGGATCACATGCAGTCCTCTGCAGGAAGGCCTCAGCAAATGGATCTGGGGGCTGTGGCCGCCCCTCACTGAACCCAGCCAGGGCTTATTTTCAACACAGCTGCTGAGTTGGCTTTCTACATGGATGCATTCTTCTCCTCCCAGCCTCATTTATTCTTGCTTAAACCTGAGATAATTGGACAACAGTATCACCTTTACCTTATCTCAAGTTCCTGTCAGGTGGCTTAACTCACAGTCCAAATTCCTGTAATCCAGAAGGCATATTCAGAGGGGGACGGAAGGAGAGGGAAGAGTGTGGGCATCAGTGGTGCAGATAAGCAGTTGCTTCTTTGCATAATTTGCAAAGAAAAGTCCTTCAGTGATTTTAACAGTGTTTAAAACTATTATGATATTTAAATCTCTTACATGTGGTCACTAAATTCTAGATTCCAGGTTCTATTTAAAGGCTAATGAGGTTAAAAATAATATCCTTTGCTTCTACTTGTTTAGTGATTTTGCTGATGACTTGGATGACTTTAAATAATTTATATTTTGTGAAGAACAGAATGTAGAAGTTTTCAATTAGATTATACTAGAACACTAAAAATTGCATTGTAGTTAAGAGGGAAAACAAAACAAAACCACAAAATTCACACAAACCAACAGGTCCTTCAAATTAAATTTTTTTTCATCTCTATAATCTGCTATATTCAACAGCATCTGGGACACTACAGTAACTGAGGAATAGCTTTCATTAGGTGACTGCTGTACATGGACAGAGGGAGAGGGGAAGGAAGGAACACTGCATGATGCTGGTGGACTAAACAGGGACAGTAGAATAAGCAAAAAGTTTCAGACTCAACGTCTCTGATTAAGACACGATCTTCCAATTCTCTTTCCTGGCTTCCCTTTTGCTCAAATCTGTTTTGCAGAACCTTTATGAAACTCGTAATGAAACTGGCATTTGCACGTTCCCTTGGTTTGCTTTTCTAACACTAGCTGTGGTAGGTTTATGGAAATATGAGAGCTGAACTGACTGAACATGCTTATGTGGATGTGCACAAGACACACATAAGGCTCACAACAATTATTCTTTCCAGAAGGGTGTCTTCCCTTAATGAAATTTCTGTAGTTCGCTGCAGCACAATTATGTTCAATAAATCTTGTCACTAAATCAAGCCTCGTACATTCAAGTAAGAATAACTAGAATAAGATTTAAGTAAATGGCAATGCAACTTTTCAAAATCTGCAATTATACTTGCACAATTGCAAGTACCACAAACTTGCAGCCAAAATATACTCCTGTATAGACTCTATGCATTTCCCATTCTTTTACTAATTTGTTACACTTGAACCTCAAATTCAGCAATCAGAGCATTTTACAATAGGTGACATTCTGTAAAGTTCCATGTGTTCCTCAGTGATATGCTTAGTCATGCCAAACATAAGGTTTTTTTTAAATTAAAAGATTTGGATTTAAAGACATTTAAGAAACAAAAAGAAAAAGAGTGGAAGAAAAAAAAAATTCTGGTCATATACAAACATTATCTTACCCTCTCCAAGTTAAGTAAAATTTTTTGTGTGTTCACTAGAAATAAAATTCACTTCAGCACAAAATAAGTAGAAATTCTCCAAACATTTTTTTCCTCACAAAATTAAACACAAAGGCATTGATAGCAAGCCATTATGCAGTCCACAGAGTTTTCTGATGTTCCTTTCTGTATAATTGTTTTCTGAAACTATTCTATTTCTTCTAGTTTTATTTTAAGTTTGCATCTTTCCCCAATAACTTAACAAACCTAGAATTCAGCACAGTTAAATTTACAAAGTCAACTTCTGACATTCTTCTTCGTATTAACAGCATCAGAAAATTCTCATTGCAGCAAATGAGAGTTTGATAGTGACAGGTATAAATATGCAAAAGAAAATATATTCATTTTAGTAATAATACTAAATAATTTTTCATAATTTAGTAATCAAAACACGTTGCAGGTAATAATTAGCTCTAACATCCCTCTGTGATCTTATTGTAATGCTTTTACACAGAAAACCACAGACAATTAATTAACAAAAATTCATGTGATATCAGTGCTGGAGATGGCATGATAGTGTCTGAGCACCCTCACTGTTTACCATGTGTGATAATCTCTATTGCATAATTGGAGGGGTACTAAATTTTCAGTGATTTAATTTTAAATGAGGGCATTAAATTTTAAACGAATATCTTTGCTTTACAGATCTCAGATTAACATTTGCTTCTTCTTTTAAGAATACAGCAAGTTTCTAAATTCCCTAGAGTTCCTTGTAATATTCCTAAAGGAGGAAGTAACAGAGAAAACTGCAGCTGTTAGGCAATTAATTAGCTACCACCAAGTTTATTATCCTTTTAATTCTATTCTCTTAACTCTGATTTACTTCTGTCTCCACCTATACTCATCAGCAGTTAAAGCAAAGGTCTGCACAGCATTCATCAGGCTACTCAACATAAGTGTGTGCAGCTTAACATAAAATGTCCAAAAAGAACACCCCCCTGGCTCAGTAACCAACCTGATGATTAGCTGAATTAGTAACAACACATGGCAAAAGAATAGTCCCAGGGGAGCTAGCACTGCAGTGAAGGCTGGTAGGATCTACTGCAGATTCAAAAAAAAGTCATTTTACAGTACTCTGGAGAAGATTTCAACAGCGTGAAATCACATGAGTATAGACAGCAAGTAATTTTAATTAGAAGGCTAGCCATTAGAAATTAATGATGGGAGCAATACTAATAATGCTTCGAACCTGAGATATTGCTCTTTTTAAAGCAGTAGAAACTCTAATGACATAGCTTGTTTTTGTATAATATTTTCATGCTAAATATTCTTGAAAGGCTTTTCCAAACAACGTACACTAGGCAGTAGTCAATTTTTAAAAGGTGATATCCAGACACGATTCCACTTTTTGTCTATATACTCATTTTAATTAGCACAGAAATGCATAGCACCTACCACGTGAAGTAAAATTCTCCCCTATCCTCTTCCAAAATCTGTATTTCCTACTGATTTGTGGAGACTGACAAATTTTTGGCATTTCTGGGTCAACTTCATTTTATTTGGTCCTTATTTTTGCCTATTGCATTCTTTATTGGAAGTCTCCTTGTCTGTCTGCATACTTTAGTATGAAATAGTAATGTCAGCTTGAATTTTGCCTCTGCCTTGCCATGGACCCAATCTAGTAACAACTTGTCATACAGCAGCCTGATAAGCAGCCCTGTGCTTCCTTGTCCTCCCTAGCCTGCCTAGTCCTAATCCCATGCCTCCATGGTCGGTGTCTGTTGGGGGAACAGCTCTGGAGACCTGGTTTAGCCCCATCAGGGTCTACCAACACCTAAGCATATTTGAAGTCAACTAACACAGCATTTCTGGACACGGGATTTGCTTCCCCACATGTGGGCTTCAAAGCTTGAAATTCCACTGGAGTGTCTACACTGTGGCCTTCTATCCTAACCATTTCTTAGGTATGATCAGGTCCTCCAGGAACACGTGCAGGAAGCAACTAACTCTCCCAAGGTGTTTAGAGGGTTTTTTTTTTTTTTTACTTTTGACCTCTGTTTGAAAACAAAGCCATACTCCTTAACTGAAATTCATAAGACACTTAAAACCAAGAAGATTTCCTCTGTATAATTTCTATTTCATATGTGTTTATATGCATTCTGTGAATGCTTTCAGAATTCTTTCTTCCGTTTCCCTAGGTAAAACTTTCTTGTGAACAGAAGGTTTACAGCCTCATAATTAAAACACTTCTACTTCAGGTAAAACATTTAATTCCTCTACAGTCATTGTTGGCAGTTATGATTTTTACATAGAGTCACTCAAATATATAAACAATTTGCTGTGAAAAATGCTATTATTTTTGTTCTATTTTCACTGATATTTTTGTTGGAAATATAAAAAAATGCTTTCAGCTTGCACTATTACTTTCTTTCTTCTTCTCAGCCACAAACCAAATAGATATTGAGGGATATATGGATATCTTTTTCCTAGAGAATCAGTTTGAAATAAATGAATATTCTCTGAAGCTCTCTCTTCCTTTAGTTATCTTCCTTTCAAAAACAGCAACAACAAAACTACTTCAGTGATAGCTTTTTTTCTATCACTTGAGCTTTTTCTCTATCAAAGTTAATTGTTATGCTTCAGGAGAAATTTTTGAACAAGTGCAACTATTTTAAAAATAATTTTTAAAATAATTTAAAAGACAAGTTGCTGACTATTAGCATACCAAAGGGAAAAAAAGCGCCGCATCTCAATTGTCAGACACTCCAGCAGAATCAAGGGAAGGAGAAAGGCAACAGAAGGAGAAGGGAAAAATGAGAAAGGGGAAAACAGAAAAGGAAAGGGGAAAAGGGAATGGGGGAAGGAAGGAAATGGCAAGGGAAGGGAAGGCAAGGCAAAGGAGTAGCATATATAGAGTTACAAACAATAAAACACGATTAAATTTATATATGTACGTATACACAAGCACATATAAAGGCATTTGAATTCTTATGAATTTGATTTCCCAAAAACATCAGGAAACAAAAACACTAGACTGTTATGTTTCACATCAGCTTTCCATGTGGTTATGTAAGAGTACAATTTTACAGTAATTATAGGCTCCACACATCTAGGGCAGAACTACTTTCCCATATAAAACACATACTTGAATCTTGCATACAGGCAAATTAAACAATGAAAAGTCTTTGATAAAAAAAGAAGTTATTTTTACACAGAAAACTAGTTTTTGAAACTATTTTTCTGAAGGAACAGATGGTCTTTTTGACAGGAGAATTTTTTCACATCAGGTGTGATAGCACATGAAGTCCTTTTAAAAATGAAACAATGTTTTGTATGATAACATACAGATGTCTAAGCCTAAAATTAGTAGACAAAATAAATAGTAATAAGAACAAGAAAAAAAAGGTAAACACTAAGAAATAACTCAGTAGGCATCAGATTGTGAAGAATAGCAGATAGGTTGAAAAATAAACAAAAGTAGAACATAAAAACAAAATTTATAGTAGTTATATCATTCAAAACCATGGTGGGAATGCAGGAACTGAATGTTTCTGATGTTTATATTTATTCACTTCTAAAGCAAGACAAGATAAATCATCATCAAAGACATGATTCACCTCATAACTCCCTGCTAAATGTTGAGAAAAGCAGTGTCCATTTTAAAAGGCAATACTTTCACTAGAAAATATGAGCACAGATACTGCTACCATCAGTAACAATGTATTAATGACAGACACACATTGACTTAAATGGGAAAATAAACTTGCTCAATGAGCATTAATATTGACAAAGTTCAGTAAGACAAAAGATGTAAGAAGAAATACATATGTTTTTACTAGCAGTAAGTAACTGACTTCAGTTTTCTTTAGCTTTTCATCTTTATTTTAAAAGGATCAGGTTAAAGGACAGAACTAATTCAAAAGCAATTTTTCAATAGTAGTTCAATATCTAGAGGGTTAAGGGATGTCAGAAGCATGGCCACCTTCACCAGCCGCTCCAGCCTGGGTAACCCACCCACCTTGGCTTTGGGACACCTTGGCTGATCCTTTCCTGGGTGTGGATTCAAAGGCACACATACCCTGGAGAGATGCACAGTGGCTGACCAACATGGCCATGGCAAGCCTTCAGCAACACACGGCTACAGGACTCAAACGGACATATAAAACACAGGCACAGATGGCCTCTTCCTCCTGAAGTTTCTTGCTAGCGACACATCTAGTGTGAGTGGCAAGGCTTGTTTATTGTCATAGGTTCCATGTTTGTTTTGTGAGGTCTCTGCATGCTTTGGTTTTGATTTCATGTTTTTGCCTTTATTTCCCAATTGCCAGAGATCCTTACAAGATCTTGAAACAATCATCCCCAGTCTCTCCCAGACTATCATCAGTGAGCATGACTGACCAGGCTTGGTTCTCATCACTGCATCTTTCATCATTTGTCTGTTGTATTCTGGCACTTAGTCCAAGAATCATTATTCCACCTGTAGTAGATATAGTATTCAGAAAGCTGGAATATCATTAGGTTGTAATGACATTGATATGCACATCCTGGCCTAACTCCTGCACTTCAATGCAACGTACCCACAAATGTTTGTGGAAATCCCTGCTGGAGTATATTTCAGCAGATATTTACACATTTCCTTGGAGTTATGCTGTGCCACAACACAATGCAACAGACAGAGACTAAATACATCAGTGGAGATTTTGATAATATATTAGGAATAAAAACTAGACTGGACAAAGCCCTGGGCAGCCAGATCTCGGCTGACACAGTTTTCAGGAAGGGATTGGATCATGGACGTCCAGAAGTTGTCTCCAAGATAAGTTATAGTTTGATTCTGCCTGATGACCGTTCATGCTCCACAGTAGAAAAAGTTGTTAAGCAGCTTGCCTTGTAATTTACTGGCTAATGTTTACAGTGACAGCTTCTCTCCAATAGCCTCAATGGTTGCCATAGACAGTCAAAATTTAGACTGCCTTTCTCTTGTAAATGTTGCTTGGGAGTTATGTGTGCTCCTCAAGAGAAACTGAATAAAGTACAATTTTTCAGGGCCATAGTCACTCCTAATTCCACTGTGAGTCTAAGTAATTTCTATCTGATAACCTATGGTCTTAGTGCTTATTCACCAGTTGGTTTTAGAAGAAACATTCATTACCATTCCTCTCAAATGTAGCTTTTCCATTTTGCATGTAGTTAATCTGAACAAAGTAACCTCAGATAAGGAAAGTCATCTTATGTTCTAGAGTTTAAATAATAATTACAAATAAAGGCTTATTTATGCAACAGATTTCTAGTATTACCTAAGGAATTATGAACATGTTAAATGGGTCATTAAATCCCACACAAGGAGAGACAGGTATACATATTGGAGCAATAATTTTTAATGCAGAATTGTCAAGCAAGTATCCTCTCTGAACAGATTTCTATCAATAATACAGATGGGTAATCTCCTGCAGTAACCCAATGCATTTACTTTCCCACGAAGGTCTATTCTTATGGGGGCAATAATTCTTATGACTGCAGAGAGATGAAACTACCTGTAAAACCTATTGTAAATTAAAACTAATGTTAAGTAACAAAATAACTAAGACAGGGGGATTTAAAAACCTCGGGCTGTTATATTTGATTCCATGTGGTGGGGCAGGGGTTTTGATCTCTGGCATTTCCCATATCAAAGGTGTTTAAAAGAGCTGTGCAAGACCTTTACCAGACTAGAAAAGAAACAAAGGATGAGATGCTTCTCTGTGATGATCCTTCAAGTGCCTCTGAGCCATAATTCAGGAAAGGAGGGGGAGACTGGAGAAAGACATGGTTCATTATTGCCATTTGAAAACAAGGTATAATGGCTCCTTCTTCATCTCAGGTACATAATCCAACAATAATTGGAAGGAACCAGGTCAAAGAATAGCAGATGTAAGAGGAGAAGCACAAGATAACTTGTCATAATATGAAATTCTACTTCTCATTCTAAATTCCTTCTTCTTATCACACCCATAATTAAACATAAAATTAAACCTGAAATATTTTTCTGTGAAAGTCTAGGAAATAGAGTGTGTAAAAGCACACAACATTAGTGACTAATAGGAGAAAAAAACCCAAAACTGTTTGGTCTAATGCTAAAATATAAGAGTAAGGAAAAGAATTCATGTAGGATGGTCAACCCAACATATGTTACAAAGAATTTATAGTAGATGAAATCTCATCTGATAGGAAAGAGATTTTTATTAATCATCTGTGTTAAATTCAGGCTTATAATTGATATATACAATTTGGCAACATTACAGAAGCCTGGAATATTTAAAAACGAAAGTGTTGAGGTACGTGATGGAAACTGTAGTATTAATCTGCAAGGTTTCCACCCATCTTTGTAGGCATCCTTTGTCTCATTATAACGTCCATTTAGAAACTTGATTTTAAGTCTAATTAAGGAATAGTGGTTCTATAATAAAATACACATTGTTCACTTCATAGAAATATTCATTTCATAGAAGAGAATGGTGAAATGTTCCTAATAATTTCAGTCTTACTGTACAAATACAGGAGACAGAGACAGCAAGTATCTTATTAAAGTGTTTATTTTTTTCAGATTTTTAAAGTTGTGAAAAAGTCTAAAGCCTTTCACAGCAATTAATTTAGTGAAAGAACATTTTTTACAGTAAATGTTTACACTTTACATATATTGATTCTGTTCATGCTAAATATATGAATGAAATGTACCATGCCAAAGTCTGACTGCTTAATTACACTTTGTATGAGAAGCCATAATTATGTCCTTACTTTTTATTAATATCTACATGTGTAACGGAAATGAAACCAAGAAAATTTGTAGGAGCTATATGTAAAGTAGATTAATTTAACTCTAGGTCTTTTGTTTCTCAGTATTTAACAATGACAACATTCCTACACATCTGTGACTATAAACTCTCAAGAAATTTTTTTAATTACCTACTCTCTACATGAAGTAGAAGTTGTCATTATTTGCAGACTATGACTTCCTTGAAGGTTATTTTTGGGAACACATGAAAAAAAAATGCATCCAGACACACAAACCGCCTTGGTATTTCACATTGACATGAATTAATGAACCTTCAGCAGTGGGAAATTTAATATGTTCAGAGTTGAATGTAATTGCTAAATGGTTGCTTAGTAGAATACCAACACATTTCTTCCCTCCACCCTCCTCTCTTCTCCCCTTTTTTTTTCTAGACAATATGGTAATTATCTGTCACTTGAGGAGTTTGGGAAAAATTAGGTGCTGGTTAATGGACCTTTAAGCACCTTAACATGCTCCTGATTTAGAGATAATATGGTTGTGTTTGGTAATGACAGCACCCCTATGTCCACGTATAAAAAGCAGTATGTCCATAACAAGATAGATGTTTTTCATCCTCAAGCAATCTGAAGATGTAATAAGAGGATAAGACACTGAAATATTTTAGTCAATTAAGTGCTTATGGGAATTCCATCATCCTACCCTGATTTTAAATTATTCAGTCTTAGATTTTCTAACCTTCATCCTGAGATTTTAGTCATGAAAATGAACCTATTTCAGCACTGTTTCTCTTGTGGAGAAAAAACCCCAACAATCAATCAAAAATTTAAAAAAAAAAAAATCCCAGTCAAACAAATAACAAACAAAACACATTTAATAAAAAAACCACATTTTAAAAATCACTTGGACAAATATTATTGTCTCCATTAAGTACGTCAGTTAGAGTATAAACTTTAATTCCAGAAGATTCAAGAAGAAAATCTAGAGGTATCATTTAAATTGATTAGCAAATATTTTATACTAAACAGTCTGAATGTCAGAACATTGTGAGGAATACGAATATTACAATTCATAGTCTCTTTTTCAAATAGAATTAATCTTATGGGAAAATATGCAACAATTACAATCTAGTGTCCATTGATGATGAACTCAGTTTTTCACTGGGAGTTTGGATTTTTCACCTACTAGTTACTTCAGAATAATTTAAATTGTTTGCTGTTACCATGGTAGAACTTAATTATCTCAGGGCATTCTGTTTAATATCTTTCATCTGGATGAAGGAATAGAGTGCATCTCAGTAAGTTCAGAGATGACACTAGGTTGGGTGGGAGTGTTGACTGCTGGAGGGCAGGAAGGCTCTGCAGAGGGCTCTGGACATGCTGGATGAATGGACTGAGGCCAACTCTTTGAGGTTCAACAAGATCAGCTGCTGGATCCAGCACTGAGGTCACAGCACCCCCATGCAGTACTACAGGCTGGAGCAGAGTGGCTGGAAAGCTTCCCAGTGGAAAAGGACTTGTGGATGCTGGTTGACAGAGGCCTAAACATGAGCTAAGGTGTGCCCAGGTAGCCAAGAAGGCCAGTGGCATCCTGGCCTGTATCACCAGGACCAGGGCAGAGATTGACCCTCCCTACTGGGCACTGGTGAGGCCACACTTCGAGTCTGTGTCCTGTTCTGGGCCCCTCATGACAAGAAGGAAGTTGAGGTGCTGGCACATGTCCAGAGAAGGGCTGAAGAGATGGTGAAGGGTCTAGACCAGAAGTCTTGTGAAGAGCAGCTGAAGGAGCCAGGGTTGTTTAAGAAAAGACCTAACTGATTCTACAACTACCTGAAAGGAGGTTGTGGTGAGATGGGTGTCTCAATCTCTTGTTGTCTGGAAGGTGTTGACCTTCCAGACAACAAGAGATTGGACAAGGTTTAGACTGCATACTAGAAAAAATTCTTCACCTAAAGGGTTGTCAAGCACTGCAGCAGTCTGTCCAGGACTGTGGTTGAGTCACCATCCCTGGATGTGTAGACATGGCACTTAGGGACATGGTTCAGTGGAGCACTTGGCAGTGTTGGTCTAACTTAATGATCCTACAGGTCCTTTCTAGTGTAAAAGATTATATTCTATGATTCTGATTTGTATGGAGAAAAAATTGTAAACTGAGAAGATATTTTTTTAAGTACCATAATTAGACAGCTGACAGCTCTCCAGATCTAACCTGAATTTACTTTTAATTACAGGTATCAAAACTTTGTCAGAGAGGAAAAATGCAGATATTTATTCCTTCTTTTTGGGAGAGCACAGCTTTCCTGCTGTGCTCTAACTTCAATCTCTGTTGAAAGTGGAGTTATAAAGTAACTGGTGTTACCCTGCCATGCATGTAATTATTTCTTGTAACTTATTCCTGCCAAAAGAGGATTTTCTCAGACTTTCTCAGAAAGTCATACCTGTTTCTTACTTTAGATTTCTTTGCATCTTGCATTTGAATTGTATTTAGTCATTTCACCCTATTAAATTTGGTGATTTTTGGATTCTCTTGTAAATCAATACTGTATGCATAAAGAAGCAGAAGTTACTATCTTTATGGTCTTTCAAAATCATGTCTATTTATACAAAGTGACCTAACATGAAGATATCTAGTGATTTCAAGCAAAAAGAAAAAAAAGATAAAAAGAAAGCTGAATTAGTAAAACCATAAAATCCAGACTGTTTTAAAGAGAACTTGGGAAAAGTAGGCAGGCAAAATTTGTAAGTGCAAAATATAGCACAGTGCTGAAAATTGGAAATGAGGCAGTCACAACAAGCTTCTGAAGGGAATTAAGGCAGATAAAAACTAACAGAGAAGTGCACAAAAGAAAAGAAAAAAAAAGCTTTCGAAAAACCATAGAAATTCTTTCAATGAGAACATACATAATCGCTTTTCCTAACTGGTATGGATAGAAAAAGTCACGTGAAAAGTATTTCCAGTCAAGGTTTTAAGTTACTCATACTACCTAACTATCTAAACATATTACTTTTTTCTCCACTTTAGAAAATACAGGATTCCAAATTGTCCATTTCTCTAAGCCCCTTTTCTTCAGAGCCACCTTACCCACATCTGTTACTTTCCTCATTGTGTTTCCTGTCCAGTTTGCAAGAGAAAGATTAAACACAGGTCACAGAACACACAGATCTCTGTCAGATTAGTCTTTATAACAAAAACAGACAAGCACAGGAAGAACAAATGCTCTCATTCAATTTTCCAGCTGTGCAGCACTAGGGGTTTCATTTGAGGGAGTTCAGTTCCTTTCTTCTAGCCAGGTACCAACCTTCCCAATTGGAAACGCAACCTGTTCACGAAGCTGAATCCAGACTATTTTGTGATCAACAGCAAGAGTGGTACCTACTGTTTTCAAAGTAAATCTACTTAAATTCTCTCTGCTCAAAATATTCTTGGATACCCAGTGTTGACTGCTGGCATTTAAACACCTTAGTGGCCACCAACTGCCATGTACTACATACATGAAGACACACTTGAAGGTAACATACATATACTTAATTTTGTCCTTTGAGTTCGTTTCAACTTCATACCTCATACAAAATCCTTAAAAGTTTGGTTAAGTATTTTTTTTTAAAGCTCCTGACTTAAGGTGCCTTGGAATCCATGAGCTTAAATCAGAATGGACCAGTGGGACACCATCTCTAAGAAATTAATGAAATAGTAATTCCATAGTGCAAGACCTCAGAAACCACAAAACTTATTTTAATTTAACAGTGCATTTTTTAAGACTTTTAAATTTGTGGGAATATAGATCTAGAAGGCTTAATCCACCACGGTATTCCGTCAATTTACCTCAGCACATAGTTGACCTTGCTTTGATCTCTTTGATCCACAGTTTTAGTGCTTGTTCTCATCCCTTACATGTTTAAACCGTTCTCTTTCATTCATTTATTTAATTCCTCGCCACGCTCATCTTACTCATTTAAGAAAATGGCTACAGGACTTTTTTTAATATCTGCGGGTACTTATTTCATTACTATTGCCAATAATTTGATCTGACTTCTAAAGGAAGAATTATATCAAAATTTCCAAATTATTTGAGGGCTGTCATCAAAACTTACATAAATGAAAAACCTCCACATTATTTACTTATTGAACCTTAATCAGGTAAGAAGAAAAATAGTTGGTTGAAATTCAGTGTGTGTATGTGGGGTCATGTCAGAAGAGAGAATAAGAGGGATTGTTAAACTGTAGCAGAGATTACTAAACCATTAAGAAAAAAAGCAAGCATCTCTCTGACACTTTAACAGTTGCTTAAAGAACCATATTCACTCACTGCTGTTTAATAACAATGTCTTAGGGGTTTTAATGCATATTTCTGCTTGAGCTTTCACTTGGCATATGGTTTCAGGATAATCTCTAACAACAAATACTGATTGTATTACTGTTCTTAACATAATAGCTTTGCAAGTATAGTACTGTAAAGATACTACTAATACTGGATTTAGGAATGAGAAATTCCTGTGGAATTTAGAAACAGGCCCACACAGAGCCTTTCCATTTTACATGGTTATAAATTTATCTGGATAAATTTTCTTTTCTTTTCTATCTGGTAATTTTCTTTTCCACTCTGAGGTATATGAAAAATAAGTTTAGTCAATTAGCAAATTTAATGTTAATTTAAATTTCTTTCATTCATGACAATTTTCTATTTGTGCATTCAAATGTCCAAAAAAGAGGAATATTGGTAATTCTTGCATTTTGTCCAAGTGGTCTATCAGCTGCTAATGTATTTCTGCTTTGTCCATCAGTGTGGACAATGATCAGTGATACTTCTCTGTACTGCAGTTGATTCCCCAAGTCTCTTTTGCTACCATGATCCCTTGGGTGCTGTGGGGCACAAGTATTCAACTGCTTATCTTATGAACTGTCTCCCGTGGGAGGGACCCCACGGTCTCAGAGTGAAGGACTCATCTCCTAGAGCAGTGGAAGAAAATCTTGGTGATGGACGGACCAAAACCCCCTGCCCTGCCTCCCTGAGTTGTTGGTGGGAAGGAGGGAGGGCCTGGGGGACAGAAGTTGTTTTAAGGGCTTGTTTTACATCTCATTATCCTTCTCTGATTCTGTTAGTAATAAATTTCACTTAGTAATTAAGATTGAGCCTGTTTTGCCCTTGAAATATTTCTCCCGCTCTCCTTATCTCACACATGAAGCCTCCGGTAACCCTTTTTCCTCTGTTCCCTCCTTTGCCCAGCTGGGGTAGGGGAGGGTGAGCCAGCGACTCTCGTGGGTGTCTGGCGTTGGGCCAGTGTCAAACCACGACAATGTGTGACAGTGAAAGCAGAAACTAATGATGCCTGCCCACTGTAATCTCTTGTGCTGAGTTTACTGTCAGGTTTCCTGTGAAAAGTTGAGGTCTGGTCCTTCTTTAAAATAAATTAACAGATAATGATGTAAAAAAATGTCATGAGCCAACTCCAAAGCCTGGAATAAAGGTAGATACCTTTATAGGTGTTTAGATGACAACTGCAATGCTAATTCAGCTTTGGTCAGCCTGACAACCTAAATCGCAAGTCTCCATTTAGCCCGTACCTGTAGGGATCAGGGCCCCAGACTACTAGATCAAATAAAACCCCTACATGGATGGGAGACTGCTGAGATCACATTTCGTATTTAGTTGTCTCTCTGAAGGAGAGCTTACAATAATTTGAAAAAGTTTTCTGCCATTTGAAGCATTTTGGGGGATCAAATCTTTGTCCTAAACTTCAAACCAGTGTTGACTTGCAGGTCTCCAGTGTTGTCTGGTGTGAAGTACAGATGCTGCTTAATTTTGCATAGCTTTGTAAAGTAAGGCTGGACTTCAGTTATCTCCTCTCAGGACACAGGCCGGGGGGCAGGTGAGCTACCACACACCTCTAGCCAAATGTCTTTGTGGTCTCTAGGACAGTTTTTCTTCCAGGACTTACACCAAATGTTATCTCTGAAAGGTGTGGAGGAGGAATTAATTTTCTACCCTCAGGTCTCTTCTAAGTTTTTAAGCACAAATAACCATGACTCAAACCTCTTTATCTGCGATATGAAAATATTAACTGACACCAAAAGTCCATCTTAAGCCAGTTAAACTTGTGACACATCTAATGGAATTTGAAATTCTGAAAACAGACTTGAAATAACCCTGTTCGAAAGCTGGGTTAGTTTTCTAAACCAAACCAAAGCAAACCAGACAAAGGAAAGATTGGTCTTTTTCTGCTCTTTTACACACTTACCCTAATAGTGTACTCTATTTGACATTTTTCCTCAAAAAGAAGGTAACCCCTTTCATTTATTTATTTATTTATTTAGCTTAATAAACTGAGATTGTGGCTAGACAACCATTTTGCTAAGTTCCATTAAAACTGTTGAACATAAATATTGGTGTGTATTGAGTTCAGGTGCCATAGACCTCTCCAGATTGTTTCAGTTGGCTCCGAAACAGACACAGTGCTCAGCCAAAGCTGAGCCCATAAGTCATGCTGGTGGTGCTTCTACAAAAACATGTTTAAGAAGTGCAAATATTGCTGCACAGAAAATACATGGGAGAAGAGTGAATATGTGAGAGCAACAACTCTGCAGACACCAAGGCCAGTGAAGAAGGAGCAGGAGGAAGTGCTCCAGGCAGTGGAGCAGAGATATGGTGACCTAGATTGTCCCCTACCTATGTCTTTGTTTCTCACTATCTTACTCTACTTTTTAAAAGGCAGTCAGCTGAAACAATTTTCCCCAGGCCAAATCTGTTTTGATCATGATGGTAAATGGTGAGTGGTCTTCCTTGTCCTTTTGTCAGCCTACAATAATTTTCATCTTATTTTTTCACACTGTCTTATTGAGGAGGGAAAATGAAAGAGTAGATTTTTGAGCACCTGGCAGAGACAAGATGAACACATTATAATTTGGTCATAAGTACATGAACATCTTCCTAGGGAGAAAGGACAGATTTTTTTTTCTTGTAAACCTACTCTGCAATTATTATACGTGTTTGTTTTTCCCAAGTGGATGTAACAAATGAAAGATTAATAATTATGTGTGATAACCAAAGGCATCAGTGAGCTTTGGTGACCTAACTTCAGATTTGTGCAGTTTTAATATTGTGCTATCAGTCAAATACGAGAATTTCTTCTTTGTTAATGTGATTGGAGAATACAGTTTTCTCATTCATCAAGCTTTGATTTCACTAATTAACTGGTTTCTGAAATAGTGAGTGGTTGTTTTTAAGCCTCCCTTCTCAAAGTTTTAAAATTCTCAGTATGTCTGATTATTTCAACTGTGTGTCTATAAATACCCATTCTCAAGCATACATGCTGGAAACCATTAATAATTTAAAAAAAAAAATCCAAGAAAGCAAACAGAAAAACATGTGGTGAACACTTTCATTCTGTCGGTACTGAAGTAATAAATAATTCTTGCACACTTTAAAAATTAAACAAATACCTGAGAAACGTGGTTTTTTTCCAAAATGAAGGACACTTTTTTTCCCATAGAATAAGTGAAGCCAAGAGGAGGTTAGTAACTCTGAAAAGTGTGTAAGTGTTAACATAGTGGATAAAAGAAAGTACGCATTAGTCTGTACCCTATCCTTAAAGAGAGAAATTAGTGAATGAGGAGTGAAATATATCATATTATTCCAGCAATGATAAGCGTTGGAATTTTCTGACCTGACGACTGTATCTGGACTGTTATCTACCACAGCATTCAGGAATTATATTCTCCAAGAATCCCTCTAATAACTTTCTTGCCCCTGCACAACCTGTGGCATGGGTGTCCATTGCCACTATAGATGCTGGTGTTGGAAGGTGAGGAAAATTTCTGTGGGTTTCGTCAATGTTTGCTGCTCTGTAATGGTTCATGTTCTTTTTTCCACTGTGAGAAATAGTGATTAAACCTACCTTCCTTGTCTCCACAGAGTTTCCATTTTTGTCAGCCTTTGTTTTTAATCTCCTAATGGACTCCTTAAAGTGAAGAATCTCAATTTGCTGAAGTTTTTTCCTACAGAAGGAGATCCATCTTTCTGATATTTTTTTTTGCCTCATGAAATGACTCATGAACATACATTGAGGTGTCAGGAACTGAAAATTAGAACCCTGTTACAAATTACCTGAAAACTTTCAGCCAAATACTTTTACTTGTGCAAAAGAATTATCTTCCGCTTCCTCAGTTTATCAGCAAATTAAGAGGGAATAAATTTCTGTGTTTATTGTGGGTTTCTTTTCTGGACATTTGAATTAAAATTTTTCCCTTTAAATGAAATAAGACCTCCTTTAATTTTTGATATGGTTCATTTTCATTAACCAAAAAACAAAGGAGAGGAGAAAAATGGTGGTGGAGGGTGGTGTGCTTGTTCTGCACAGTCTTTTTCAGACAGACAGATAAAAAACACACTCTACCCATGCAGGACCCTCAACTTTCTTCAATACTGTTTGGTTTCCTTGAAATCAACAGCACCAGCCACAGATTAATAGTTTCAGAATTCTGGCTCTAAACACTGTGACAGGCAGTGTGGATGGTGTTGAAGGAATTAAAAGTTTTTGCAGGAAGTAGTGGAGCCAGTCTGGAGTTTTTTCAAGAAGTTATTGCTAAATCTTCCACTGTCATGTGCACATAGACAAAGGCTGAATTACAGCAGAAAAGGCATTAAGGAACAGAAACTGAAAAGACAAGCACAAATGTCAAGGCTGATTTAAACCCTCATAGTGTGAGAGACATGTTTAAGAAAGGGAAGAAACGTGTAATAAAGTAGTCAGGAGGGAATGCAAAGGAGATGTTCAGAAGGTGATGTGGGTCTGCATAGGAGGTATTGACAGACAGGAAGGCTACTAGAGCATTAGGAGGTGGTGTGAAAGAAGACAAAGAGCAGTAGAAAGAGTTTTGTATTTCATGCAAGATACCAGTTAAATTTGTATTCCTAATTTCTTCCATGGCTCCCCAGGCATTCATTCCTATCTATCCTTTCTCAAATGAAACTACAAAATTTACCCTTTTTGTTTTTCACAGCTTACCTGACCCTGCAGATATTTAGGTGCCCACGGAACTGGGCCCACCGAAATAATTGAAAAGCCACCCATAGTAGCTCAGGTTGCTGTCTACAGAGTGAGGATATATAATGCTGACTAGATTAATAGCAGCTTTGTCCATTTGTGGACAAATGTACATATTGAGTAATATGTACATATGTATATATACATATTGAGCAATATGTTTGCTCAGAAATGATCCCTGAGTTTATTGTAAATGAGAGAACAGTTCTCAGTCACAATACTAACATGAATTTTCATGTAGTTCTGAGTTCTAATCCCCATAATATTCTGATGCCCTAGAACATCAGAAATAATTCCTTTCTTATTATATATGCCAATTAAGAGTGAAATTTTTAGGGAACAAATTGAAATTGTATGTCTCACTGGTTAATTTTCTGAGTCCTGTTGAATTTTCATATGTATCCTGTATTTTTTCAATTGGCCACACATTTACAAACTATTTGACTGACAAAAATTACAAGCAAAAACCCAGAAAAAGACAGGTTCATTAAACCTATTTAATGAGTTTAATGATAAAATACCTGAGTATGTTATCTACTCACTCCTGTGAGATAAATCTTCTGGTGTCAAGGGGGTCTGTAACTCTTTTTACTTACTTCTCCCAATGAAACACACATCTCTAAAGATCAATGAAATGAGAACAGCTGTGTTTTACTCACAAAGTGTAAAAATGCATTCAATCTTATGTACTTATATGAGGATGGCCAAACAGATCTTTTGACAGCTAGCATTTTTAAGCACATGGTTTATTAAGACTGATAATTTCTGTGATGACCATGTGATGTTAATGCTTGAGTACTATGAATATTAACCAAAAACATCTTTATTCAGAGGGAGAATTTTCTGGAAAAGGTCACTGAAGAAAAACAGTCATTGAGAAAACAAACAAACAAACAAACAAAAAACAAATAAAAAGACCCTTTGAAATTGTTGAAGAAAAGGCATGTGAAAATAAGGGGAAAACACAAGCAACCAGAATTAGGATAACAAATTCTCATCTTAAGTACTTGGTTATTGTATCCTACTGACCAGATAACTGTTCTAAAACTGCTTGTTATAATAGTGAAACAATAGGATTTGTTTACAATAAGGAAAAACTGGACCTATTTTCAGGTTTTCTTCATACAAGAAAATTCAAATCAAAATGCATTTTTTTGTTGGATTGGATATACAAACCAGGGCAGGGCAAGGCTATGGATTCTAGACTCTGCAGATACTCTTGCAAAATACATTGTCATTGGCAAAGATGTTTTAAAGTTTATTTTATTATCTTATTACCTTTTCAAGAAACAGAAAAATGTTTTGCATAGGAATGAGCTTATTGAGTGCTATGTAGAGTAATGCATAGTCTCTTCTAGATCCCTTTGTTCTGTCACACAGAATAATCCTTTGCTGCTAAAGGGTGTTGAGCTATTCGACAAAATTAAGAAAGACACTAAAGTGTACAACTATAATTAACCATTCCTCTCCACTAGCAAGAGGACACTATTCATTTTGGTCAAAACCTGAATTATTTTTCTTGATATTCTGTCTCATTTTTTCCCTTTTCCTTCATGGCTTCCTACAGATGACGACCAGCTACACTCACTACGTACTAATTTGTTTTCTATGGTATAGAGAATGCTATATGCTGGCTGGCAAATTAAGAAACATCATAGCCAGGACCCATTCAATTACGTTTTTCAGAGCTCACTGGGAGGTAAGGCGCTTTTGGGGATCATTTATACTCTGTCTTGGTGTGCTGATGGAAATAAATACAGCCATTCTGCTTAGCAAGGAAAATGAGCATACTTCATGATTTTTCCAATAAATTATTTGAATGAGACTCTGTGCTGACAGAAAGCAGAGTGAAAGAACAGCTGAACCATTCAGTTCCATCAGGTCTTTGGATATTTTGCAATTCAATCCCAGAAGCCTTACTCTACTATTATTAAGAGGAATTCAGAAATATGTCAGATACCAGTTTTTTAATTTCTCGCTATGTCAGAAAGAGGAGTGATCTCATTTAAATAAAACCTTGGCTCTTCTTGAAATCCTAAGGTGCTCTCAGTTAAAATCTTTCTTGTAATTTTCATGCTATGGAACTTTATTAAGCCTTTTTAAATCTATTATTATTTCAATTGTTCTGTAAATTTCTGAATCACTGATTTATATTAATCCAATTCTAGGTTTTGTTCTAGTGATAACAAAGAGCTAGGAATCTCAGGAACAGAATTACTTCCTCAACTAAGCTTTCAATATAAAAAAAGGGAAATTTAATCAAACTTAAATTAGGGCTACCAGACATATACAAAATACATGCCAGAACTGAGACTTCATCTTAACTTCAAAGGCTCTCCGACGTCAGACTGGTAACATTCAGTCAAATGGTTTAATATACCAAGAAGGAATTTCAATCTGATTCCGAATGCAAGAAAAGCATGGAGACCTTCTAGAAAAATTTCAAAAGCGACAGAAAGCAATGAACACAGTTCACAGTACTGGTAAAAATGGGCCTTCTTCATTTTAAGCCGTGTGATTTGTAAGGTTCTGTGACATCTCTTCTCCCCAAATCAACTTTTCCCAAAACTGAAAGAGTTAATACTTGCCTAGTTGTAGTGTGTTAGGAAATACAGCAGAACAGTTAGGGTGTAGTGATCTTTCAGTCATCTGTTTGCAATAACACTGGTAATGATTGGGATTGCTCTCAGGCTTCTGATCCGTCTGATGCAAAGAAGTAGTTAGGGATGTCTCTTTTACTTTTCTTTTATTTTCTTTTTTT
>VXBT01012143.1:236834-246920 GCA_013400235.1 Oriolus oriolus | reverse complement strand
GTGCGGGCGGTGCGGGCGGACAGCCCCGGTGGCGCACGCGGAGCCTCGCGCGGGGTGTCCCGGCGCCGCTGGGAATTCCCGCGGAGCCGGGGTGCGCGGGGGGGTTGGCGCCGCGGGGAGGAGCGCACGGAGGCAGCGGGCGAGCCCCGGGAGCTGCCGGGGCCGTGCCGGTGCTCGGGGGCCTGTCCCGCTCCGCGCTGCCGGCACAGTCCGGGAGCGCTCCTGCGGCGGTGCCGTGTCCGGAACGCGCCCTTTTCCAGGGGGGTGTTTGTTCCCTCGAGTCCCGGCCCGTGCCTGCTGCAGCTGCCCGGGCCTGGCTGCAGGCAGCCCTCGGGAGGGAGGCATTTCTGTGTCCTTTACGGTGAATTTGTCCTTTGTTCTGCTCCCAGGCTCTCCCCGCTGGATCAGGAGGTGCTGCCTCGGTGGCTAAAAAAGTGTGAGGAAGGGCGAAAGTTTGGCTGGAGAAAATGAGCAAGTTGGACCCGTCTGTGTTGGGAAGAGGAGGAGCAGGGAAGGGAGCGGAGCTGGGGAAGGGTTTGGAGCCCCAGGAGCGGCTGAGGGAGCTGGGAAAGGGGCTCAGCCTGGAGCAAAGGAGGCTCAGGGGGGACCTTGTGGCTCTGCACAACTCCCTGACAGGAGGGGGCAGCCGGGGGGGGTCGGGCTCTGCTCCCGGGGAACAGGGACAGGAGGAGAGGGAAGCACGTGTTTTTATTTTAATATAAATATAAAGCAGCACAATGCAGACATGAGCCTTTCTCACGGCTGGGAATGTCTGGGGTTTGTGCAGGTTGAAGATGGGCCGCCGCTCCTCGGACACGGAGGAGGAGAACAGGAGCAGGAGGAAAAAGAAGCACCGCAGGCGCTCCTCCTCCAGCAGCTCCTCGGACAGCAGGAGCTACAGCCGGAAAAAATCAGGAAGGAAATCCAGGTCGAGGTCGCGGTCTCGGGATCTCCAGTCTTGGTCCCATTCCTATGAGAAAAGGTGCATTTGTAGGAGTTTTTAGAAATTGAGCTCTTTTATATTACGGCAGAAAGGCAGAAGTGTTTGAATCCCATGGGTTGGGATTTTGTAGCACAGATTGTTCTGAACCTTGGAAGGTGTGAAAATGTTTTCACTTTCATCAAAATAAAACCCCAAATGCACCACGGTGACCAGAAATACCCACAGCTCCTTCCCTCACAGGAGCACTAAAGCAGGGGCTGTGCAGACCCAGAGGTAACTTCTGCGTTAAAGCAGAGCAACCCCAGCCAGCTAAAATTGCTCTTCCTTTCTTCTCCCAGCAGGGACACCTCCCACTGTCCCAGGCTGCTCCAAGCCCCAGTGTCCAGCCTGGCCTTGGGCACTGCCAGGGATCCAGGGGCAGCCACAGCTGCTCTGGGCACCCTGTGCCAGGGCCTGCCCACCCTCCCAGGGGACAATTCCTTCCCAGTATCCCACCCATCCCTGCCCTCTGGCAGTGGGAAGCCATTCCCTGTGTCCTGTCCCTCCAGCCCTTGTCCCCAGTCCCTCTCCAGCTCTCCTGGAGCCCCTTTAGGCCCTGCAAGGGGCTCTGAGCTCTCCCTGGAGCCTTCTCCTCTCCAGGTGAGCACCCCCAGCTCTCCCAGCCTGGCTCCAGAGCAGAGGGGCTCCAACCTTGGGAACAGCTCCATGGCCCCATCCTGGCTGCCTCAGTCTGGCTTGTGGTGCTCAGTTTAGTAGGAAGCGGAGCTGGGAAACTCCTGGTGTCCTGCTGCCCTGTAAATGCAGCAGGAAGTGCTCCTGTCAAACCTTCCTGTGGTGGCTGCAGGGTGCGCTGAGGAGGGACCAGCTGGGTGCTCGTGGGGGCTCCCTCAGGGGTTTGTGGCAGCCCTTGCTCCTGCTGAGGATCCCCATGCCCCCCGCGGGCCAGGGCAGGGTGCCCCGGGCGGTGACCCCAGCCCCGCGCGGTCTGAGTCCCGTTGGTCCCGCGCAGGCACGGCCGGCTCCCAGGGAAACCGGGGGGATTGGGGGCTGGAGGGAGCCCAGGGCACTGCCACTGCACCCAGGCACAGCCCAGGGCTCTGCTTTCAGGGTCTGGGCTTTGCTCCTGGGGCAGGGCGTTTGCTCCTGGCCGTCAGTCCGTGTCCCACGCTGCTCCCGCTGGGTTTCTCCCTGACCCTCAGGAGTCAAAGGCAGCACTTTCTAGAATTCCTGCCCTTCATGCAGCAGCAACATCACCTTTCCAGGTGCAGCCCTGTTCTTCAGCGGTTAGCCTGTATATCTTTTCCAGTATTCCAGCTCCTGCAGCCCCTTTCCCTCACGCTGGATAATCACTGAGCACATCCTGAATTCCAGAAGTGTTTCCTTGGTGTTATATTTCAATATTAATCACACGAAAAGGCCAGAAATAGGGGGGGTTGTAATTGGTAATTAGTTAACTATTGGGCAGATGGAGAGGAAATGTTAAGATTAAGATTTGGAGCATCTCCCTCCCCCTCCCAGTTTTGGATTTAGTATCTTTCCACCTTTCTCCTTGGTGTAGCAGAATTTATTCTTTGAATAAACAAAACTGGGAGGGAGGGGAGAAGGAAGATACCCTTTTGATTCCTGATTGGACTCAGGAGGGAACTACCCTTAAATGAACTCAAATGAAATAAATTAAGGCTGATTAACTGATTATTCACAGTACTTTAAGAAAGCCCCACCCAGACTCCCTTTCTTGCCTGGGCTTGGGTTTTGGAGGATCAGCTCTTTGGGGCAGCGCGGACCGTGTGTGTGTGTCCGTGTCCGTGTGTACTTGTTACGGTGGAATAGTGGGATTTGAGGCTTCTGGAGCACCCCACAAACCCCCCCAGGGCTGTACATGTTTTCTCAGGGGCTGTTAGGGGTTTGTCCCTGTTTTTTGGGGCTTTGGGAGCAGTGCCCCACTCAGCCCTGGCTCTGTTGCAGGCGCAGACACAGATCCAGCAGCAGCTCTTCCTACGGCTCCAGGAGGAAGCGCAGTCGGAGCCGCTCCAGGGGCAGAGGAAAATCCTACAGGTCCCAAAGGTCCAGGTCAAAAAGTAGAACCCGGAGGTAAGACTCTTCCCTAGGAAAAAACCAGTGTTGTTTCTGCTGTAAAAACATTCCTGTGAGACCCTGACATAGTTACTGAGCTTGGAATAAATGGAAATAGTGGCTGCATGTCGGGGTCTAAACCACACATCCCTTGAAACTTCCTAATTTGGGATCTCTGGAGTGCTTTCCATACACCAAATGTATGTTTCAGTCACCCTGGTGAAACAAGTTTGAAGATAAGATTTTTATTTTGCATTTGATTCAAGTGAAAAAAACCCATGAATAAGGTCTCTCGGTTTCATAGAATCATTTGGAAATACCTTGTGGGGTTTTTTTGGTTCCTGCTTTCCATAATTCCCACATATAACATTGGCTCCCTGAAGTTCAGAATAGACTGATTTTCTCATCTGTGTTTCTCTTGGAAAAGGATGAGTATTTAGTTATGCAATCTCTTATTAATATTTAAGGATGTCTGCAGTGAAAGTTTTCATACATTTGTTTGGGACAAACAAAATATTTCACAGTTTAAATATTTAAATCTTAACCAGAAGTTGCAAAAGGTATTATAAAATCTGCTTGCCTTCTTTCATTAAAAGAAGTTCAAGTTGTGTTTGTGTGTATTTTTCAATTAAGGGGTTTAACTAAAGTTTATCCTGGATTCCAGGCTTCCCATTAGATTCCCATTAAATTCTCGTGATTTTAACTTAAATGTTGAGTGCATCAGGCAGATCAGAGTTGTTTAGGTGTGTATTTATAATCTTCAGCCAGGTGATTTTGTGTGCCTGCACTAGGAATTTGTGAAACCTGGGATGTCCATATCAGAACCAGGAGAGCTGTTGCCTATAAAAGCTGCAAAATCGTTGATGAAAGAAGTGAATGTTCCCCTTTCCCTTATTTGTCTGTGCCATGACTTATTCCCAGCTGTTCATGGGAAGAGTTGCCTGGACCTTTTCTTGCTGCAGTGCCTTTGTAGCAGAAATTTGATTATTTAAACTGCCTGACCTCTCTTGGAGTATCCTCTCAATCAGAGCTGCACAGATATTCTGTGCATGTCCACTTTTTCCCCATGAAAATCAGTTTGAACCCACAGAAATGTCAGAAGAATGAGGTGAAAATGAAGGTTTTTCAGGATGTCACATATTCAGTGTTAGGAAATGTGATAAACTGATTTCAAATGGGTTTTATTATAATAAAATAATATATAGTAGATATAAATTACAGATCTCATTAGCTGTGGTTTAATGGCCATAAAATAATATATAATCAATATAAACTGCAGATCTCACTAGCTGTGGTTTAGTGGTCATCTTTTCCAAGAGGTTTGCTGATTTTAATCATGGTTACAATATTTGGAAATTAGGCACCTAAAAACTTGAAAAACCTGGCTATGGTTAGGAAATACTGTGTATTTAATATCTTATTTATTTACATCTGTGTATCAGGTATTTTATATATTAAATATGTATCAAATATTTTATGTGTCAGGTGTGCAGCACTAGAGGGGTAGAGCTGCACCTTCCTTTAAATGCTCGTCCTATTCACACCACTGAGGGAAAACAGTGATAAATAACATCCTGAATGATCCCAGAAGAGTCCAAAAGCTTAAAATCAACCCCAACAGGACCCATTCCATCCTTTAGTGTAATTTTTTCCGAGCCTGCTGTAACGTTGCACTGAGCAGCTGTGGATTAATCTGATTTCGGAGAGTTAAATCTTGGTTTAGCACAAAGCTGCTACTCGAGGCCTGTGCCTGCCCTGGTTGTCAGTGCTGAGCTCTTGCAGTGGTGCCAAATAATCCCTTTTCTGCCTCAAAATGTCTCAGTCCAAGGGCTCACCAGCTTCCCGAGGACTTTGGGATTCCTCAGGCTGGAAAAGAGATCGTGGGGGAAAGAGGGAACGGGATGGAGGGGTGGGAGAAATAAACCTAAAAATAAAACTGGTGGGAAAAGGTGATTGAGGACCGAGGGCTCCCCATCCCTTCCCTTGCACGGCCTGGGGCAGGCGTGGAGGGGAGGGAGCTGCTGCCAGGGCCCGGGGGTGCCAGAGGAGATGGTTCCTGTGGATAGGGAATGGAGCTGGGGAAGCCCGTGGAAGCTGTGGATCCCAGAAGTGGGAATGGATTAAAAAGGCAGGTGGACAGGGAAAATCCACTCAGATCTGGTAAATGCAGTGTTTGCCTTGGGAAATGTGTGTATTTGGAGTGCTGACGTGGAATTTTCAGGAATTCCATCTGTAATTCCCAATTTTTTTTGTTCAGGGTGGGACAACTTATTTTCCTCTGACTTTTCAACTGGAGAAACCACCTGTAAATAATTAATGAAAGGATCCAGAGTAACTCGGGCAGCCCCCTGTGTTCCTGCAGTAAGGAATGTGTTACCCAGGGAGATATTCCTGGTGATCCCCCACTTGTAGAGGCCAGGGGAGGGAGGAAAAGCTGCTGCCCCACCTGGGAAGCAGCAGGAAAGGGAAGATCAGCCCTGTGTTTGTAACCCTCCTGCTGCACCTTCAGGGGATTATCCCCATTAGGAGCTGAGCAAATGACATTTTAAAATTTCATTTTATTTATTGTGAGCTGACTCTAGAAAATTACCTTCATATTGGAGGTTAAGGTCTGTTACATGGTCTCTTTAAATCCCTGGAATTGTTTTTGGTATAAATCATGCAGGTGGCACAGATTCTGGATCCTGTAACATCTTTTCTCCCTACAGTCCTCTACCAGCTCTTAATTTGTTTTTCAAGGTAGCGAAGGTGTTGTTAAAAGTAATGTATTTTTTTAATAACTTCCCTAACAGAGGTGTTTTATTTGGGCAGGTGATTTACAGATCTTGATTTACAGCTCTCCAGCAGTGCAAAACACTGAGATAGATCGAGTTTTGTTTTGCAAAGTTGGATTTTTATAATGACAGGTGTGGTTTGTAACCTAAACTGATTTTTTTGTACTTTATCTGAGCAGATAAGAAAACTTGTGCATATTATGATTATTTTATTTTAGATGCATTTTTAGAGTGAGAGAAGTGGAGTTTCCCAGTAATGGCTGTGTTTCATTTGAGAAGCTAAAGAAACTTGTGCATATGTTGACTGTTTTATTTTAGATGCAGTTTTTAGGGTGAGAAAAGCGGGGCTTCCCAGTATTGCTTGTACTTTATTGGAGAGGATAAAGGAACTTGGGCATTATTATAACTATTCTATTTTAGTTGCATTTCTGGAGTTAAAGAAGTGGAGCTTCCCAGTAACGGTTGTGTTTCATTTGAGAGGATAAAGAAACTTGTGCATATTATAACTATTCTGTTTTATTTGAATTTTTAAAGTCAAAAAAAGTGGAGCTTCCCAGTAATGCTATAAATTCCAAGCTGTCCTACAGCGAGGGAGTACAATGCAAATACGACTTAATAAGATCACAAACTGAATTTCAGCAGAAACAACCAAGATTTACATTAAATTAGGAATTTTAAAACCGATTTAGTTTGTTTTACTGAGCATTTGCTTAATAACATTTCGCCTCCTTGCAATCTTTTTAAAGCCAATAATTCGTCTGCGAAACGCAGGCACATCCTCCTGTGGAAAAATTGGAAGCAGCAGCTCCCTCTCCGCAACCACACATCCAGAGCTGGAAAGGAATATTTCAGCTCCACGGAATTTAATAAATCATCCCATTTCCTAATTTGATCATATTAGATGCTGATGTGGAAGGAGCATTTCAAATAGCAGCTCCTCATTAATATACATCAGGCTGGGGAATAGCAGGGAATACTTATGGAGGGATGTCACAGTTCCTGTTCCTTAGTTTACTAAGTGGAACAGGTTGATGTGATCCTGGGTGTTATTTGTCACTGTCTTGCTAAAATGGTTTGGGTCGAGTTATGGAGTCCAGGAAGACGGCGGCTGATAAATCAAAAGTGGATTGAGTGGACAGGAGGCAGTGATTGATACTGTGACAGGATATGAAGAAAGGAATCTTGATAGGAGCATGCCCGATATTGAATATGAGAAGGAAAATGGCCCTGGAGTATGGATATTATTCAAGGAAATGAGAATAATAATATCATCTTGAAATTATTGCTGGGTGAAGATTAGGAGAGTTCTTATTAGAATATTCTGCTGCTGTGCCGTGCAGGAGCTCGGCTCCCGCAGAATTCCGGGGTGGATGGAGTCCTGGGAATATCTGGAGAGTTTCCACTGTGATTGTTCTGCAAGTTAATCATACATAAAACACTTTGCAGCAGAACTTGCAGCGCAAATCTTCTAATTCACGGAGCTTTAAACAGAATTAACCAAAAAACGTTGACCTTTATTCCCTGATTTCGTACAATCCCATGATTACAGAGTATTCCACCAGAACTGCCTTTGAATATGCAAGTTTGCTTTGTTGTCTGCCAAGTGTCTTTGGCTTTTCCCGTTACGTTAAACTGCAAACTGCTGCCTTAAAATATCTTTAATGTGCTTCAAAATTGACACAAAACCAGCAAGTACGTCTGTACATACTGAGGAAGAAAAGAAGTTGTATGGAAAGTAATCCTGCCTGGAGACCTGATCCTTGGGAGCGTGGCTGAAGGAGGTGTTTGATCAGGTTTTACATCTTATTTCTTTACCGTTCCTCCAGCCTAATTAATTTAATATTGAAATGTCTGCAGCTTGTTGCAGTGCAGGGCAGGGGAGCTGCTGCTGCTCAGGGCTGCCTCTGGAACAGGCTCGGGTTTGGGGATGCAAAAGCAGCTGCCATTATCCCAGCAGTGGGAACTGGAATTAACCTGGCTTCAACCCTCCCAGCCTGAATTCTTTGTGTTTAGCAGGTGATTTGTACTATTTAAAAACAGGGTCCTCAAGTGCAGTGTGGAAAGGGGCATTAAATAACTGATAGTAAAACCCCATTGATTTTTTTTTTTTTTTTTTAATCTGTGAGAATTTATTTTTTTAATAACTTGCTTTAAAAAATCCAAACAACTCCTTTGGTATATTTTAGAGAAGGGTTGATACTGCACAGTTTGTAAGACTTTTTAAAGATATTATCACTGAATGCTTTTGTGTTTGTGTTTCTTGGACCTGTCTTCCGTTCACCTCCTTTTTTCCATACAATGTGTTATTTTAGCGTGGGATTAATGTGCTGGAGTCTCTCCACATTAAAACCTGCCCTATCAGACCTCACAGCCGATAAGAACTATTGGATCAAGACTCAGTCTGTGGTAATTTTGTTCAGAACAGCCTTTTGGTTACAGCTGTGTCTGTCTGTCCTGCTTGGCACACGCTGGTGGAGAGCTTTCCATGGATTGCAGAGCAGGGGCTAAATTAGGAACAACTTTGGGAGAAATCTCCTCAAACAGCATTGACCTGAAAGGAAAATAAAGCTTTTCAGGAGAGAGGAAATCAAGAGGGATGGATGTTTTGAGTGGGCAGCAGATAAACAAAGAGTAAAACTGTGATGGGCCTGGTGAATTTGCCGGAGAGTTTATGGAGGAACAGGAGGATGTAGAGGAGAGAGTGATAAGGAAAAAAAAAAGAATGGGATGTCTCCAGCAGCAGGCAAAGCTCCCTCGTGGTTGTGTGGAGCTAGAAGAGTGATTTTTACGGGTGTTGGGGTGTGAATTTCGGGGTGATGCAGCAGAGTGGGTTAAAGTGGTGAGGGTCCAGGTGAGAGCAGAGCTCTGGCTGTGGGGCTGGGCGCTGGCACGGGGGATGGTGGCTGTTCCAGGGAAAGGGAGAAGCTCAGGGACAGAGGGAAGGTTTCTGCACTGGCCACCCACCAGCTTTCGGAGCCATGGGACTGGGACAGGCCAGGGACACCCAGGGCCCTTCTCCTGCTGCAGGACACCATCAACACCCTGCCCACAGCAGGGCTGGGCACTCAGGGCCGGGGCTGAGCAGCTCTTCATCTGGGAAAATCCTGTGGAAATGCCTCCTTTGGAGGAATTTGCCAAAGAGAAGAGGACAGGAATCCTATCAGAAATTGAACAGTGCTATTTAATTAGAGCATTGCTTTTGAAATTCCAACCCAAGCCAGTCCACGCTTCTATAATTTTATTCCTGTAATTAATTCTTATGGCTGCTTAATTTTTTGCCTGTTTGTAGCCACTGGAGTTCCTATTCCTTTCAACTATTGATCTGCTGCTTAGGATATTTTTTCCCCTGTCCTTGCTCCCCAGATTAATCCACTCAGGTGCAATTATGTAAGGAATCAGTGTAAATATTACATATTCCTCTCTTATTTTTACTGCTGGGGAAGTTTGAAGCCTTTGGTCCATTAGCAAATAGATCAAATTAAGATATTGCAGCATTTCTTTCATGAAGCTTCAAATAAAAGCTTGGGGCAGGAAGGTGGAATTTGCATTACTGAGTGTGATCTGTAGTTTTCCTGCTGATGGTAATGTCAGCTCATGTTTATTTTTCCCACAATAAATCCAGTTTTTAGTTAGGATCTTGTTGCATTCCAGGTTGTGTCAGCGACAGCCTCTAAAAGTATCTCTTTTTTTGTCGTAATAACTGACTTTTTTCCAGAGGAATGAGCAGTTTGTGTACGTGGCTGCACAGGAAAGGCACAGAGGTGGAGCAGTGCAGATATCCTGGAGCACCAAGCGCTGCCGAGCTCATTGCCCAGCCCTAATTGACCACTTTGGGAAATTAAACTTCACAAGGCAGCGCCGAGGGCCCTCCAGTTATCAATAAGGCCACAGAGCTGCGAGTGACAGTTGCTTTGATGCCTTTCATTGGTATAAAACCAAAAAAAAGCCTCAAAACAGCTCTGAATGCATAAGTGCTGTTCATTTAGAGCTCAGGCTCGAGTCTAATTACACGTGAAGTTGGTTTTCTGTGCAGTCCAGGTGTTATGTCCACACAGTGAGTTTAAAGCAGAGCTGCTTATTTCTCTAAAACCTTTTATTCCTCCCTTTGGAAGAAGGTGTATTTGCAGGTTGTTGGGATTTTTTTAATGCTTCGGTTTTCTGTTTGGAAAAGGAACTCAAGAAGACAAGAAAAATACGACTCTCCTTGGTGGGGAATTGCCTTTTTGATTTCAGTGTGTCTATATTCTAAACTACTATGTATTTTAAGTTGGTGATTTTTTAATCCTCTTTTTTTTT
>VXBT01012143.1:137708-236817 GCA_013400235.1 Oriolus oriolus | reverse complement strand
TTTTTTTTTTTTTTTTGTCTCTGCTACCAAAGCTCTGGCCATGAAATAGAATCTGTTATTTCTTTGCTGCAGAGCTCGGGTTTCTCGAGGCAGCCCTGCACAAGCAGATGTCTTAAGGATGCCCTGGTAATCCAAGACCCTCTTTGCTGTGTAGATTGTTGCTCTTTCCAGCATTCATTTCTAGGAGTGATTTTCCCACTGTGAAACACAAAATAGTAGAATTTAGTAGTAAAAATTCACTCTTTATTCCCATCTTTCACTCATTCTGGTAATGTATGGCAGGAATAGAATCTGCTTGAAATGATGCAGGCAGAAGATGTGTATTCCTGCCCAAAAGTGATGTGGAAAGGGCATGTTGGGCATGGGGTGGCAGAGCAAGGGGGAATGGCTTCCCAGTGCCAGAGGGCAGGGCTGGATGGGATATTGGGAAGGAATTGTTCCCTGGGAGGGTGGGCAGGCCCTGGCACAGGGTGCCCAGAGCAGCTGGGGCTGCCCCTGGATCCCTGGCAGTGCCCAAGGCCAGGTTGGACATTGGGGCTTGGAGCAGCCTGGGACAGTGGGAGGTGTCCCTGCCTGTGGAACTGGATGAGCTTTAAGGTCCCTCCTGACCCAAACCATTCCCTGATTCCCTATAAACCAGCATCCATGCCCTGGAATTCTTTGCCCTCAGTTTTCTGCAGGATTCCAGGCACTGCTCCTTGGCAGGACGTTGCTGTGTGAGAGCAGGGTTCGGGTACCTTTGTAACAAATGTCATCCCATAAAAACCCATTTTCCTTTGAGATCCAGGCAGGCAGCTCCCAGTCTGTGCTGGTGCCATTCCCAAAGCGTGCTTTGGCAGCGAGTTCATGCCGGATTGAGCTGATTCAAATCGAGGTACCCTGACACTCCCTGGCTGTCCCTTTGTCCGCTGTGCTGCTGCTTCTCCTCTCACATCTCAGCTCCCAAGTTTCTGAGATTTTCCCAGTTTCCCAGGCAAAGCACTGAGGCTCCCAAAAACGCCAGAGCGAGATGTAGAGCTGATAACTCCTCATCTGCTCCTAATGCAGCTTTATTGGCATCAAACCTTGGCCCCGTCGGAGCCGTGGCAGAGCTGCGCTTGGCTTCAGTGATTCCAGATTTTCCTGAGCTGGGATGTTCTAGGGAGAAAAGGTTCCCGAAAGAAATGGGATAATTGCGGGCATGTGTGGAGTTTTTATGCTTTTGCTGTTAAAACAGAGTGTGAGTAACTCTCTGAATGAAATATTTAACGTTAAGTATGTGGTCACGTTAATAAAAATGTGGGAAAACTTGGATTAGTTTTTGCATAGTGTAACTGAAGACAGGTGTATTTAAATATATTATGTGTATTTAAAAAAACCTATAACCTAGGAAGAGATGGGAATTTGTTTTCTGTATCATAATTTTAACTATAACTCAAATATTTTGATTGTACTCTTGTAGAATTTGATTTTGAATCTAAGTTTTCTGCAAAATTCTTACATGCAAAGCCCCAAAATCCTGGGAAATGTGTTTCAGTAGGGAGTTTCCTTACCCACGGGCATTATTGTGGGGTATTCTCCAGTTGTGTTTTTTATTGGCTCATTTCCATATCTCTTAGTAAGGCAACCTCTCCATGAATTTAGAGGCTCAGATCATGCTCAGCTCACATAACTGATGTAAATTCTCGTTGTAGTTCTGTGCCATGGATTTATAGCCTAGAAATGCAGGCAAGGCCAGCAGTATGGGTTTATTTTTTTGAATTTTGTATAAACTCTTAGGTATCTGTTTTTCTTCGATGTTTTTTGGGTTCTCCTCTATGGAAACAGGCAGGGATAAACTGAATTGTGACAGAATTTAAATTAATCTGTGGCACAACACTGAAAATGTGTTCCCAGTCCATATCAAAAAGAGATGCTGAAAGTTTTCCTGTTAAAGCTCTGAGCTTCTTGATTGGAGAATGGGTAAAAAAAAAAAGCAAAGCCTTTTCCTATTTTTCTCCTATATAGTCTTCTTGAAGTTCTTCCAAATTAGATTTTAAATGCCAATTAGGAGGTTGAATATACTAAAATAAAAGCAAATACAACCAAAATGGCCTCACCTTATGGCTAGTTAGGCTTTTTCTCTCAAAAGCAGAACCTTTGCTCTGAGCATGGCTTTGAGAAAGATATTCAGCTTAATGAACACATTAATTAGAACCATAACTATTTATAAGATAATTAGAAACGAAGCACGGTAAACTGGGCTTTTCCTGCAATTAATGGAGGATTAATTACTGGAGGTAATGAAGTGGATTTTTAAATGCATTAAGGTGAAGTACAGAGATGTGCAAGGCTTTGTGATAGTTGCATAATTATTCCAGGCTGTTTGAGCAGGGCTCGTATGAGCTCGCTAATAAGCATCATTGCATCATTATGTATGCACTTAAAAAGACTTACCACCAAAATGACTGCCTAATTATTTCTAATTGGCAGGACTCTGTGTAGTCATTGAGCTGTTTGTAGCCATTTTAAGGTTCATTTAACTATCCTTGGGGCCATGTGATAGATGGAAAAAAGCTCCTGCTCCGCGCTGGCCTTGGCTGGCGCCGTTAATCAGTTTTGGTGGGCTCCAGTTTGAAATGCATTTGCTCCTGCAGAGGTCAAAACCTGAAGTAGTCCAAGCAAAGTTTGGCTTTTTGAAGCCACTTGACTGTATTCATTAGCAATTAGTAAAATAATTGTGTCTGTCGCCGTGTTTGGATTTCCGTCGGGCTGGGCGCGCTTTCATCGCCGGCCCTCCTTACGGCACATTAGCTTCCCGGGAATCCAAACCTGCTTCCCAGAGACCCTTTTAGCAGCTTCAGTGCAGTGCCACATGTTCAGCTGCACCACCTTTCTCCAGTCCCTCGTTCCCTTACCCAGCTCCCAGCATTTCGCCGCCAGCGGCTCCTTTGCTCCCGATTGATCCCCGAGTGGGAGTTTCCACCCTGGGACAGCGCTGCGGGGCTTTCCGGGGCATCTCCGAGGAATTGGGCGTTGAGCACTGAGAGAGGGAGCCAGGAGCAGGCCAGTCCTGCTGTTTCCCTGTGTTTGGTAGTTTGGGGCATCCATTTCAGGGATGTTGACTGCTCTGATACATCCAGGGACATCTCCCGGCGGCAGGATTAGCCCCGCTTGTCCCCACGCTCCGTGCTGGGTTAGCGCAGCGCCACCGCCAAGAATTCCAGTGGAAATGTTGTGGCTCCCCTCTCCAAATGCCCTGTCTGGAGATGTTGGAATCAGTGTGGAGTGATTTTTATCTCCCCACGCCGGATTTAACGTGACATCCCATTAGGAAAGCGCCTGGGAAAGCTCCCCGGGAGCGCGTGGTCCCGTTGGATGTAATCACAACCATGTGCAGGGTGCTGTGAGCCTACAGGAGCCACTCGTGCGGCTTAGGGAAACACTGCGAGCAAATTGCAGCCTGAGGAAAGAAAGGTCAGTGTGGCCATTTTGGCCCCAAAAAATGGGGTTTGGGTAATTTAATATTAATGCACAACCCGAACAGTTATTATGGTTGAAGTGTAAGGTTGACTGAAAAGAGTTATTCATGAAAAAACCAGCCAAAATGTCATTTATTCATGAGATGTTGGTTCAAATAGCAGATATTACTTCAAGTAACAGATAAAGGATTAAAGCAAATGAATTGTGGCAACTTAAACTAAAATAGAAACAAATCCTTAAGGAGAACTGCAGAATTGTTTCAATTTTTTAAAGACTGGTTGTATTTCGAGACTTCCCTAAAGGTGATTTTTAGATCACTCTGTGAGCAAATATTCAATACAGAAAAGTGATATAAAATACAACTAGCCTTTCTTATTCATTAGGAATTTTATTTTATGGGGTCCCACAAAATGCGTGGTGATGGAAATTGCTCTGTAGATTATCAGAACTAGGAAATGCATTTTAGAGTGAAACCACAGTTTTAATTATGGCCATATAATCTGTAAAATGAGTAGTTAAATGAAAGTAAGTTAGACTTCCAGTGAAGATGGTCCCCACTTCCTCAGAGGGTGATGGTGAGGGGTGGGGGAGGATGAGTTGTTCCTCACCCCTTGGCTGAAAGGAGCGTTGGAAATGTGAATGTTACGGATCAGGCAGCAGGATAAAGTCAGACCTGGAGCATTCTGGTGACTCTGAAATACCTGAATTATGGGGTGTTCCCTTGCTTCAGCCAAATCAAAGAGATGGAATTCTCTGAATAATCCCCTGAAGCCTTGGCCTTGCCCAGAGCGTCACTCGCGGTGAGCGGGTCCGGTCGCGGGCTGGAGCTGGAGGTCGGGAGCCAAAGCCATGGGGTTTGTGGTGTGTCCCAGCTGGGGAGGGGAATGGATTGTTGGGAATGATCTCAGCTCGTCTGGGGAATGGGGACATCCCCATGGCCTGTGGTCACTCAGTGGAGCTGAGCTTGTGGGGAACAGGAAGGTGCCGGGCGGGATGGAGCTCTCTGCCCTCTGCAGTGTCGAGGAGTATCCAAAACAGAGCTCCCAGAGAGCTGGAGCTTGAGCAGCAGCAGGAACCTGTAAGTGTGAGGGAGAAGAAGTTGGAGCAGCATGAAAAACACATCAGTAAAAAAAAAAAATACACGCAGCAGTAACACCTGGGGACGTGAGTGACTCCTGGAGGGCACCAGAAGGTGCTGGAGGGGTGGCAGGCGAGTTTCCCTTGCTCGGGTTATTAACTCAATATAAGTTACACATTCCAGGTCTAAAATCCCACTGGATTCCCATTCCCTCTGCTCCAACATCCCCAGGATGCTGTTAGTGGTGTTAATTAACACTGTGATGGTGTGAATCCTCCCAGAGTTGTGGGGACGGAATTGTGGAAGGTTTTGAGTGACACAGCAGGTGCTGGTTTATTTTTGGGGATTCCTCAGCTGCCTGGTTTGGGTAATATTCTCAGTGATGGAAATAACTCAGTTTTCATTTTAGTTCTTGCCTTCAGGTGTGGAAGTGAGATGAGTGTGGTACCTAAGAGCTGCTGTTGCAGAGTCAGGAACCTGAGTGATGCTGGGCTGTCACTATTTCCTGGGTTACCTGTGGCTTTGTGAGGTTCTTTTGTGCTTTAAACAAAAAGCAGAGCTTAAAAGAAGGTTGCAGGGGACCCTTTTTTAAACAAGGCACAGGTATGTAGAAATCACATCGTAATTCACCTTTATTACCCATTTAAATTGGCACTGACACCCACTGGTTTGTGCTCAGCATCATCAGTTGATCAGAAGAGTCTGAACACATTTTGAAATACAATAATTAAGTACTTCTGTTGCTGTATGTATTTTTTTTTTTAAAACAATCCAGATTTTGTTGTTTCTGGTGTGATTTATTTGACAGTATTTTATGTAACTGTTGTGTATTCCATGAGGAAAACACTGATTTTTAGAATAGTAAATGAAATTTTCAGAGTTTCTTCCCTGCCCTCCCTTGGAGTTTTTTTATTAGCTATAGGAGTGGGGCTTTGGGAGGAACAGGACAGGGTTAGAGGGGGTAACTCCCAGTGAAGGAGATGTTGGGGCTGATGAAGGTGGCAGCTCCATGGTCCTCAGCAGTCTCCAGGAATGGAACTGTTCAGTTTTCATGCAGGAGAATGTTAAAACCAGACCCTGCTTTCCTCTTATCTACTCTGTGTTTGTTACATGCAAAATATTAAAAGGAGATGCATCCAGCTTGCATGGAAATGAGAAAATGATCCCTGCTTTTATAGAGTGTGCACTGGAAAATAGCCATAAAATATCCAAACCTCTTTATGCTGTCACTCCACAAGATTTTGAGTGGGTGGTGTGATATATTTTTGCTTTTCTCGTGTGTGTCTAAAGCCTTTTTGTGACTTAATTTTTGAAGTTCAGTTACAGCAATTTTCATTAAAAATGTTACATTTGTTTTGTTTTTAATTTGGGAAAACAAGGTGATATTCTAAAAATCTTTGTGTATTTATCATAAACCTATGTGGTAAAAAGTACGGTGGAATACCTAAATTTTTTACATCTCATAAAATTTAAACCTCAGCCTGTCTGGTTACCACTGAGTTAATGAAAAAAATTGCCTTTCTTTTCAATTGTGAGCACAGAGAATGGGATCATTTGTTTTACTCAAGAAAAAGTAGAGACACAGCTTTTCATCCAGGCGTTGTTTCCAGCGTGTTGTTTGTGGTCATTATGAATCCAGTCAGTCTCAATATTCCCAGTCTTCCAAATTAGGTATTTATTTCTAGGAAATGCCTTAATCCTGTCTTTAAGCAGGTTTTTTTTGCCTCTTAAATGGTGTTGTGGTGTTGAAGAATGAGGAACATTCAGATTTTTTTTCCCCTGTTGTTTCAGTTTTGGCTCTGTGCTGGTGGCACTTTGAGAGCTCAGTTGCCAGTGATGGTGCTGCATGACCTAAATTGTGATTTTTTTGCGGGGTTTTTTTCAGTTTCTGAGAGCAGGTAGTGTCCTGATGTGTAAGCTGATTTCAAACATCTGCTTAGGTAATTCTGTTCAGCTGTCTAATCTCAATTTGGGGATGTAAGGACACACAAACATTGCAGAGTCTTTGAGCTCAGACCATCACTGGGGCCTCAGTGTTGGAGGTTTTATGGTCACAAAACCCAAAATCCTGGGTTTGTCCCAGACAGACAGAGGAGCACTGTTTACCTGTAATTAATTTGAGCTCAGGCTCAAGGGAAGTGGAAAATCTCAACCTGAAAATCTCTCCTGTCTGTCCCTTAACATTTTACCATAATATCAGAGGTGTTGTCAAATTTACAACAAATAATTACCTGGGTCGTGATTCCATCTGGAAAATGAATTGGAGCCTTTTCCACGGCTCTGGGATCCATCCAGGTCTTCCTGGCAGGGCAGATGCAGAGTCACTAATGCCTGCACGAGGCAGAAAGGAATAACCTGGTGTGTTTATCCAGAGTCCTGGAAGAAAGCTGGACCTTTGTTTTCTCAAATAGATTCCAGCTGTATGGAGAAGGGAATAACTGCACGTGTTTGTATGAATTAATTACAAGGTCTGAGGGATCTGCTCGCTAATAGGATGCGTTCCTCGTTTGTTCCTGTAGAATTCCCAAGTTTTCCCATTTTTTTTGAGGAGATGTAAAATGTCTTTCCTCCAGGACTGCACCTTTTAAACTTTCATTCAGCCCATTTTTTCCTGGTTCCTTTTTCCTCAACCTAAGCAGTGACAGTTCCAGGGTTTGGTTGGGAGAGGAAGGAATTTTCTTGTTGGGATCTTTGTGTGGCAAATGAACAACTTCCACCTCACCTCGTGGTTTAAACTCCTTGTATGACCAGAAGACAAGTTGGGTATTCGCAACTCATTTGAGCCTTTTTTTGTTTTGTTTTCAGATTATTGGAATAATAATTACTTCCCTTATCAACCTCAACTCTGGGTTTATATGGAAGTTTCTGTCTAAGGTACCTGCAGCTGGGTACTGCACACATTTATTTAGGTGCGTGTGGGGTTTGTGCCCTTGAACTCCCAGACTGCTCTGAATGAGAAAGGACAAGGAATGGGAGGGACTTTTGGCTGTTTATTTAATAGCCAGGACAACGTACCAATTTCTGTATTAACTTCTGTTTCTCTAGTATTTTATTCCCTAAAGATTATTAGAATTAAATTCCAGGTTTTTTCTTCTCAGTCATGATATGGCTGCAGGAATATAGGGTTAGAAAAAGGTCCTGCTTTGGGATGCACTCTAAGAAGATGTGGGAGAAATCCATGTCAGGTGAAACCAGATGTGTTCTTAGCCTGTGATCTTACCTTGAGGCTGAATCTTAGCAAAGAGTCTTCACCCAGACTGACAAGGGAAATAAACGGTTTATCTCCCTGCGTGGTTATCAGCAGTTTAATCCATGATTTATCTCTCAGGTAACACTTAGGAAAGTCTGGTTTTTGTTTTAGTTTGCCGGGAAGTGTTCACTGAGGTGCTCCTGCAGCTGGCAGGGCCCGCTCGGCTCCTCTTGCATCGCTCAGGCCAGGAGTTGGGCCTGAGTTCCACGGGAAGCGAGTTGTGAGCCCAGCCCTGCTGGCACCGCCGCTCGGTTTCGGGGAGCTCCGTGTGTTTCTGGGCTCAGCCCTTCTCCCCCCGCTCGCTGCTCTCCCGTGGGTTTTCCAGCACCTCGGTGGTGGCCTGGGCGTGCTGGGCCTTCCCAGGGACTCTGTGGGATAATCAGGGCGCTGTGGCAGGGGAGGCTCCTCCGTCCCCCTCGGGACTGGGGACAGGCAGGGCAGGAGGGGTTGTGGTGAGGAGAGCTCGGTTTGTATCAAACCAGCTGCTTGAGAATTCCAGGGGGGTTTCTCCTCCATGGGGTCTCCTCTGCGGCTGCGTTCCCGTGCTCTCCATGCTGCCTTCCCAGGAACTACATCTTTTCAATGGGAAATGGGTTTATGGGAATTTTACCTCCCCAAGTGTTTGATAATGTAATTGCCATCATTTATAGGTGCAGAGTTGCTGGGCTGAGTTGGTGCCGCTGTTTGCCGAATCCATTTCCTCAGCTCTGCGAAGTTCTTGGTTATCCCAGTTCTTGTGTTTATTTCATCCTGCTTTTCTCTGGCACTGTGGATGATATTTTAAAAAATATTAAATATTCCCTTATTCTGACATATATTTTGTCACTTAACCACCTGTCCAAACTGCTGGTTTGAAACAACCTTTTCCTCTCAGCATCAGTCTCATTTCAGGTTTAAACTCTGACTCTGCTGCTGCCTGGTTTTGTAATCACTCACCTTATGTTTAACAGTAAATCTAAAAAAAAAAAAGTATTATCTATATTTAACTTCCTCAAATACCTGCATTTTAAAATTGCAAACTAATAATGACCTGAAATGTTTTATTGGGGCAGCCACATTTGCATTAAATATATATATATATATTTAATGATTTCTGCAGTCTGAATGGCTGCAATTGATACCTGAAATTATTTTACCTTTCCAATAACTTGTACCATGACTTTTTTTTTTTTTTTTTCCTGGTGGTGAAGTTGAGTTAAACAAGGAACTTTCTCTTAATATGCTGTGAAAGAGAACATGGCATTTTGCTGCAATTACTTGTGTGTTTGCACTCTGGCTTTATTACCAATCTGAACATCCAGGCTTGATGCAGTGCAGTTGTTCCATTGTTCTGGCCCAGCCTTTGGATTTATGGCTGAAGTATTAAAGAGCCCTGAATTTGTTGGCTTTTGTTTGTGGCCGTTGAGCTAAAAATAATCTAATGAGGCTTGTGTCAGGTGAGAGATGCTTAGAAGAATTCCAGGGGAGAAGTTGACATCTCAGCACCGTTCTTTGGAGTGGGGGTTGCTGTTTGCCAATAAAACAGATTATTTTTGCAAAAATTCACCTTCCCTGGAAGAGCTCAAAGAGAAGAAAACAAGCCCTGTCTTGGTTTTGGGCTCTGATTCCTCTTTCCTCTCTCTCTTTTGCAGTTGTAACCTTTTGAAGAGATTAGATTGGACCTCTAAGATAGAGTTCAGTGCTTTAGTGCAATATAATTGGGGAAATACTAAACGCCACTGACCTCATTTCCTTTAGAACAATGAAAATTAATAGTTGCACGTTTTATTAGGCTGATATTCCAGATGTAGTGTACATTTAATTAAGTGTAGTTTCCTTTTGGTTATGGTATGTGGCTCTGCTTTTTGTCGCAAATTCTTTCTAGTTTTACAGTTTTCCACATGTTTTCTTTCACCATTTATGATTTTTTCAAAGCGGGGCTATAAGGATTTAAATCACTTTAGCATGCAGCAAAACAGTTCCCATTCAAACAATAAACGCCATTTTAAAAAGCCTTTAGATCTTCTGTCACTTCATAAATATAAATGTATAAAAACATTATGCAGTTGTAGTGCCCACCTGCTAATTAAATGCAGATTTCCTCAAACTTGTTTTAAAATCCGCTTATTTGTTTCAACTCAGTCTCTGCTCGGAATACATATGGCCCTTGTGAAACTAATTATGCTTATGGAGCAGCTGTTAAATTTAGTGCAACTAATTTTATCCAATATTTTACATTTTAATTGATTACCTGTGAAGAAATTAGCAAATTAACACTTATTGTGCAGTAACTGAATGGGCTTTTATGGAGACTTTCAATTTTTACAAGCGGCCCGAGTGTTGATGGAATAAAGCCATTTCTTAGGGTTTGAGATAGGGAAGTTATTGGTGAGCCTTGATTATCTGGTGTGAGAATTTAGGGATCCTGAGTGATGCCAAGCATCTGTGTGTTCTGTAACTTAGACATGAAAAGCAGATTGGAAAGTAATGGCTTTTCACAGAATTTTGGGAACATATGGGCTTATCTGGATCTAAGAACTCTTTGAAGATCTTTGAACTTGACTAAATGACTTAACCTTTGGCATGGTGGGTGGGTGTTTTGGGTGTCATTTGGGGGGAAGGGGATCCTTGCTGGAAATCTCCTCTCCAGCTTCATTTCTGTTTGGTTTTTTTTTTTTTTTTTTTTCTCCAGTAGTTCCATAATTCGAACATTTGGGGTCTTGCTTTAATAGGACTAATTGTGATTCTTGTTATTTTTCAACAGTAGATAAAATAGAAAATCTGTCTTCTCTGCCAGATCTGTGGACTTTTGTTCTGGTTTAATGATGAGCTGGGGACACAGATGACTTTTGGGAGCTCCATTTCAGGAAGTTTTATCTTTATTTCCTGTCCTGTAGATCTTGCAAGATACTTTAACAGGAATTAAAAGCAGCTCACAAGAAGGGAGGAGAGAAACTCTTCCTAAGGGCGTGGAGTGACGGGACAAGTGGGAATGAAGGATGGGAGGTTTTGATGGGACATTGGGAAGAAATTCTTCCCTGTGAGGGTGGTGTGCCACTGGCACAGGGTGCCCAGGGAAGCTACTTTTAATTTTTAAAAGCTGTTTCCTGTGTATAAATGGCACCTGCCACCAGTTCTGCACAGACATGGGAATGAGCAGAAATCCAGGAACGGAGCATCCAGCCTACCTGAGCTGAATTTGTTGTTATTTGCACCTGCAAAAGGCACTTGGGAACTCAAGTTCAGATTTGAGCTGGGAAACTGAAGTTCTTGAGCAATAAATATTTGAGATTCCTCAGTTATTCCTGCTGGGAGGACTGTGCCCTTCAGTGAGGAGAGGCTTGTGTCAATTAAAGGTGATTTGTGTTGCTACAGGGCTTTCTTTGTTCTGTTGTTTGGGGGTTTTTTGTGTGTTTTGGACTTATCTTACCTGCAGAGTTTTGAGAAATCAGGGTTACCTGGGAATAGTGGATTTAGGGCAGTGCTGCCTCATCGTGATGCTTGTGCAAACCATGTCTCTGTGCCAACCAAAAACTAGATTTAATATCCAGAATGCTCTTTGAAGTAAAAACTTCCTCTACCTGAGGAGTAAGGATGGATGGATGGATACTTCTGCATTTGTGATGGCACCCTAAATATCCATTTTGAGCCAGCAAATGTTCTCTAGTGAATAATGCAGCACTGCAGTGTTAATTTGATGTATTCATCAGTGTTAATAGAGTGTCCAGTGCGGGAGAGCTGCTGAAGGTACCAGCTGCTGAAACAGGAACCCAGCTCTGACCTCTGGAGCTGCTCCTGGCAGGAATAGGGACCTGAACTCCCATGTGCTGGACAAATTCCAGAAATGTAATTTATGGCCTCATCTGGATGTAGGATTTTCTTTTGCTTAGTCTGTTGTTGAGTTTCATTAAGCAGTTGTTGCTTTATAAAAGGAGGGATTTTTTTCTGTGTGATTTGGCTTCTGAAGGCCTTGGGAGTTTTCTACTCCAAGAGGTGCTAAAGAAACTTTTTATACTGTTTTAAAAATTTCCCCATTTCCCTCAGTACTTAATGAAACTTTTCCGTGAGTTGCCATCAGAACCTTGATGGGGATGATGGAACTGCAGAATCATGGGATGGTTTGGGTTGGGAGCGACCTTAAAGCCCATCTCATTCCAATCCCTGCCCTGGGAGGGGGCACACTCCATAGGCCAGGGTGAGGGAAACCAAGGAAAACTTGACCTGATGTTTCCTAAACATCCCTTGTCTACTCAGGTGTCATTGAGCTGTGATAAATTATTGAATAAAGTTTAGAAAATCTTATACAAGAAATTCAGGAATAGTGAAAGCATTTTGGACACACGGAGAACCAGTCCTAATACTTCTCTATCTTCGTTTCCTTCAAGTATTTTGGGAACCACATGAATTAATTGCAGAGGAATGGGTAACAGGACTGAGAATGGAGTATCCTTTATCCATGTAGGAGCTCAACTTAGTAACCAAAGTTACGAGCAGTGATAACAACCAAAGCCCAAGTGTGTCCACAGACGCCCTGTGTGCAGTTTTTGCATTATTGGACCTGCAGAGTTGGAATATTTACAGGTTTTCTGCCAAAACACCTCCAAGATCACCAAGTCCAACCATCGAGAGGTTGGTTTGGCTGCATCACTTCTGGTTTTCCTGGATTTTGTTGGAACGTCAGTATTAGTGATAACGTATTTAGTGTGTAAATAGAAGCATTTAGTAGCAGCCAAATTCTTTGATTATTTTCCAAGCTGATATGATCAGAACTCAGGAATTTAAAGTTTTAATGCTGAAGGAAAATTTTCCTTCCTTTCCTTCCCTGCTACCTCCAAGATTACTTTGTTGATGAATGACCCCTATGTTGTGTGTTTTAAGTTATTTTGCATCTCTAGTCAGAGTAGGAGCAATGTTTTGTTTTTCACTTTTTTTGCCGAATTGTCAGTTTAAAGCTATTAAATTGGTAAATGCGTTACATTAATAAATACGCTATTGATGGAATGTGTTATATTCAGATTAAATAATAAAATAGAACGAGCCTGAGGTGTGGTGCTGGTGAGAAACGGCCGGGGGTGGATTCTGATGCTGTGGGGTTTGTGCAGGTCCCGGTCCCGAGCCCGGCAGCGTTCCTACAGCCGGAGCAGCGAGAGGTCCGGCCACAGGAGAACCCCCAGCGGATCCCGGGAGCGCCGCAAGGGCCGGGACAAGGACAAGGCCAAGGAGAAGGGCAAAGGGAAGGAGAAGGAGATTTACGGCACCAAGGTCGGGTAAGTGAAACAAGAAACGGTGGAACTGCAGCGAAACCAGGCGACAACTCAGTGCCTTTTTGTTTTCGTAATCGTTTTCCTTTACCTTAAATTGTATTTAATATAAACTAAGTGGGAATTATTCAAAATATTTGAATAGTGGGGTTTTTAGGATTTTACAGTTCTGCAATGTGACAGCATCTCACACCAAGTGATGGTTTAATTTTCAACCCTTTTCCCCGCTTGGTTTCAGGTGGGCTAAAGAGCTTTCTGCAGTTTGTTAATATAAACGTTCTTCCCATACATAATAGCCACAATTTAAGGGAAAAATGAGGCATATTGGAATGTGTGAGGCCTGTGTGCTATGAGAAGATGGATTGCATTGTTCACACACACCTACACCTCTTCCCAGTGGCAGAAGTTCCTCCTGGGCTTCAGCTGAGGCTCAGAAATGCGGTTTCAGCACAAGCCTTGCTCTGGGTGAACAATGGGAACCTTTGAGAACCTGCCGTCAGCAGATTCCTGCTTGGAATAACTGGGATTGTTGATTTCAGGAGAGGCTGTTGATGTCATTCCCTCTGCATTCCGCATCAGGCTCTGGAGCAGCCCTTACTGGGGTGTTTGTCTTTTCCCTGTTTATCTGATCCCTTCCAAACAGGAGAACACTGGAGTGTCACTTTGTGAACTTCCCTTGGGTGGGTTCCCACTGAAAAATGCTCCTGGGGAATTTCTAGAGCAGCATCTTCCACCCATGAGTGGGCTTCCATTGGCTTCTGGAATTTTCTCTGTGTTCCCTGTAGCAGCAGGAAAATTCCTGGTTAAGTTGGATCCAGTCTGGACTCTCCAAGCAGATTAATTTCTAGACCCAGTCTAGATCAGCGCTGAAAGTCTCATTATTCTACAGAGCCCTTCTAGAACCTCCAGCATCAGGGAATCTGTAGTGGAAGCAATGCTGTGACCTCAGCATTTGGAGCAGATCCTTCCTCAAAGGCACCTCAAGGACCAGGTCTAGTTCCCAGTTTAAATTCATGGCTGTTTGGAATGTATTTATTCAAAATAGCTGCTTTGGAGCTGTAATGATGATCAGCCTGAAGCCAGATTGTGGGAAGATGGAACATAAATCCTCAGGTGCTGCTTGACTTTATAGTTTAACTTTGCATAAAAGGAGGTATTTCAGCTTGGCAGCACTGCAGCTTACATGGGAGTTGTTGGGTGTTTGGGGCTTTACTGCTCCTCTAAAGCACAGAATCAAAATGCATTTCTTTCACTAATTAAGCAGTAAATTTGTTTGTGGCTTCTGTAAACCCTGATGATGATTTTCTGTCCTGTGCTTGGCTGAGGTGTGTTTGTACATGTGAGGGGGAAAAGCCTGTGCTTGGGGCTTTTTTGGAGGCAACTTTAAGTTCTTTCAAGGGAGGTCTTGTCACAGTAGACATCTCAAGAGATATTTCAAAAGTAAAAAATTAAAATTATTTAAAAAATAGTATTCTGGGCATTGTCCCTTGGCATCCCCCATTTCAGTGATGATTCTTTAACGTTGTGCACTGAATTTTTTGGCTGTTGAGGTATCAGCTGTTTGTGGAGATGGGCTGTGGCGCAGCTCAACTCTCCTGTTACATGCTGAAATGTTTAAGGGATGTTCCATTTGTCCAGCCATGATGGAGGGAAATCGTGGCAGCAGCTGCTTGGAATGTGGGCTGGGAGCTCACGGCAGCTCCGTGGAGTTCCCTCCACTCCCAAATCCCATGTTTAGACCGGCAACATCTACATGCAGGAAGTCTTCAGCTGTCCAAGCCTGCAAAAGTGAGGGGTTTTATAGTACCACAATGTTTTTCCATGGTACTTTGATTTTTTTACTAATCAAAGCATTATATTCATCTTTTTATTTATGCTTTTTGAAATGCGCTTGTTTTAAAACAACCTGCATACGTGTCTTCATTGACCTGGTTGGGTGTGCTGTTGAATTTTGATGTTTGAAGTCTTGATCAGCTTCAAAACATGCAAATTCTGTTGTTCTGAGATGTGTTTTCCGTCAGGCTCCTTGTTCATTGTTAGATTGTGGAGGGGAAAAGCTACTAAAAGCTTGTTGGTTTTCAATAACTTTTCCTACATTTATGGGTCTCATCATTGCTGGTGTAGTAGTGGAATTTTGGATTACTTCTCAAAGTGATTTTGACAATTTTTAATGGAATAAATTAAGAGCGGCTTCTCGGTTGTTACGAGAAAAGAAGTGGTGACCCATTAATCAAACCTGACCACTGCTTTGATTTCTGGTCCTTAATGAGGTTATTGGTACATTTGGGCATTAATTGTTTCACAGCTTCTCAAATACTTTGGCAGATCCCGGAGTCCTGGAACGGGGTGGGTTGGAAAGACCTTAAAGCCCATCTCATTCCAACTCCTGCCATGGGCAGGGGCGCCTTCCACAGACCAGGGTGCTCCAGCCTGGCCTTGGGCACTGCCAGGGATCCAGGGGCAGCCACAGCTGCTCTGGGCACCCTGTGCCAGGGCCTGCCCACCCTCCCAGGGAACAATTCCTGCCCAATATCCCACCCATCCCCGCCCTCTGGCAGTGGGAAGCCGTTCCCTGTGTCTTGTCATTATTACAGAGCTGAGGGAGTTCATTGTCCGAACACAATCTCCATTTTTCCTTTGAATTCCACACTTCAGGCCTTTGAAGTTTCGCTGAGATCCCCCTGTCTAGGGGCCTTTTCCCAGTGCCACTTCCCTAAATCCCTTGGAGCTGGGTTTCCATGCCCAGTGCCCCGTGGATGGGACACGGGTGGTTGATGGCTGCCGATGAGTTTTCCGCTGTTTGCAGGAAACGTCAGGAGCAGAGTGGGAGCTTGTCCGAGTTTGACAGCAGTCGGACTCTCCCGGAGCTTGGCGCGTTGTTAATTTTCCCTCCCTTCTTCCCACACGGTGCAGTAGGAAGTCATTTATGGTAATTGCTCCTGATTTGCATACAGGTTATGGAGTTGTGTGGTGCAGAGCACCCCCAGAACTCCGTGGAAGCGTGTGTTGGGATCAAAGGGGGGCCGCGTGCGCGCTGCTGTCTGACACCGAGCGGGGTGTGTTGTTTTCATTAAACATTTATCACCCTCCCAGCCTGACAGCAGGAAACTCTGGGCTTGGCTGACATGTTTTCATGCAAAATTTATTGGGGAAGACGAGGGTTGTAAAGAGAGATCTTGTTGCCTTTCACCAGTGGCGGAGGGGGAATGTTTGACTGGGAGGGAAGATTGCTCTGGCGTGTTTGGGGCGTGTGTTACACCAGGAACTGAAGGGTTGGGCTTTACAGGAGCAATAAAACCAGCTTAAAGTTGTTCTAAAACCAGCTTAAAGTTGTTCTAAAACCAGCTTAAAGTTGTTCTAAAACCAGCTTAAAGTTGTTCTAAAACCAGCTTAAAGTTGTTCTAAAACCAGCTTAAAATTGTTTATTCTGAGGAACTGCATTGACAGATCCTGTGAATGTTCTTTTGGTTTGGATTCTGCTTGGTTTTAACCAATTACAGTTGCATAACTAAGAAATAAGTTTATATTTATAAATTCAGTGTTGACTTGATAATAGGCCCTAATACACTGAATATCTTAATAGTTCATGCACGTGAATGTAAACATGTGGTATTTAAAATTATTTGTTGAGAAAGTTAGGAATTATTATAACCTCTGCTGTATAAACCACATTTTTTTGACAAAAAGAGATCCTATAATTAATTGATAACCTATTACTGAGAATAAAGCACTACTGATTACTTACATTTAGTGGAAAGTGTCCCTGCCCATGGCAGGGGATGGAATAAGATCAGGTCTGAGGTCACTTCCAACCCAAACCATTCCATGATTTTGGCAGCTTCTGGCTGTGGCATGTTGTGAGCACCAAATCTCAAGTGTTTCACCTACTCTGAGGCTGAGAATAACTTCATTTTTTCAAAGTGCATGGAATGAGTACATTTTCTTACAGAGTTTGGTTATTAGAAAATAGTTCTAATGTCCAAGGAACCTGCAGCTCCTGTTATTGTGGTGGATAGACTTGTGAAAAAAGTTCCCTGTATATAAAACAACTTAAAAAGTTGTATTTTGTAGCTCTGTTATTGCTTTTATAGAAAGAATCTCTTCATCACCTGCCTCCTGCCATGGGCCTAAAAAAGGTTTTTCCAGCAGGGAAAAATGAAGGGTGGGAGGTGGGTCGGCCATTCCTAATGTAATTTCTAGGTGCTTTTGAGCCTGAATAGCATCCAGGATACTGCACAAAACTTTTGTAAACCTTCCTGCATCCAAGAGTTGTAGCTGTGGTGGTTTAAGGTTACATGAGAGGCAGAATTGGCTGGGAAAAATAGGATTTTTTTTTTTTTTTAGATCAGCTAGTGTAGGTAGGGAAAAAGTCATGTTTGTAAGGATGTGAGGCCTTCATCGGGTCTGAGGCTCCCTCAGCAATCCTGAGGGAGTAAATTCGGGTTGGGAGCCATCCTTGGGGTGCCACCTGTTTATGTTGATGGCAAAACCAGGGACAAGTCTCTGATCACAAGGGGTGGCTCTCAAAGTCCATAAAATGTTGATGTTTATCTGATCCAGTCACACACAAACACCATCTCTGGAGTTGCTGGCCCAAGATATTTGCGTTCACTCATCCCCATTCGCTTCCAAATGGGATTTTGTCACACCGAGGCTGATGTTGTCTCTCTAAGACCTTTTCCTCAAAATCTTACCTGACAAAATCCGTTTCTCAAGGAGCAGAAATGTGCAAATACGAATTGATGTTCAGGGTGCTACAGCACTTGTTTAATTTGCTCTGCTCCAGTCTCAAATTCAGCAGTTCTTTCTGATTATTTGGATTTTCTTTAGAGTTTAAAATAAAGTTGATTTCCTTGTTTTATGAGGAAAATACAGAGAAAGGACATTGTGTTTAGTTTGTAGCTCAGGAGTCCAAAAGGAAAATGTATTTATTTTGTAAGTTTTGATCGCTAATATAATAAATAAGGATTGCTGCCGGGCTGGAACCTTGCATGCCATGTTTCAACCTTGATCGTATTCCTGTTGTTGAGTTATAAGCATCCTGGAGGAGGTGCTTCCAGGAAAATGATGGCAGAGTCTTCCCTGCAGTAGAAATGGGCTGGTGGGAATTGCAGAGTCTGTGGCCAAAGATCCATCTTAAACATGGAAATTCATAGAAAAACTGGAGAACTTCTTCAAAATCTGTTTAAAATTAGCAACTGCATTTTGAATGCTGAAACCAAACTACTCCATCCTGTGGTGGAAAATAGCTTGAATGCTTATAGGAGAAATTTCTTTGTTCTTTTGTCAGAGGGGAAAAACCTTTCTTTCATCCAAGCGGGTTTATTTTCAGTGTCTGCACTAAATTACGATGACTTTACAGGAGCTCCAGTCATGCTGCTGAGCGGTGCTTGTAGTAAAGCTTTAAGGTGCTTGGTAGGACTTCTTAGTTCCAGGGATTTCTTTTGGTACCTTCTTGAAGAGCAGCTTCTAAAATTTAATGAAGAGCTGAGCCCATTTGTCCAGCCTGGGGTACTCCAATGACTGCCAGGCACTTGCTTTGACTTCAAGTGGGTTTTCCAGGATCTTTAGGATGTATTGTCGTGGCAGGGAGTCACTTATCCACAATAAAACCAAAATGCTTCTTCTGTTAATTAATTAATTTATTTTTTCTTACTGCCTTTGCCTTCCTTTCTGCCTCCAGGCTGCAGGCAGAGCCCAAATGTGCAGTGACTGAAGCAGGTAAGGAGGAAGTCCCCTGGCAGCTGTGGTGGGTCTCTGAGGTGAGCTCAGTGCAGAGAGCTTTAATCACTTCACAATCCGTGTTTCCTGATGGAGGAGGAGCTGGGCAGCTTGGATTGCTTCCCATGCAGATGCTCAGGGGAAGGTTCCTTGGAGCATCCAGGGGTTGGAGTGCCGAGGGAACACGTGGGCACGGCTGGGGTGATGGACGAGGAGTCGAGGAGCTCTGCTGGAAAAGCTGGTGGTGCTGGAGGGCAGAAGGAAGCAGCTGAGAGGCCAAATGAGGACAGTTTCCTCCCAGTAAGTCAGCCAAAGGCTAATGGGAAGCAGAGGAAGGGTTTTCTCTGAAAAGGGCTGAGACCTCCATATGCCCAGAGCAGCTCGAGGGTCACTTGCCTTTGACCGAGATTTGTTGCTATTGTTGTCTAAGCTATGTTGGCCTTGTTTTTCTTTTTGTTTGCTAAAAATCCCCTTTTAGGACTCAAAAGACTGGCCATTTATTTAATAGGCAGCAGCATATGGGATGATTTCTTTTCCTTTCACTCTCAGACAGCTGGAAAGGCCAGCGTGGATGGGACACGTGTGTAAGCTGTGGAGCAAAACTGTTCAGGAGGTGCTGGGGAACCACTGGCTCTGGAAAATAAATAGATTTTAGTTCAGAGCAACCACTTCATTTTCATTCATTGAGTACTTTTTGTGCTAAGTACAGAGATCTGAGTTTTGTGTTCAAATTCTGCAGTTCAGACTGTCAGTTAGTGATGGCTGTCAAATGAGCTTCCCTGCTAAATTCATGGACTATGTTGAGAGAATTATATTTCTCCCCATTTCCAGAAATAGGTTTTGGAATGCATTTGAAGGCAGTATCTTCAAAGACACACATTCTTTTAAGCTGTTTAAAATTTTCCAAACTATCCGCTCCTTAAAACTGCCAGCCACTGTGATTGTCCTTCTATAACTATATAATTTGCATTATCCTGGCTTTTTAGTGGAATCATTCCTTGAACGCGGGGTGTTCCTGCTGAAAGAGGGTTTTGTTTGCCCGCATGTCCAAACACACACACGCTCTGAATGTAAACATGGAGTTTTGGGGTTTTTTTGTTTTTTTTTGTTTTTTTTTTTTCCCTGGGACACCTTGTGCTGGCAGAGCAGCTGACTATTGTTTTAATGGCCTCCCTTAATCTGGGCAGGAGGAATCCAAACTGAATGATCCGGAGCTGTGCAAATCCAGTTAGTGTGAGCTGTAATCTCTTTACTGGGTTTAAGTAGTTGGAGTGGCGCTGAGACACCCTGCAGATACTGAGCAGCAGAGATACAGTAATCACCTCACCGTGCGCCCTGCTCCTGCACCCCGCAACTAAACCCAGAGTCCCCGGCAAGGATTTAGGGAAAACCCAGCCCCAAACCAGCAAACTGCTCCTCAGAGCAGGCAAAGGAGAGGCAGGGCACAAAGAGCCCATCGAAAAGGTGATGCTGTGCTAAAGTGGAATTGAAATTCACATTAGGATATTAAACTCTCTGTTGCACCTCGTATTTTGGATTGGCAGTGCTTTTTCTGGAATGAGCTTACCTGCTATGGAGATTAGAAACCATCCATGGCTTTGGTTAGGAAGGGAAGGAGAATCTTTGTTTGAAGGAAGCGTTTCTAAGCCTGGTCTGATTTTGGACCTTTCTGTTAGTTGGAATTGTAAAATAATGTGACAAACTTAAATGAAATAATCTAAATGTTGATCAGTCATAGGACACAAGGGAATAGTTTTAAATTAAGAGAAGAGGGATTTAGACTGGATATTGGGGAGAAGTTTTTCCCTGGGAGAGTGGGCAGGCCCTGGCACAGGGTGCCCAGAGCAGCTGTGGCTGCCCCTGGATCCCTGGCAGTGCCCAAGGCCAGGCTGGACACTGGGGCTTGGAGCAGCCTGGGACAGTGGGAGGTGTCCCTGCCATGGCACTGGATGGGCTTTAAGGTCCCTTGCAGCCCAAATCCCTCTGGAATTCCATGATTTACTCCCAGGCTCTGGTTTCATCCTTGGCACCTCCTGGTTCTGTGCAGGGCGGGACGTTCCTGCTCAGTGGGAGTAAAACCCCACAGATAATCTGTGCCTGCGTTTTTCTGCTTCCACACCGTTTCATTGGAGGAACTTTGCATTGAAGTGGGAAAGTTCTTGCATCTTCCCAAGGAGAAGAGACTGCCCAACCCAGATTTTCCATTCTGAGGGTTTCTGAGTCTGGTTCCCATGAGAGAGTTCCCATTTGCAGTGGGTGCACTTCACGTCCTTCTCTGTTCACTGGGAATCCCTTCTGTGAAACACCTTCTGCTCTCCAGCAGAACCCACCAGCCCATGGAGGGGACTCATCCTTGTGACAATAATTCAGCATCACGTTGGGTTTTTTCCCTTCTGTCCATAGATTATGGCAACCTGAGGCACTGCAGTTTTTCTGGGGGAAAAGTCTGGGAATCACTTCTACCTCAGCCATCAAATTTTGCATTATTTGCAGTGTAAAAACCAACACCTTTAAATATCCGTGAAGGACCAGGCTGGGAAATGCTTGGGTGGCTTCCAGGGTAGAAGTGGGAGACCCAGAGGGAACACCTTGGATGTGCTGGGAATTCCCCTGGATCCTGCCTCGCTCCTCAGCTGCTCCCAGCAGCTGAAGTTCTTGTAATACAAGGCCCATTTAATGGTGAATTATGTCGGGAATGATTTTCCCTGGACTGAGATCGAACCAGCAGGATCAGTGCATTCTCTCCACATGGATTAAGGAATTGATCAGGAAGGTCTGCCTTGGCTGCTCAGATCAGAATCTTTTGAGGCTGCTTAATGGGATCATGCTGTGCCCGAGAGGGAGAAGGGGGTTTTCCATTGATTCTTGTCAGGTGGGCATTGCTCTGTGCTTTGAGGAATATTGGGGAATACAGACAATGGATTTATGGGAGACTGTTCAGCACAGGGGTGGGGAATGCAGGGCAAGAGTGAGAAGGCTTCATGTGCCTGTCTCTGCCATCTCCCTTTTCCCTTTTTATTTCTTCCTTTGCTCTGCCTTGTCAAAGGGAAAAGCTTTTATTTCCTGGCCACATTAAGCAGTGTTAAAAAAAAAAACCTGGATGAAGTTTTGGATGATGTTGCAGTGGGAGTTTCTGCTGGGAGTTAATTTACGGGTCCCCTGTAAGTCAGGAGCGTGAAGATGGAAGAGAAGGAAGGGCTTTATATGGAGTAGGAGCTGCTAAATCTGATTTTGAAGGTCACGATGTGTTTTTTATTGAGGAGGACAAAAGATTAAAGTCCATTAATTAATTTATTTTAAAAAAACAAAACAAGATTTAGGCCCCGGAGTGTGTTGGGAACTCTTTCCAAGAGCTTTAAAGGTAATTTTAATAATTCTGCTACTTTTTTCTTCATTTTTAAACACTCAGGCTACAATAACTCAGTACATTGATATTAGATAATTAGATCTTGATGTTAAAGGCTTGAAATTTCATATGCTGTAGGTTTTAGGTATCATTTTTGAAAATTATACTCCACACTGTAACATATTCTGACTCGTGGAAGTGCCTTATTTTTGGGTTGTGCTTCTCAGCTTGCTTAAGGGAGAGAAATTTTCTTCTGACAATTTCCTAGGTTTTGAAAAATTTATTTGCTCCTAGCCCTGTGCAGTCTGGCCTTGGGCACTGCCAGGGATCCAGGGGCAGCCACAGCTGCTCTGGGAATTCCATCCCAGCCCCTCCCAGGGAACAATTCCTTCCCAATATCCCATCCAGCCCTGCCCTCTGGCACTGGGAAGCCATTCCCTGTGTCCTGTCCCTCCATCCCTTGTCCCCAGTCCCTCTCCAGCTCTCCTGGAGCCCCTTTAGGCCCTGGAAGGGGCTCTGAGCTCTCCCTGGAGCCTTCTCCTCTCCATGGTTGGTTGGTTCTCTTCCTTCTCTGTACTGCAAGTTTCGGAGCAAGCTTTGGGGCACGGCGCAGGCTCTGCTCCAGGGGCCCAGCAGTGGCACCAGAGGAACGGCCAGGGACCGATCCCAGGAGGTTCCACCTGGACCAGAGAGGCTGTGGAGTCTCCTGGGGAAAACCCCAGTGCTGTGCCCTGAGATGGGGCAGGGAGGTGGGGCCAGGTGAGCGCTGTGGTCCCCTCCAGCCTGAGCCATGCTGTGCCACCCATGGAGCAGGAGTCTGGGAGGAGCTGCAGTGATTCCTCCATGGGGGGAAGTAAAGCCCCAGCTCAGGGACTGCACTGGAGCTGCTTTGGGCGCTGCTGATTAGGGGGTTAATCACAATCTACACGATATTTTTAAAAAATATCCCCCTTCAGTGCTTTTCAAAGCTCTGTCCAAGTGGTTTTTTTAGCAATTCCGAAAATGTCACTTTCCTTGGATAAATGCTTGGCTAAATCCTTCCAGTAAGAGACAGTACTTTTGCTCCAGAACACCTTCCCATATGGAGAATACGTGGCGAGATCCCCTTTTCAGTCAGTCTGGGAATGGCCATTTTGGGAACATACGATCCCACTGCAGCGTGGCAGTTTTCCCACACGATCCCAGTGATGTTCCTGCCTGCCAGGAGCCAGCCAGGGCTCGGTTCTCCAGGCTGCCTTCTCCCCGCTCTGCCTTTAATCTCGCGCTGTGTTTATGTAATGCAATAGAAATGTTGCTAACGTGATTATACTTTTCTATCTTATTAGCTCCAATACTGAGCACAATAAAATGGAAAACTGTTTAAATGTTATGTTTAAGTGCTTGAGATAAGAGTTCTTGTAAATGAAATGTGATTACATTTCTGTAATAGATCTTCTCTGTCTGCTCGGACTTTGTTGAGCAATGTAATTCTTCTGGGATTGCTGTTTCTGAGTTTGATTTCTTTTTTTTTTTTTTTTTTGGTAGAAATAGCCATGTAAAATGTTACACACCGCCAGACAATGAGCAGAAATCTCTTGAAAAGGCAGGGTTTCCTGTGCGAGGCACAAAACCATCGCTCCGTAGTTTTCTTTGTGATAACCAATTTGAATTAAACATAATTCCCCAACATCACCTTGAATTTCCATCTGTGTAACCCCGATGTTCTTAAGCGTTTTGCATTTACCTAATGCTCTGGGCTATTTTCCCTCAGCGTGTATGGCAAACTGTGACTATCTCCAAACTGGAGATGATATGAATAACAATTGTTTGCTGATCTTCCCCTGTATCTCCCTGGATAACCTGCAGTCTGCAAAGGCTGAGTAAGTGGCAGATAGCTTTTGTCATCCCTTATCCGGGCTGTACACTTGTAAGGAAGAGCAGGGATAATCGCCTAAATCTAATTAGGGGTTAAAAGAGGCCATGACTGTGATGTGGCAGTGAGACACCTTACTGTAGCAATCCTGTTTGCATTAGAAAAATAAGGTTGTCATATTGATTATTCAAATGAGCTTATATTGGCCATGGCTCAATGGCTGCGTCGCAGCTGAAGCACTGGAAGGTCCCAGCTTTGGAGCATACATTATGTGATGTCTTGTTTGCTAATTTAAGGGGTTTAAAACTAAGGCTGAGGGAGTTTTTATCGTGAGAATTAAGGGTTTAAGTGACCACTGGAAATTGAAGTTGAGCTTGCCTGGGTGATGGGTGCGATTGCTGAAAGCCATTCGGTGAAGGCCAATAAATTTGCTTCACATCTTTTACAGGAAAAATCAGTATTGGAGTTAACAGATCTTGTTTGTGCATTAATTGATGTTTAGTTCAAAGTCAAACAGAGCTGAAAAGAGTAAAGTAATTGCATTCAGATCAATTCCACATCCAAGAGACAGCGAATTCCCTTGGCTCTGACTTTGGGGCTGTATTTTAATTTTTAAAAAAAATTATCTACCTGGTGCTGGGCTATTACAGTTTCTCAACTATTTCTCAGCACTTGGCTCTTTGTCATTCCCCAGTCAGGTCTGTGACATCCTGCGAGTGCAGGAGATGCTCCAGAGGGTGTTAATTTCAGCCTTCCTCGTTACTGTCGTCATGATGGCTGACGGAAGTGCCAGACATAGAATGGGCCAAAGAAAAGCATTTAAAGTGACCAATTTAGTAATTTTTTAAAATTATTTTTGGCACTTCTGCAGTACACCGAGTACTGTGCGCTAGGCTGTGTTATATTGTGCAAAGACCAGACGTTTTACTGCTGTTTTTTCCATTGGTTTGTGCAGCTTCTGTCATTACAGATTTACAAGGAAAAGCCCACCCTGAATCCCAGATAGGAAGCAGAGTTTTCAGATTTTACCCCACAGATGAAATGATTTCCCCTGTTTTATCTGCAGTTTGAACGTTGTTCACTCCAGCTGTTGGCTGTGCTGTATTTCTGCTGCTGGGCAAAAAAATTACGTGTAGAGACAGCCAAACTATTGTTTCCTCTTGTACGTAGGTACAAAGTTTTCAGCTTTATTTTTAAATTTCTTCGGTTGATTCTCCCAGTTTCTTCCATTCTCTGCTGTTGGTACTGGTGTAAAAGTTACTCATCCAAATTCTGACCTGGCTGACTGAAGCTATGATGACCAGAAGAAGCAGATTTTTTAAATATATATATATTTTATATATTATTTATTTATGTTGTTAGAACATCCTGACCTGTTTGAAAGGCCTGAAAATTCTGCCCAAATGTTGATGTAACTTTGCAATATCTTGCTTGAACAGAAAGTTAAGCAGTGGCTTATCCCGTGCTGCCTTTGTGTGAAAGGCCCCTCCGTGCTGAGCTTTGTGCTGAACCCGAGGATGTGTTTGATTGCTTGGAACAGTTCCAGTCCCACTTTCTGGGGGCACCCCTTTGTGGCACTTCTTTGCAAGCCATCATAATTTTGTATATTGAAACTGGAACTTCCAAAATGAGGGGAAAAGCCAATAAATGAGACCTTTTTTTGCAGCAGTATCAAGGTTTGTGGAGATCAGGCCCTCATTTTGCACGTTCATTCTGGTTTATGAATTTATTTATTGAGTTTATTTATTAAATTTTTTATTTTCTCTTAATCCCTTTCAGACACTGGTCCAGTGTTCCCCACCACCCTCTTCCAACAGCAGTTAGCAAACAATTCAGGTTGTTCTGATCGACGTCAGTAAGACTGTCTGGATGCATTTCTTGAAAAGAGGGAAATGTGACAAATATGAAGAGTGTTATGATAAAATGGGGGAAAATCCTTAATCCTGGGAACAGAATTTCCTGTTGGTGAAGGCTTTTTTGGCTGTAGTGGCTGTTCCTCCTTTGAGAAATTATAAAACCTCGATTCACACATGAACTCAGCTGACTCTGGGCTGGTTGAGGCCACCACCCTGAAGTGTCAGCCTTGATTTGAGGTGAAAATAGGCATTTTAATGTAAACCTGCGCTACCTTGGGCTTGTGTTAAAGCATTGGTTCGGGAATGGCTGGACTTGGTGATTTTGGGAGTCTTTTCCAACCTTAGTGGGTCTGTGAGAGCCAGGGGAGGCTCAGGCTGGACAATGGGAAGAATTTCTTCCCTGAAGTATTGGCTGAGCACTGGCAGGGGCTGCCCAGGGCAGGGCTGGGGTCACCATCCTTGGAGTGGTCAAAAAATTGGCTGTTATATTTCATAATAGGATTTAATTGGGGGATTTGGTCAAAGGCTGGGCTTGATGGTCTCGGAGGTCTTTTCCAGCCTCAATGATTCCCTCAAGTCCCTCATGGGCAGCAGGGAGGTGAGTGCTGCAGGGGACGTGTGACACATAAATCTGGCTGCAAGTTACTGGTTGGGTTTGCAGCAGGAGGTGTTTGTGGGATATTCTCCCTGGGTTCTTTGCACATTTGGAATTCTTCCCACCAGAAGTGGTTGCTCGGTTTCAGCTGGATCATTTACATTCCTGGGTCTCTTGTATGGTCCGTGAAGCCTCTGGGAATTGCTGCCCTGGAAGGATCTGGCCACTTATTTGGTCTTTTTTTTTTTAATAGAATATCTCACTTCACCTCCAAGAGTTGCAGATACAACAGGAAGTGCTGGTTTTAACCATCAACCTCCAAATTCCTTAAGATCTAGCTTTCCTTGGAGCCTCACATGTTTATGGTGCTCAATTCCTTCAGGAATCTCTTCACTCTATATTAAAAAAATAACCTTTGAAGGAAATCTTGGCTGTAGAACGAGACACGTCTTATATTTTTGTCTTTTTTTGGTCTCGTTTTGGTCCAGTTGGTGATAAATCAATAATGTGCGATACTAATTATTTTAATTTCACTGAGGAAATGCCAAAACACGAAATGCTTTTGGGAGGTTCTAGGGGAAGGTGTCCCTGCCCATGGTGGGGGAGTTGGAATGAAGTGGTTTTGAAGGTCCCTTCCAACCCAAACCATTCTGGGATTCTTGGTCTAGACGTTGGCTGGCAGCTTCTTGGGGGTTTGGCCCACCCTGCAGAGCCTGTCCCGCTCTCCGTTTCCACTGGACGCTTCCTCTGGGAAGTGCTGGGAATGAGAAATTCCAAAGCAAACAGATGGTGTTGGTTTTTCACGGCAGTAAAAGGTTAAAAGCAAATTATTGAAAGCAAGAGAGTGAAGTGGGTAAGACCAATGTGGCGTGGTAAGATGTTTAGATTTAATAATGCAAGAAATGTGAAGCCCTAAGGAGGTTTTGGGGCAACTCAAGGAGCATGAGGAGCTCAGACAGCTTTGCTTGGTAGCTTTGGGATTCTTTTAAGCTGTCAAATTTTCTAGCAAAAGTACAAATTGTGGTTTAGTGGAACTTCTGGGTCTTTCCTTGTTCTCACCACGCTGTGTTGGACATCAAACTCTAGCCCATGTTGGTGTTTTCAGCCCTGGTGGAGCCACGTCCCAAAGGTGCCCAGCCTTGTTTTGGACTGAATCCTGTGAAAGCTGAGGTGGGAACTGCTGTATGTGGGATCCCTTTAGTGATCCCTGTCCACCTCCTCTCCTTCATGAGCTCCAATTAGCTGGTTTGAATTTGATTTGATTTTTTTCCCCTCCTGTTTTCATTCATTTCAAAGCACTTCCAGGTTATTTTTATCACTGTCTGTTAGGCTTGGTCAGATGTTTTTGAGACTTGCAATCAGTTTCTGCTTTTAATTTTGATGAAATGCGATTTCTTCCTCTTTATTTGTGGCCAAGGATCTGATTTCCCCTCAAGCTTGCACAACTTCAGCTCTGCCTTTTAAAATTTTGTAAATTTGTCTTGCAACATGGCCCAGCGTGGAAGTTGTTAGGAGAGGATACAACTTCCTTCCTTTACTGCAAGTTGGACTGGATCTCTTGGAATGACCATCTTGGAGAAACCAAGAGGCTTCCCAAAGTTTTCCTTAGGGCTACATCGAATTGAGATGCAAAAAAAAAAAGTTTAATTGTGAACTAAAGCCTGAAACTCAAATCTCTTCTGACCAGAAAAGCTGAGGTAGTTGAGGAGATTAAATATTCTCAGATCAAGTAGATCTGCTCTTTTCAGGAATAGGGAAATTTTTATCTTGTGTAGGAATGAGAACCTGGGCCTGTCTGACAGATCTGAGACATTCTGAGAATATTCTGAGCGTGCCCCTGAGTCCCTCAGGGAGAGCAGCCCAGGCTGGATGGAGGAAGGGAGAAGAATGAAACCAAAGTCACCAACTCATCCTGCAGGGACACCCAGAGGAGCCCTGCAACAGCATTTCCAAACTGGATTTTTGTTCCTCCCAACAGGGATGCCTAAAAAAGCACGAGGTTTCAGGGTGCTAAAGATGGATCAAATGCGCTCCCAGGCACTGGAATTTCAGCCAAGTGGCTCTTTGGGGGGCTTGGCTGAGCTTGACCACGATTCCCAAAGGGCTGCACTCATCTTCAGGGATACTGGGAACATGGAACTGCCTTCTCTTTTCTTTTCTTCGAATCTGTGTGATCCTGGTCTTTCACCTGAGCTGTGGGAATGAATCAGTTGTTGGTTCATGGTTATTCTTTATCAGTTGTTTATTTTTCAGCAGTGCTGGTGTCATCCTGCTGCTGGCCAGAGAGGAAAGGAACACATCCCAAATTTCTCCTGGGTTTTTTGGGACTTTATTAATCTTCCTTAAAGTCCTGACCTGCTGTTTGAAATCCATCTGTCACTTCCTATTAATTTCTATTCTAAGTGCAACATCTTGTGCTCTTTCAAGGTTCTTCAAAATTGTGTGAACTTTTAATTAAATTTTTATTTAATGTTCCTTCTTTTTGAGAAGGAGGGGCAGTAGGGTGACAAAACCAGCTGTATTCCAGTGCTACGTAGAGGCATTTAGGGTTTGGGTTCGTTTAGATGTTTTTTTAATGATAAGAACATCTCTGTGTTTAGAACCTTTGAAGAACTCGTGAAGTGCAAAGAACAAAAAAAGCACCATAACTTGTGGTGTTTGGATTTTCTGTAAAAGAAACCCTGAACAGAAAGGTGCATTTGCATGAGGGGCGTGGGGAAGGACTTGTCTGACTTGTAGTGATGGGTTAGAAAAACAATCAAAAATCGTCAGAGTTCTGCACATGGAATAAGAAGTGATGGGTGAGGTGAGTCCCTGGGCTTGAGGAAAGTGATTTTTGCTGATTAAAAAACTAACTAAAAAGTATTGCCAGCTCTGCATTGGTTATAGGTTGGATAAGCTGAGCCCAGTTCAGATATTAAATACAGATTTTAGCTTTGTTCTCTGAACTGAGATCTGGGGCGATGAAAGAAAGAAATTGAAAAAAAATTAGTGATTTGTTTCTAAAATCAGTATCGAACCTTTAAATTGCCACTGTAGAATCATGGAGGTTGGAAAAGATCTCCAAGATCATCAATCCCAACCTTTAAATATGAACATGCAATAACAGAATGAGATCTGTGCGAGGGAGCCAAGGCTGTGTCTTGCAATGTGAATTTTGAGCACTGGGCAAAAGCATGAAGTGTTTTATTCACACATCTCAGTGGCAAGTTGGGTGCCAGCAGATAAGTTTAAAATACTTAACAAACTTCTACAAGATTTTCTCCTCTTGGGAAGAATTCATGGCACAGAGTCTTAGAACAGAATTACAAATAACTCAGATGAATTGGAGGTTGCCTTGTTTCCTAGGCGGAGAGCCTTTAATTGGTAACTTTATTTTTATTGAATATTTAATGAGCAACCGGCAAATGTTTCCCTAAGCACAATTTTCATGAGCATTTACTACTTTTTGAGCAGTTTGTAATGAATTTAGACAAAGATGGAGCTGTTCAAACACAATGTCGTTTCAGTGTGGTGTGAAGTATTTACCAAAGATTATTGCAGAACTTGTTTAATGTGCATAGATAGTTTAAAAAAAAGCCCAACCCCAAACTAAACAGGCTTGAGGTTTCCTTGTGGGATTTTTTTTTTATCGCCAGACTGAGGGCCTGAAGGAATAGAGGAAGTGAATGGACACCAATGTATCCAAATATCTCATTTTGCCTAAGAGCAAGTGCCGGCAGATAAATGCCCATAAAGGGATTTCTTTCTTAAGCCCCATGGATTTTTTTTTTTTCTGCAACTTTTTGTGTGAGTTCGAAATGAAAACCATTCATCCAGTGCCCCAAAGAAGGGCCTTATTGAATGGAATAACAGTGTAATGTACCATTGAAGGCAGGATTGAAAGTGATTATCTTGTTAACTCTTGACAGTTACCGCCAGCTTGAAATAGAACTGGCAGGCTTGATTTGCAAATGAATTAGAGCTTTTTCATTTGGTGCCAGGATCATCTTTTTATATTCTGATATGACAGATGCTATGTTCCATGCTTTTGTTTCTCTTCACTCTCCTACTTGCAAATAAAAAACAAAAGATTATGATAGTAATTTTATTTGCATCTTTTCTCTAGGAGTTTATTCTTTGTCTCGAAGTTTTTAATCTTATATTTTTTTCAACAATTTGTTTAAGAACAGTATTGTTCCTGCAGAATAAAATTTCATTAGGTTAAGTACAGTAGTAATTGGGTGAATGAGGGGGATTTAGGAGCTTTCAGAAAATGGAAAATCGATTGTACTCAAATTGTTTTAGCGCTTAGAACATTTAAATTTCCTCCCTGACTTACACTTGCGTTTAATATTCCTCAATGCCACGAGCAGAGGAGAAGCTCACGTTTCAAATATTTCTGCTCACACTCTGCTAATGGCAGGACACGTGTAATTAGTGGCAGCCTCAATGCTGATCAACTGTGTTTATATTCTGCGGCCATCCCACCACAGATGGGGAGGTGTTGGGTATGATAATTATTGTGCTCTCCTTCGATGTTCCTCATTAACCTGTAACACTCTCTACCAGTCCGGAGAGTTTTTCCCATAGTTGTGCTTCCCAACACTCCAACTTGCCGGGCTTTGTTTGACATCCAGCCCAGCGTTGTGGGCATTTACACTGCCGGCCTTTCTGCTGCTTTTGTAATCTGGTTTGTACTTGGAGGCTAATTAGCAGCGCTTCCGACTGCCACTGATGTCCATTATGGAAATGTTTTCCTACACTTTCACCTACAGGATGTGTTTTAATTGAATATCTACTAAATAATATTACAGAGAAGGTAAACCAGGCCGAAGTTGTCTAATTTATTTAAGGCTGGTTAACAGAGACGGTGGCATTCCGGAGCCCCGCGTTTAATTGCCTGTGTTTGCTGGGAATGCAGACGAGGAGGAACAAGGCTTCACTCCTGGAGGGAACAGGAGGAGAAATCCCACCCAGCCAGCCAAAACCAAGGAGAAACCAACCAAAACCCCACTCCACGTAGGAAAACCCCAAGGAGTTGCACGTTACGGTGTCCTTGGAATCGCCAGGTTGAGCCGAGGAGTGGCTTTGAGGCAGCCAGGACAGAGGAATCAGCTTTGGTCATCTGTGGGATTTTCATACCTGACCTGCAGCCTCTGTAAAACAAACCGGGGATGTTTTGGGTGGTTATTTTGTCTCTTGTGATTTATGGGATTTTCATACCCGGCCTGAAGCCTCCATGAAACAAAACCGGGATATTTTGGGTAGTTATTTTGTCTCTTGTTTACCTGAGAAATACAGATGAAGAAATGCAATATTTTTGTAGGGTCTGTTTGAAAATACTGCTTTTATCAACACAGCGTTTTGGTTTTTTTCCTCCTCTGTTTAGTTTCAGTATTTATTTCAATTGCATAAAATCTTGGATTTTACTCTCTGAGCCAGGGTTGTTATATATTTCCCCCTCTTGAATATTTGATAAGGTCTCTTGGGTACTGATTTTCCTCCTCTCTAGGATAACATATTATGGAAATTGTTTCACCTTGTGTCCTGTTTAAAGTCCCTGGTTTTAGCATGATTCAATTTGGTTTGCATTATATTCCACCGAGTTCTTTGGCACTTCCAAGTTATTCCAGTGTGTTTGTGTGGGGGGTGACTTTGGCTTTTCCTCTTGCTTTTGCTAAGTGACCTTCTTAGGATCTTCTTGGCTCTTTGTTGTGTTTCAATTCATTAGTAATTAGCCAAACTTCCTCCTGGTTTGTCCTGAGATGAATTGTTTGGATGATTGGAGTGAGAGATCCGCTGGGCCCAGGACCACCAGCTTTGGAGTCTTTGCTCTCCAGGATCAGCTCCAGAGCATTTGCAGTTGATACTTGGTAGAACAGAACAACGTTCCACACTTCAAAAAAAATACCATGGATGCTTTTCCTGTCAGGGTGTGGGATTCCCAAACCTTTCGCTCTTCTTGATGAGTTTGGTGTGCAGAAAAGGTTGGGAAGAGCAGCAATAAATGACCAGTTCAGCAATATCTTGGGATAACAGGCAGAAATACACAGTGTGTCATCACATGGAAACCTTAGGTTGGGCTGAATGATCTGAAAGGTCTTTTCCAACCTAGTTCATGCTGTGATTCTGTGATTTTTTTTTCAGCTCCCTTGATTAATGGTTAGTTTGATATGGGGAGTATTTTTTAGGAGTGTGAAGATATTCCAGGTTAAAATCGTGGTTTCCAGCAAGTGCTAGGGAATATTTTTAATTTAATTTACTGGGAAAGGAAGTTCTCACCACCTCCATTAGTTACTGTGGGTTTAAGTAATCCCAGACCTGGCAAAACCTGGAGAATCCCAGAATGGTTTGGGTTGGAAGGGACCTTAAAGCTCATCCAGTTCTGCCCCCTGCCACGGGCAGGGATGGAACTTCCTTAATTGAATTCCCAGCTTGTTGCTACAGGTCCCTCATGACCAGGATCCAAATGCAGCTGGAAATTTTTCCCCTGGCATTGCTGAAACCTTTGGATGAGCCTGAGTATAATTTACTGGGTTTAATGGATGATTTTAAATATGTGCATGTCAAGTAGTGTTTCACTGCAAAATCTTGACTGTAGTGGGGAAAAATTCCAAAGCTTCTCTGATAGGGAAAAGGAAAACTCAGGAATAAAATCAAACTTGCCTAATGAACCAAAGAAATGAAGGTGCTGCACTGGAGATGGTCTGAAAGGCAAATATTTGCCTTGTTGGGGACTCTGGGGTGTAAAATGGAGTAAAACATAATTAACTGGTAATGATATTAATGCAACTTTATGGTTTCTTTTATGTGAGCATTGGAATGTTGGATGTGCATGAAGCTGCTCCTGGCTTTTATTTGTGGTGTTTCACGGTTTAAAATTCTGCAAGCACTCAAGGCTACGTGGCCATAGGTCTGATTTTGCCTAAAACAGCATATGAAATTCAGTATTAATGGGAGTCCTATTTGTATCATTTATGAGAGTTAAAAATGGGATTATTATATATAATTGTACAAATGTAACTAATTTTCTAATACAATTTATTGTATGTATTTAAAATGTATAATTCTTATGTATAATTATATAAATATAGCTGTAATTATATAATACAATTTATTGTATTGTATATATAATGTAATATAGAATAGAATACAGAATATAATTGCATAAGATCTATAATACAATCTATTGGTTAACTGAAAGATAAAACCCTGCCATAGTGTGGCTGATTGATGCCCAGCAGCCTCGGGCTGGCAAGAGGTTTTCATTGGAAGTGACAGGTGCCCCAAGGTTTATTTAGGACAAGCTCAGCCTTGTCCTGGTTAGTTTGATAATGTTTTCCTTATGGATGTTGGAGCGCCGCGTTTCCTGTGTTAAGGCCTTGTGTTACACCAATATTCCTGTCTGGGCTGCCTCAACTACAAATTGGCTGAACAGCCCGTGACACTTTTTCAATATTATTACATTAAACCAAGTGGATTTTGATTGATAACCTAATATTCAACTAATGCAAAACATCAATCACGGCAAGTATATTAATTATTTAATATTGCAGCCTAATTCAGGAATCGATGCGCTGCAGGAGGGGAAGGGAAACTCGTTGTTCCCAGAAGGTTTGAGACAGGGGATGATTAAAAAAAAAAAAAAAGCCCCACCAAACCCTGCTCTGCTGCCGTGTGTTGGTTCGATACAAATCTTTATTCATTTGCCAATAATCTCTTCACATTTTCCACTTCGGGACTTTTTTTATCAGTTTTGAGGCCTGTAATTGAATGAAGGCTGCTTTCAGCACAGGCTGAGGGGAGGTGCCCCGGCACCGAGGGCAGGGACGGGCCTGGCCTGGGAGCTCCTCCCAGCCCTGTCCTGCATCCCTCTCCCAGAGCAACTCAGTCCTTAAAGGCCAGGGAGCCCCTCCAGAACGGATCATGGAATCATGGAATGGTTTGGTGTGGAAGGGAGATTAAACCCCATCCATCCCACCCCCTCCATGGGCAGGGACACCTCCCACTGTCCCAGGCTGCTCCCAGCCCCAGTGTCCAGCCTGGCCTTGGGCACTGCCAGGGATCCAGGGGCAGCCACAGCTGCTCTGGGAATTCCATCCCAGCCAGGAATTCCTCCCCAGTATCCCACCCATCCCTGCCCTCTGGCAGTGGGAAGCCATTCCCTGTGTCCTGTCCCTCCATCCCTTGTCCCCAGCCCCTCTCCAGCTCTCCTGGAGCCCCTTTAGGCCCTGGAAGGGGCTTTGAGCTCTCCCTGGATCCTCCTCCAGGCTCAAGATGTGGGAGACAATTTGGGATAAATCCTGCATGGCTGAGAAGAATAAATTCTTTCAAAAATCAAATAGTGAAAATATGTTTTTTTCTCCCCCCCCCACTTCATTAATGACATTTAAATAGAAGAAAACTGCGCAGCAGATTTTTGGAAAAGCTTTAGGAAATTACAAATAATTATTAATTCTAGTAATTAGTCACACTATGGTATTAACTGATTTCCTGCAATCCTCATGGGCTGGTTTCTCCTTGTGGCAATGACCCACCTTCCAAGAGGTGATTTTGGAATCAGGTAGAATCTGGAGTTGGTGGAAGAAGGAACCATCTCCTCGTTCAGTGGGTTGGGATTTGGGGAATTTTTGTTTTCCATTGGACTTCATCTTTTTTTCCATAGCAGGATCTGTTAAGGATGAATTTTCCCTCTGAATTTTTGCTTTTTGGAGTTTTTCCTTGGATAGTTTGGTCCATTTTTGGTTTTGGAGCTGCCTTTATGTAAAATTTTTCCCATTTTCTGTCTGTACATTTATGGATTTTGCAGCTTTCAGAGACCAGATGCCAAGTTCCAGCATGGCTGCCACAACCCATGGAATTAATCACAATTCCTTCTCTCCATCACCTTGTAAAGAGGCACAGAATTTCACTGTGGAAGTGGTGGCAAAGTAGAACCAGGAGCACCAAATGTGGATTTGATAACCAGCCCTGTGCCCTGGCCTGGCTGATTCTGTCCAGTGTAAATAGTGGGATAATGAGATCAAAAATGTTGATTTTAAATGTGTGTCCTGTGGCATTGCTACGGTTTGTAGCAATTTCAGGGCAGGTAGTATTTGAGGGTTTAATTCTGTCACTGTGCATTGGGATAATCAATATTTTTGGACATTACAGGGAAATATTTGTATTAAAATTAAAAAATTTTACACACTGGAGAAATTACTCAGCTTTGCCATTTCAGAGTTAAACAGAAATCGTTGCAGACAAGGGTTTAGCAACTATTTAGAACTTTTGTTCTTCTCTTACAGGGACTCTGCAAACATCAAAGCTGGATTAGAACATCTGGTAAGTTTTAATTTTCTCTTGAACATTTGCATCATCTTTGATATCTGCATTCCAAATGAACACTTTTAAATGAGCTTTGAATACCTTGAATTGAGAAAGTCAACCATTTCCCAGAGGGTCAGGGTACTGTTATTATGTGAAGGCACTCACATTTTCATTTATCTCCCCATTTCAAGGGAATTTTAATTTTTTTAAATTACTTTTTTTTGATGCAGAGATGAAATAAACCGGACTACAATCCTTGGACTGATGATTGCCTTAATTATAAACAAAAATTGTTTGGTGTTGGATTTTTGGCATATCCTGATCTGAAAACAACAAACTTGTGATTAAAAAAAAAATATGAAAAAAAAGAAGAGCGAGACAGGGACACAATCAAATATTTCATGCATAAATATGGTGTGTTTGAGTCATTTGGAGGCTTTGAAAGAAGTGCACAGCTTTGTGTTTTCTCTTGTCTTTGCTTTATGAATAATGGATCGACTTAAATTCCATTCAGGGCTGCGGCAGAAAATAATAATTGAGGTGCAAAATATTTCTGGTTTAAGTAAACGTATTAAACCCACAAGTGATGGCAAGCCAGGCTTAGCATTAAAAACTCATCAGTTGATCAAAACTGGGAAAAATAAAATCTTGTGACAAGTCAGAAGCTGGTTGAGCCTCACATGGTGGTACCAGCAGTCAGTGGAACATTAAATAGTTCATCTAAAGCGATTATTAAATCCCATTAAATTAAAACATTCTCTATTAATGGCACATCCATACTGAGAGAAGGGTTTAATTTTTTTCCTGGAATATCTAAATAATCCCTGCTGTTCCATGGTGCTGTTAAAAACATCATGTGTCACATTGGACAACATCGCTTTCCTCTTGTTGGGAATAGTTTTGGGAGTCGCCTGGGAAGGGCGATTTGTAGGAGCTTGAGTACCAGAGGGATGGAAAGGATGGACATCCTGGTGGGATGGAGATCCTGGTGGGATGGAAAGGGTGGATATCTTGGTGGGATGGTCATCCTGGTGGGATGGACATCCTGGTGGGATGGAAAGGTTGGACATCCTGGTGGGTTGGATATCTTGGTGGGTTGGATATCTTGGTGGGATGGTCATCCTGGTGGGATGGTCATCCTGGTGGGATGGAAAGGTTGGACATCCTGGTGGGTTGGATATCTTGGTGGGTTGGATATCTTGGTGGGATGGTCATCCTGGTGGGATGGTCATCCTGGTGGGATGGAAAGGTTGGACATCCTGGTGGGTTGGATATCTTGGTGGGTTGGATATCTTGGTGGGATGGTCATCCTGGTGGGATGGTCATCCTGGTGGGATGGAAAGGTTGGACATCCTGGTGGGTTGGATATCTTGGTGGGTTGGATATCTTGGTGGGATGGTCATCCTGGTGGGATGGTCATCCTGGTGGGATGGAAAGGTTGGACATCCTGGTGGGTTGGATATCTTGGTGGGTTGGATATCTTGGTGGGATGGTCATCCTGGTGGGATGGTCATCCTGGTGGGATGGAAAGGTTGGACATCCTGGTGGGTTGGATATCTTGGTGGGTTGGATATCTTGGTGGGATGGTCATCCTGGTGGGATGGTCATCCTGGTGGGATGGAAAGGTTGGACATCCTGGTGGGTTGGATATCTTGGTGGGTTGGATATCTTGGTGGGATGGTCATCCTGGTGGGATGGTCATCCTGGTGGGATGGAAAGGTTGGACATCCTGGTGGGTTGGACATCCTGGTGGGTTGGACATCCTGGTGGGATGGAAAGGGTGGACATCCTGGTGGGATGGACATCCTGGTGGGATGGAAAGGGTGGACATCCTGGTGGGATGGACATCCTGGTGGAATGGAAAGGATGGACATCCTGGTGGGTTGGACATCCTGGTGGGATGGAAAGGGTGGAGGTCCTGGTGGGATGGATATCCTGGCACGGTTCTCAGGAGCTCCCCCTTTCTAAAGGTGCCATGTGAAATGTGTTGGAAATCAGCAAATGGAAGAAGGAGCAGAATTCCTGGAGCAGTTGGAAAATCCATCCTGTTTGCTGCTGCCAGGGGTATCTCACGTGCGGGTTGAATCCCTTAAATAAATTTTAGGAACGTTTTATGGCCCTGCTGGTGGCAGGGAGTTGGAATCCAGCGGCTTCCCGAGATTTTTCTCATGTGTGATAAAGCTGCTCCACTCCTGGCAGACTGACCATGGACTGGGGCTTGTTCTAAATTGGGATTTCTGCCACAGCAGGAGCTTCAGGGCTGATTTATAACAACAAATATTCCCAAAAATATAATGGGAATATTTGTTGTTATATATCAGCCCTGAAAATAATGGGAAAAAAAAATAATATAATATAATGTTGTATATAACAACAAATATTCCCAAAAAGTGGGAAGGAAGAGGCTCTGTGGCCTTGGAGTAGCCTGGGGAGGTGAGGAGCAAGAAAAGAGTTGAGTGGTGTTCAGGGTTTCTCTGGGGTTGGGGCAAAATGTACTGGAAATATCCCCTGTAGAATGATGATGCCTGAAGTGCTTTATGGGTTAACTCTCAATAGTTTGGAATAAAATTATGTCTTCATTAAATAAATTGGCTGCTTTGTCTTTAGAACCCCAGAACTGGGCAGGAAGGGACCTTAAAGATCCCTTGGAAGAGATCTTAAAGATACCTCATTGCACCCCCTACCGTGGACAGGGAATGTTTCCCTGTAAGACCTGTCAAAAACCGCCGGGTTTGAGGCTTTTTTTCCCTTTTATCTTTGATCTTAGAAAATCTGTCCTGGGAATGGGTGCTCGAGGAAACAAACCATTTCCCAGGGCACCTGCAGGTAGGAATATTTGTGCTGGAAACTGTTCCACATCTCAACATTTTGGTCATGGAGACCTTTTGGACTCCAGTAAATTACAGGGATATTCCTCAAAAGGTTTCAGCCACGTAATTCCGGCTCTACTGCTTTAATTCCTGCATCTCCAAGTGCTTGTAAGGAGGTTTTTCCCACCTTAAAGAGTCTTTATCTTGGTTTGATAATCTGTTATTGAATCCCTTCTGTAAAAATAGGGTATTTTAGAATTTGTGATTTGCAGGAGTCTGGACTGACAGGATGAGGGGGAACGGCTTCAAACTGAAAGGGAGTAGGTTTAGATGGAATATGGGGAAGGAATTCCTCCCTGTGAGGGTGGGCAGGCCCTGGCACAGGGTGCCCAGAGCAGGTGTGGCTGCCCCTGGATCCCTGGCAGTGCCCAAGGCCAGGCTGGACACTGGGGCTTGGAGCAGCCTGGGACAGTGGGAGGTGTCCCTGCCCATGGCAGGGGTGGCACTGGATGGGCTTTAAGGTCCCATGTCTTCTTTGATCTCATCAACTGAAAAAACCCCCAAACCCCAACCAAAACCCCCTCTCCTTTATTAGGTGTTACTATTTTCTGAAGTATTTATTGTAATGAAATGTTAGTATTTATTTCCTGGCTGTTGCTGTGTTTTCCGTGGGGTTTGGGTGCAGTGCTGGCCCCTCACTGATCGCTGCTCTCTGAGTTTCTCACCTGTGGTGTCACAGCTCCCTGCTCCTCGGGACGGCGATGTCTGACAGAGTCCTTGGCTTCCTAACGAGCTGTAAACCAAGCAGCCAATTATTTGTGTTCACAAACAATTAATTAACGCTCTTAATATGAGTAATTATGTTTATCTTGCTGTCCTGGCAAAATTCCATGCTGGTCAATTATGTTCTGCAGGCTGGAATTGTCTCTTATGGAGGATTGGGGTTTTCCCCTATTGCAATTTATTTATTTAAAAATAAGATTTTTTTTTACTTTTTTTTTTTACTTGAAGACATTTTATCTCACATGTCCTAATTATTAAAACTGGAATAATTCCCTTAGGAAAACCACTGTGGTGTTCTTTGGGAATTACAATTTTCATGCCCCTTTGTGTCTGGCCTTTAGTTTGGAGCTTGAATGCTAAACCTCAGTCTTCAACTTGAGTCTTCTTGATCTTCTCCTTCCTGGAAGGTGATGGATACACAGGAGATTCCTTCTGGAGTGGGAAGTGTGAGAGCACAGCCACTGCTGAGGTATTTTTGGCAAGGTTATAATAAAATAACTTATCTTTTGCAAGTTTTCAAACAATTAAGATTTTGTGAAACAGTCAGGTTGGGCCCTTTTATAAAATAGTGTTAAATATTTGTTATGCAGATGAATTATGAATTATGTTTGTAACTGATTAGTGTTTAACTCCTACTGTTTAGACTATAGATATTGTTATTTTTTAGACAAACACCAAATTCTGCCATTGGATTTTATCTGGTTTTTTTGTTGCATTGAACCCAAAATATTGTTGACCAGCACGAGGTTACAACCTAAACCATTGCAGTCTCCCAAGGTGCAAATGAACACAGAGGAGCTGAAGGCCCCAGTGTTTGTTCCTGCGATATAAGATGAGAAGGAAATACAATTTTATGTCCATTAAAAAATACTTAAGTAACTTAAACATCAATTTTATCTGCATATGGAATAGAGATGAGAGTTGTCATCTTGTTCCAGCTACCACGCTGAGAAATGTGGTTGTCAGAGTGTGTAAAATGGTTTCTTGCCATCGCGGAATTGTGAGGTTTGTTATTCCTGATTGAAAACACACCGTGGAGAGCAGGAATCGGGCACGTTTTTAAGCCTCACATCTGGATGCTCACGTTTTGCAAGTATCCAGAACATAGGATTGATCAAACTTTAGTGAAAAAGGATCTTTTCTGTTCACCTGTTTGCAAAGTAGATGAGAGGAGATGGCCTCGGGTTGCTCCAGGGCAGGTTTAGGTCAGATATTGGGAAAATCCCTTCATGGGAAGGGTGGTCAAGCATCGGAACAGGGCAGTGGTGGAATCCCCATCCCTGGAGGGGTTTAAAAGCCCTGTGGATGTGGCACTTGGGGACATGGCCAGTGATGGGTTAATGGCTGCACTCCGTGGGCTTGGAAGGCTTTTCCAACCCAGATGATTCTGGGATTCCCTGATAAATCATGGTTTTATAAATAATAGTTCACTGGAATTCAGTGGTTGTGTTACAGTAACCTGCACCAGGGCTTGGAACTGGATCATCTTCAAGGTCCTTCCAACCCAAACCATTCAATGAATTTATGAAAAAAACCCCTCTGATTTTCACCACTTACTAATTAATAAGGGGTAGTTTCACTTTAAGGTTGATACATATTGCTCAAAGTATTCTTCCCCATGTAAATCCCTAAAATTAGTTCTCCCAAGCTTTTCCATAGTGGTGCTGAGCAATGGGTGAAATTTCCAGTTGGAAACATTGTCCAAGTCTGAGAAGGAAGGGAGTGAAGGTGGGGGTGGAGAGGTTTTCCACCTATGGTGACATTTGTGTCCAGGAACATCCCAAATTTCCACTTGGATAGGCTGGAGAGCCACTAAGTGTCCAGCTGGAGGCACCAGCTTGGAAGGTGCTTTTTGAGGAGCAGTGCTGGGCCTGGCTCTGTCCCCCACTGAGAGGGGAACCCCTGGTGTCCCCAACTCATCAGGTGTCGGTGGCTGAGGGACCCTCCGGCTGTGCCAGGGTCGGCATCCCAAACATTCCCCTTGTTCAGCAGCAGCCTGGCCCTTGGAAATCTTTCCAGCTCCTTCAGGAGCTTTGGCTCAGGTTCATATTAGGTAATCACGCCGCGGAAGATCAATGGCTTATGAATATCCATGGACAAATGCATCCTGTTTGGCTCCATTTGCCTGTGGGGATGAAATACGGGCTGCTCCTGCGCAGGGGCTCCGCGGATCCCGAGGATTTGTGGAGAACCTACTGCACTGAATATGTATTAAATTAACGTGCACACACCACTTTTATTTGTTCTAAGGTTTTGCTGCTTTTGGTTGCAGATGTGAATCAAACAACTGTGGGATCAAACCATCAGAGGCAGAATATGTTAATGGCAGGGTATTCAAAGGGTTGCAGTAGTTTGTTGTTCCAACAGTGACAAATTTTGCGGAAACTTTGTAAGAGAACCGAGTTTTACCCTGTCACTTCCCATTAGCAGCGGGCTCTGAAACCAGAGCCACTCCACATGAAACAGCACTTTAATGTCCCTGTGTCTTTATTAAAAAGTAAACTTTGATCGCTCTCATTTGCCACCGAGGCAGAGGTGCCTCCCCCGCCCTCGGCTGCGCTGGGGACCCTGTGACCTTTCATCCGCGTGCCCTCCGTGCCTTTAGTTTGCTTTCCCTTTGTCACCCCGCTCATATTTACTCCATAAATTTGCTTGACTCCCGTTCTCCGCCGTAAATTTGAAAAGGCCGATGGGAGCGGCGCCGTTGCGGCTCTGCAGACGGATGAGGGGAGTGATCAGCTGAAGTAAATAACGCTGTAAAATATAAAGAGTGTGATTTTCCCTGGCATCTGCATAAAACCCCCGGCACGTGCGCGTGTTGTTTCCAATCGCGCCGGCGGTTTGTTCGCAATTCCCGTAATTTGATCGTGGCTGATGAAAAGCTGACAAGATTTCCACAGCGCCCCATTAGATGAAAGCAGCATGAAACCAGAGGTTAATCTGCAAACAGATTTTCCTGCTTATTACTCTAATGATTCCATCAGATTTGATGTAGCAGGCTGCGAGGCGTCTCTCGGCAGCAACAGTGTGCTCGGGTTTGATCTCCGTGCTCATTAAATGATGGAGTAATTTGGGTGACCTCTGACCAGGTGCACATCTCCTCATAATTGCACGGCATTCTGATGGGGAAATTACTGGCGAGAACCCCGAGTATTCATCCCGCTTTCCGAGCCGAAAAACTAACAAAAGAAATATTGCATTAATTTTCAAATGATGATATTACATTTAGTGCCTGGGCCCCATATATCAAAATCTGAGAACTGCTCAGTTACTCGCTGCTCTTAATCTTAATGGTATCTGTGGATGTCAAGGGCATGGAGGAAATTAAATCGGAAAGTGCAGATAGACCTAAGAAGACATTATCTCTTGATGATTGCAGTTTTGATAGGTATTTCAGTGAATTTCATTTTCGCAGAATGGTGGAAGATGAGTTAGCCACCAGATTTTCTCATTTTTCTTCCCCGTGATTTATGTGAGTTGAGTATAAAACTTTTTATGGGAGTGCAGTTACGGCAGATGAGAGGTAAATTAATGCACTGAGTTTCCATCTCGGCCCCGCGCGCGATTGTCAGAGCTGTACATACGTAATGGGGCCCATCATTATTCAGGGTTGTTTACATTCAAAATATGTAATGAAATCTGTTCAGAATAATGAGGGAAATAAAAGTTTAGAAAATTGTAAAGGTCATGAAGTTTGAGAAATGATGCAATGCTCCCAAAATAACATTTAGGCAATATAAATTACATTATTATGCACCAACTCTGCCTTATAGAGACATGAAGATAAAGTGCTTTCGACGAGTAAAATGCTGTTAGTGCTCTCTGAAGTATGAGAATGTGTAAAATGTTTCTGATTTCATATTCTGGTTTTGTGCATATTGTGGAAAAATACATAAAGGAACTTTATGGAGGGCAGTGGCTGCTTCGCCATCCTCAAGTTTAAATGCATTTCCCGGGAGGGTTTTCTGCAGCAAACAAACACTTTGGCAGAAATGTAATTGATTATTAATCTAATTATTGAGGCCGCCATCGAATTCAGCTTTTTAGGGGGTTCTTTCTCCTCTTCTTTTGGGGATGTTGCGTGGAGATCTTTGATATGAATGTATTTTATTGCATATACTGAAGAGGGATCTTGGCACAATACTGAGATGAAGCATAAATTTGCCCAACTATCTGTGGTCTGCACCTAAAATACAAATCTCTGCACCCTGATTTTATGCAGGTGCTCCTCAGAATAATTATGTTTTGCCCTGCACATTTTATATTGTATTTATTTGTCAAAAGAAGCAGCCAAAAGCATGAAACACAAGTTGTTTTTTGAAAAGTTAACCAGCAAATCTGTGACATCTCAGAACCGGTGCAGTGGGGGTGAGTTGATCACTGAATCTGAGAGCTGAGGAAATGCACTTTTATTCAAAGTATATAATCTTGATTAAATTCAGATTAATTTCCTGGGTAATTAGGCATGACTTTGAGTAGATTATCAGGTTGTTTTGAAACTGAGTGCTGATTTAGAGCTCACTGGGTCCTTGTGATATTTGAAATGTTTCTCATTTTTAAAAATGGGTTTTTTTTCTATTATTTTCAATTGCTGCATTTCAATGCAAAGATTCCTAAGGGGATGGGATTCCCTTTTTCTGAAAAATTCTAATTTATTTAGAGAAAATTCCTCTCTTAGTGGAAAAAATAAAGCAGTAATTCAAGTATTAACCCCTCCTGTTGGTAATTAATCCCTGTTACCTGTTGGTCGTGCTCCTGTTTTTCCAGCCAGTCCAGCCTTGGCTGGAGCTGTTTCCAAAGCAGTTTATGATGTGTTAATTAAAAATTTTCATTTCAGAACCTGCATTTTCTGCTTCTATTTTTATGTTCTCACACGACTTTGTTGTAACATAGTACAGCAGAAATTTAAAACAGTGATAAAAGATTTAAAAAACCCCATATTTCAGAGTTGAGTATTAATAATTTTATAATTATTGTAAGCAGTTGGGATTATTCTGCCTTTAATTTTGGGTTCCACATACCCTGCAGTGCTCAGAAGAGCTCAGTTCTCACTTCACATTCAGCTCAGAGATTTGTAATAATTTTCAAAGGGTAAATTAGGAATTATATGAATTTGTAGGATAATGACCAGATGATGTTCATGCAAAAATCTCTGTTCTGTCAGCTCTTTATCAGAATGTTGAATTTTTTGGTGATTGTGGCTATATTTCCATGCAAATGTAAATCTAAGGGATGATAACTCCAGGCTGCGAGGAAATAAATCGAGGGGAGGTGATTTTTTTAGCCTTTCGTGTATACCTGGGTGCAATATTACCCATATTTCCTCTCTTATTAAAGAACCCACTCTAAGTTTATGGCTATGGAAGTTTAACACTTGCAGGAATTTTTCCTTTTTAAAAGACCTGGATTTACCGATTAATTTTTTAAAAATCTTATTTACAACTCACCCTGTTTCTGCTGGGTGGTTAATCCATTTTGCTGTACCCACTCCCAGTAGGAAGGCCTTTCTCCTTGCTTTTTCTCAGGAATATTCACTGAAATGAATACATTGTTTTCTGGGCCTTTTAAAGAAGTCCTTGCTGCAAAAACTGCTTTGAATTCCGAAAATCCTGTCCGTGTGCTTGAGCCACCCGGGCTATTTGCCACAGCCATTCCCTCCTGCCTTTGATTTGGTTCCAGTAATCCATTGTTGCTTATTCCTCACATTTTGGGTTGGTTTTAGTGGAAACAAGATGGGATTTTTCCACCCACCTGGTGTTCCAGGGTTCTGTGAAGATGCTGGGTTAAAGCTCGCGTCGCTCTGGGCAGTGACTCCTGGTTGAGTGGAGCGAACATCAAAATCCACGATTAAAGTTAACAAATCCGAATGTTTTAATGGCAGTTTGTGTCCGGGATGAGAGGACGGAGAGGATTCGGGGAATCCTCAGCTGCTGAGCTGTGGCTCGTGTCAAGGTGCTGCTGATGTTTGGGGACAGTTTGAGGTGATCTCCCTTTGATCTCAAGTTTGGGTGAGAATTCCGTCGGGTGGAAAGCTCGGAGTCCGAACATCTCTGGTGTTTTAGCAGGAGATCCGGACGTTCCGTTCGGTGCCTTGGAGCTGGGATTAGAGCTCTGCCTAACTCTGCCATTCCTCACTGGGCTCTGAGTTTGAGGATTGGGCCTTATCATTGCTGTCTCTCCTTCCCAGTTTTCATGAACTGGCAGTCTTGGAGGAGGAGAGCTCTGGGAAGCTTTTCCATCCTTTCTGTCAAGGTTCTGATGGTTTTTCCTGGCTCTGGCTGGAGGAGCCGCATTCCATAACCACGTTTTCCCCTCGCTGTGGTGTTGGTGTCTAATTAAGCTGGGCTCTTCCCTTCATCATTGGTCATATTTTCTGTGGCCTTTACATAAATTAAAATTTGAGTTTTTCTGCTCTTTTTTTTTTTTGGTTAATGATTTCCCTTTCCTAATTTAGTCCATCCCTGATTCCAGATTCTTTATTTCTGTGGAAGTACCAAGAGCATCTGTGCATTCCACAGACAGAAATTACCATTATTCCATATTTTACATTTATTTTTGTGCACTTATAGTTCACTTTGATAAATTTAAGATGATTTTTTTGGGAACAGGTAGATCTGTGTCCAGCCAGGACATTCCTGCCATAGCCTCTTCCTGAGTGTTGTTACTGATTAATTGTATCAGAGCAAAAACTCCAACTTGGACATAAATATAATTTTCCCATCCAATCTTTTCAACTGATTTATGTCTGAAAATGCAGGGGTTTAATTCAAATAGTGCCAGATGTGCTTATGATATTTCTGTGCTATTAATTCAGATTAGGAATTCTTCTCTGGGATTTTATTTTTATGTTTTTAATGTGGAAAACATTCCTTTGTCAGTCTGGAATTTGCCACCCTCAAAGACTTACGTATGGAAAAGATGACAACTGCAAATTCTCAGTCTCCTTTGGTTTTACTTTTATTTTAATATTTTACGCTCCTGTGAAGTGTCTTCTCATACAAATAAGTTCTTTATTTTCAGTTTCTTTGGTAATTATTTTGTTTTAATCACCCAAAGAGGAATAAGTGGCAGAAAAGGAATCCAGCATTCCTGTGAGAACAAACCTGTCCCACAATCTTTTCCATAATTTGATCAAACCTTGTTTAAAAGCTGGCTGGGCTTAGGCTCCTGTGTTGCTGTCTCCTGTTGAGATTTGCTGGAAGTGGCACGGATAATATTCCAGGTGAGGGCAGGCCACTGGTTCATGGAATGCATTCAGATGTAATTACTGGTGTGTCCCCTCTGAGGAATTCCCTCCTTGTCTCTTCCCACCGCTGACACTCGAGGTCTCCTTTGAGCTGTGCACAGCCCCGAACCGGGCTTTTCCTGGATTGGTGCTGGGATTTGGGAATGCAGTGGGGCACAGTTATGCCAGTGGGAATTGCGTTTATCCTGCTCTGGGCTGCTGTTGCCACTGCAGCTGGTTATGCCTGTCAGTCCCCTCTATCCCAAAATACTGGATTTATGTATAAATTGGATGGGATGTTGTCATTCAGCGTCGCTCCCACATCCCCGCGGCAGCCGTTCCAGTTCCGTGGGAGCAGGCAGGGATTCCTGCGAGAAGTGGGATTTGAGTGTTCAGTGCCTCGGTTACTGATTTTCCTGTCTTACCCAGGGACTGGATCACAACCTTGTGGCACTTCCATGAGAACACCAGCTTCTCTTTCCAGGCCCCTGTATCCGTGTGCTTGAGGAGTGATGGAATAGGCTCGTGTGACGTGGCTGCTTCTCCAGCGAAGTCACCGCTTAGGCTGTCAATTAACTGGGGTTTGCTTTCCTTTTGCTCTCCTTCCCCCGTGTGAGTTCCATCTGGGTAATGCCAGAACCCCTGGATTTATCCCTGCTGAACAATTCCCTTCATCCCAACCAACCAACCACAGCCTCTCTTAGGCCTCATTCTGCTGGGGAAACCTCTCTTCTGCTTCCACTTGGGAATTTCTCTTGTATTCTCAGGCTTGCCGACTTTTCTTTCTCCTGGAATTCCTTCCAAATGTTTGCTGTAGGTTTCTGAGCCGCTTTGGAATCATTCCCAGTAGTTTTGGGTAGCCACCTCCTCAGACTGCTGGGGAATGCGTGTTTTGTTCTCTCTTTTTCTTGTTACACTTCTCCCTAACCTTTTTTTGAGCTCGTCAGGCGTTGGGAAAGGTCGGATAAATGTCCCCAGGAAAGGGATGAGAGGCTGGAGTTAAAGCAGGAGGATGGATTTGTGCTTTGCCTTCGAGATCTGATGTGGAGTTACTTAATTAGTGTTTATTTACTGCCTCCTTGGGGTATTGTTTGGATTTTGCCTTTAAACTGAGATTTTACCGTCTACACTTGCATCCAGGGGAATGTGAACCCTGGGAAATGACATGAGGAGATCCATAGTGGAAATAACCACGATTCACATTCCATTTCCAGTATTCACCTGTTTTTAAATTAGGAGCTTGATTATTTTCATTAAACAGGTTTGATACCCCACATCCTCTCTGCGAGTCGAACGTGGATTTACAGTTTCAGATAAAATATTTTTCCTGGGAATGCTGAGGGCTGGATTTGCCTTTATCAAATGTAAAGAGAAAATATTTGTGTAAAAAGCCCCCCAAATTGATCACCATCACCGGAAGTTTCTTGGGCTTTTGTCCAGATATTTTCAGACAGAAAAGTCCTGTAGGTAAATTTTACCCCACCAGTGGCAGGGATGAGCAGGGGGAGCAGAACCTGTCCAGTTTTAGCACGTATTGGACATTTTCTCTGTGAATTTCCATAGTGATAAAAAATCCAGGAAGGGAACACTGCAACTCAAAATGCTGCAGCATCATGAAGTGCTGGAATGTTGGGATAAAAGTTTTCCAGTGCTGCCAAGAGCCGCATGCTCTGCTCCACAATATTCCCAGCGGCTGGCTCCAGCAGAAACTTGGACTCTCTTTACAAACTTTGTGTTTCTCAAATCTTTCCTCAGCGTTCCCAAGTTTTCACTTTAATATTTCCTCTGTCAAAAACATTTACCATTCATCCCAAATAGCGGGAATAATTTTAAAAATACAATCCAGAGCTGAATTAAAGTGTTTGTTCTAACCTATTAATTGACTGAGACGCTGAATCTCCCTTGGAATGGAATATTTGGAAAGCCAGCCATGGCTCTGATGGCATTTCTGGAGCTGCCCATCACGCTCAGCACTTGTTTCCTGGAGCTGTGAGTGACAAGCAGCTTGTGGGGGGATTTTTACACAAAATGAACCAAATTTAAAGTTGTGAGACACAGATTTAGTGTAGTTTAATTAAAAATAACTATTTATGAAAGGAGTAGCGATGGAATGCAGTGGATGAGCTGCAAAGAAATACGAGTTAAGGATGTGTCGCATCTTCATAAATGAGCTGCCATTAAAAACTGAATGATCTAATCAAATTTTTGCTTCAGGTATTTAAAACTGTTAATTAATCATGTGGATATTTCTGGCTGGTGGTGTCCTATGGAATACCATCATTTTCTGAGCTGGGATTCCAGTGTCTCACCAGACACTTTTGGACAAATGTAAAATTCATTGCTGGGGATCACCTCAGGTCATTTTACAGTGTGCTTGTTAAGGAATTTTAGGGAATTCCTCTCCTGCTTTTACAGTTAGTGGGCTCCTTCACCAACTGGCTCTAGACATACGTATTGCTATTTTTTTTTTTTACTCTCTTTGAATTCTTTCCCTTCTGTGTTATGCTTATGACCGTAAGGAAAGTACAAGGGTTTATTTTGCTCGACATCACTCTGGTAGTGTTTCCTCCACCAATCCTTTCACCGTTTTGAAGTTTCCTGAGGGTCTTGCTGAATTTTTTCACTTAATGGTCCCCGAAATCAATACTGACCTCGGGTAGCTGGTTGTTCTCACACATTGCTCCCGGCTTGTTTGAGGCTCTAATTGTGATTTTTCAGCTGAAATCCTCTCTGTCCTTTTTTCTCCGAGTGCTGGACTCATCCACCAGTTGGAGAGATGTTTTCTGGGGCCAAGCCAGTCACCTTTATTTCAGAACCCTTCTTTCACTCCTTGTTTAGGGCTTATTGATTGATAAAAAGGTGGCTGTGCCGCGTTCTCTGGTGGGTAAACGAGGCCCATGGGGTAATTAACACCTGGAGCGAGGGCAGAGGGGAAGATGCCTCCAAAGCAACTGCCTGGGCTGTTCCCAGTGGGATATTGCTGAGTAGAAGAGGAGTTTGAGTCTTCCCTACCTTACACCAACAAGACACATCCACACCTCCGTGGGAGGAGTGGGAAAAGGCGTTTGGAGCTCGTGGAGCTCCTCGGAGCAGCAGGATGGGTTGTGTTGGTGTTGTGGAACTCCGTGCTGAGTGCTGGGAGGTGACATTTGTACAGCTGCTCTTTGCCTCCCTTCTCCTCCTCTGGAGCCTGGCTTGGCATTTGCTCTTTCATGGAATTCTTGTGGGCGTGGTGGTGCTGGACACGAGTATCCTAAAACCTGTCAGTGGAACATCCTTCTCCAGGCACTGGTGCTAAACAGCATTGGTTGTGTGGCCAACAAGAAGAGATCCAGGGATTTGAGAGATTCAGGGATTTTCGGTTAAATATCTGAACTGGATAAGTGCTGTAGGAATAGGAGATTGTATTTTGGGATGCCGGAGCCCACGTGATGGATGGGGTGCGCGAGGACTTGGGCTGTTCACGTGCAGACGCAAGCACAGGTGGAGTTTGACACCAAACACTTTTCCTTCTCTGCTTGTCCTGCAAAATTTTGCCAAACTCAACTAATCCTGGTGGGGTTTTTGTAATTTAAAGTTGTCGTGGAATGGAGAAACCACAAACCCAAGTAAAGCTTCTCTGAAACTGAAGCTGGGCAAGTTGGTTGTGGATAAAAAGCAGATATTTCCCTTCCTCTCCTTCCTTTCCTCCCGTGACGTATTTAAGGTGCTAGAACATATTGCAATGATTAGTTCACGGCAAGAAGAAGAAATGGAAGATAATTTATGATAAATTCCAAGATATTTCTTGCTGCCACCAGGGTTAGTGGTCAGGTCTAATGGTAGGATCCATATAACAGCTATAGTAATAAATTCTGCCCAGTAATTCTGGGTTTATGCAAGCAGAAACAATCTGAACTAAAAATGTTAAATCTCGGTACAAACCAAAACCTGGATCTTCATTTAAACTGCTTTTTAATGCAGCATCTCTCCCACTGGATGCTAATGGAAGGAGCAGTCTGTAAATTCTTGGAGTAGAAATGGAATTGTTCTGTCGTTGTCAGCCTCTCTTCATGGGTGTAGATGAGGGTGGTGGGGCCCTGAAGAGCATCACCAGCTGGGACATTCATGGCAAAGAGCTTTGCTTAATTAGAATCATGGAATCATGGCATGGTTTGGGTTGCAAGGATCTTAAATCTCATCCAGCCCCACCCCTGCCATGGCAGGGACACCTCCCACTGTCCCAGGCTGCTCCAAGCCCCAATGTCCAGCCTGGCCTTGGACACTGCTAGGGATCCAGGGGCGGCCACAGCTTCTCTGGGCAGTTTCTTGAATTTCTTGTCTTTATTCTCCTATTTAAAATTCCCTTTTGCAGATATTTAGGATCACAAGAAGAGTTTCCTAAGCTGCAAAACGCCACCAAAAATTTCCGTCAGGTTTTGTTTCTAGTGCAGAGCAGAAACCTCCCAAACTTCTCCGACGCTTCCAGAAATAATCAACTTCTGAACTCCGTGACAAATAGGGTTTGTGTATCAATTTAACTGTGGCAACGTTTGAGTGGCTTCAAATTTAGAGGGATGGCAAACACATTGGACACAGTGCAACATCACTGGGACTCATTAGCATAGTGGGGCCACAGCCAACAGCGTGCTCCTCAACCCAGCAGATGTGCAGCAATACCTTCAGGAGAGGGAGAAATCACCCCAGATAAGAGAAAAGTGTGAAAAACTCGCCATATTAATCACATTAAACCCGGTTTTGGAGCATTATGTGGAGCTGAGTGTTTGTGTGGAACGGGGTCACTCAGGAGCCGGGCGGGATTTGGGCTGGGAGAGGAGCTGGGTGTGGGTCGGTCACGGTGCCACAGGCGCCTCGTGGGGATGGTGTTTTGGGTCAGTTCTGAACATTTCTTTGATAATTCCTGCCTCAGTGTGGCTCCAGTCTGGAAGTTTCTCTGGCTGGCGTGGATACGGAGTCGCTGGCGGAGGCGGGAGCTTCCTGTGGGTGGGAATGTCAGACCTGGAGTGTCAAGTGTACAACCAGGTGTGAGCTGCTCAATCCTCTCTTGCAGACTCCTGCTGAACAGGCCAAAGCCAGGCTACAGCTGGTTCTGGAGGCAGCTGGTGAGTAAATGATAATCTTAAAAATTTATTTCATTTTTGTGGTATCAGGTGGGATTTTATCTGTTTGTGTTTGGCAGATGCTGATCGTGTTCTCTGTAGCTCACTTAAATTTCAGGTTAAGATTAAACTGGTTTGCAGCATCACTGGCACTTAGTAAAGCCCTTTAAGGAAATAAAAATAAGTCATTTTTTTACACTAAAACCACATGTTTATCCTCTGGCTCCTGCTGCTACTGAGACTTTATTCCGTGCTCTCAAAAATTTGGTTTTGTTTATTTTTTTTGCACTTTTCTTTATTTTTTAGCATTGTTCTAAATCAGTACAAGTATTTTTTTTTTTTTGTTATTACTTTTCCCCTTTTGGAAGCCCTCTGTTTTGAGGAATCTCTTCACACTGCTGATGTATTTTTTTTTTCCAAAATCCATGCAGTCTTTTTCATTGTCTCTCTTCCAATACATTCCTTGTTCTCCAGAACTTTTAATAAATCTTTGAAGCATGTAATTATGAAATGGATGTGACAGCCCTGACCTCAAAAGCACGATTTGTGTATTCTGCTGCCATCAATCACACCTCATTTTTTAATTTCACACCTGGGAAATGTACGAAAGATAACTGGGGGTTGTATATCATCATGACCTGGGCTCCAAAATTTTCCAAAGCTTATCAAAGGTCTGTGACACTGTTAAATTTAAATATTCACCATTGAGGGCTGGATCTTAGATTAAAGCTGCAAGTTGTTCATAAGGAACAGAAGACATTTAATCTCTTTGTGTCTCTTACCATCCAAAATACAGAATTAAGTTCCTTCCTGGCTTTATTTAAGTCTTGGTTATGACCCAGGCATTTATGAGATCATCCCCACCTTCTTCCCCAAGTCCCTCATTCAGTCAATTACATTTAATTTTTATTAAATTGCTGTGAGAAGAGGTTGGAAATACATATAGTCTTAAAACCTAAAAATCACTTTATGCTGAGCCATTACCCAGCAGCTTTTTGAGGAGTTCGGGATCAACAGGTTCATTGCTGTTGCTGTTGTGGTGATGCTTTATTTGAATATAATTTAAATTAACTCTGTGCTTCGGTAGTGGCGAGTGGAGCTGCTGTTTGTGTACACAGGGCTCTGTACAGGCTCCATCCCAAACTTGGGAATGAACTCCTGGGATATCTGGCTGGACACGTTATAGGAATTACTCCCGTCCCACTAAGTGGGAATAAAAAGAGCTGTGCTTTGCTCCCAGTGGATTATCCGTGGATTTGATGGTTAAGGACGCGCTGCTCCTCTGTGGGTTGGACAAACAAACCAGGGCCTCCAAATCACCAGCAAGTGTTGGAGGGACATTTGGGACAGTCCCTTCCTGGTTCATCCCTGCTGACATCATGGAATTATGGAATGGTTGGGTTGGAAGGGACCTTAGAGCCCACCCAGCCCCATCCCTGCCATGGCAGGGACACCTCCCACTGTCCCAGGCTGCTCCCAGCCCCAGTGTCCAGCCTGGCCTTGGGCACTGCCAGGGATCCAGGGGCAGCCACAGCTTCTCTTGAATTTCATGTCTTTATTTCCCTATCTCAATCTCCCTTGTGGAGATATTTAGGATCTTGAGAAAATCTGCTTTTAGAATTTAACCTAGATATTATTTTAGGAAATAGCAGCTGCTTTCTGTGAAAGGCAGAAATCAGCAAGTAGTAAAACAGGCTCTTATTATTGAGATTTTTTTTTTCCCTCTGGTATATTTGGAAATGGGAATTGTGACTCTGGTCTCTCATTATGAGAGCAGGTAAAATAAAAACTATTCACCTGTGTCTGGGAAGGAGAAGGGGTAACATGGTTGTTATTATATTCAGGTAGTACAGTGCTGAGCAGAAGGTTTTTCTTCAAGTCCTGCATTCATGCTGACTTCATTAAATATTTTTTTTCTTTGTAAGTGTAGATTAATGTCAGTATTTTTGTTCTCATTAAGAAGGGCAGTACTGGGAGGTAATGAAACACTTTAATTCTTGAGACAGCTGATTTTTGATTTATAAAACCCGTCATCCCTCAGAAGTTGTTGGTCCCAGCTATAAATTCATATTTGCAGAATTTATTGAATTAGACTTCTTAATACTGAGGTGCCAGGGAGCCTTTTTAGGCTCCTCTGACAACCTCCCACAAGTCGCCGTGCCCGAGCAGATGTTAAGCAGGCAATAGTTGAATGTTAATTTGGAGAGGGTTGGGATGTTTAAGCCCATCTGAAGTACGTTCCATGTGGGCCTTCCAGACTGAGCTACAATGCTTTGTCTCTTGGGAGAATTTCCAAGCTAAACCTCTTTCTTTTTGTCGCTCTATATGGACTCTCTCAAGTCAGTATAAAGCAGATCATCCCTGGGCTAAAGCTCTCCAGCTTTTGTTAGCGGGCTCTGTAGGGCTGTAATTAGGCCTCCTGGCAGGCCTTGCCGGCCAGTTAATGGTCATATGGAGTTTTTCTGAGGCAGACTGGCTTTGTGTAAATCCTTGCTCGGGATCTCCTTCTGGGTCACTTCCTACCAGGCCGGGGCTTTGTGCCGCTGCCCCACGGGCGGACGGGGAGCAGCGTCCCCTGACCAGCGCCGGCTCCGGGAGAGCCGCACAATCCACCCGGATAATCCCCAGTGTAAACAGAGGATTTAGCTCAGCTTCTGTCACTTACAGTTGCCAAACCACTTGGGTGTCTGTGATTTCTTTCCCAGACTTCATTACCGAGGGACGGAGAAGATCCGAGTTGGGGGTTTGCGTTAAACGTGGCTCCCGGCGCTGATTTTAGGGAGAAGTTTGCGCTGTTTCAAATCCTAAATCCCGAGCTTAGAGCAAACCTCAAAACTTGAAAGCTGCTTAATACGTGCTGTAAATGATATGGCACCTGCGCTTTCTCATAAAGATTAAAATATGGATGAATATTCCCAAAATGTCAATAAATTCCTATGAAACGGCGCACGGACGTCTCAAACTATCGATATCGCTGCCTCCTCCAAAGGGCTCCGAGAGCTTTTCCGTGGCGCTGAGCAGAAATTTCTTACTCTCCATATAAAGACGATGACAAAAGGCAATTGATCTGGATTTTCAAAGGTCTAGAGTTGAAATAAGTGACTGATCTATTTTTGGGATCTGCATTTCAATCTCTGGCTGAAAGAGCAGCCAAGAATAGGGCGTTTTGTGCAAAGAATTCGCCCGAGTTTATTTAAAGGAAACTTCAGGACCGAGGCACTAAATGGGAGGTGATGAAAATGGGAGAATACAAATCCCAAGCATTTAACATTTATCAGGTCCAATTCTGGATATTGGATATTTACCTCATTATCTTTGAATTATGCTATCAGATTGCTGCCTTGAATTTTGTACCGTGCATCTTTATTGCATTTCACATACTCCTCAAAGAGAAAATCATGGAGTACAATGAGTACTTCGGCCTTAACTGTGGTAAATGCAAATATTTTATAATTCTGACTGCTTTTTTTTAAAATCTCCCCATTCTACCACAAGTTATTGAGGAGAAAAAGCCTGATTTGCACTTGGTACCTGATAAATATAGTCAAATGTTCTCTGCTTTTGGGTATCAAAATGGCTCATAACAGATGTGGCTGAAAGGACCACATACGTAGACTGTATGATTTTAGTCTGGTGGAACTAATAGGATCACTTGCTACTTTATAGATTCTTGCTTTTCTTTTACTTTAATAAAAACTGTTTAGTTAAATAGGTTGGCCTCTGTTTTGCTCTTTTCTAGCTATGCAAAGCAGTCAGGCGGGCAGGTGGCAACAAGTATGAAAAATTTCCTTTTATTGGGGCTTCTTTTCAACTGCCAAATTTATCAAATGTTTATGGATTTCTCGTTTTGATGATGGTTTTCTTTCAGTTTTCTTATTTGTGTTCTTTCCACTGAAAGCTCGCTGGCTTTAATTTGAATTTCTAATTATGCAATGAATTTTAGAAGAGTGGATGGCATGTGTTGTTCTATATGCACAAAGGATGAAATAATATTTAAAATATTTTGCTTGTTCTGTGGAAATTTAAAACAGGCTTTTAAAATAATCCTTGCCCCATAAACTGCAAGAATTTGAAATTTTAGGAACCTTGAAAGTTCTGAATATTGAAAAAGAGATTAATTTAGTTGCTATGTAGGTTTGATTTGATATAAAATTCTAATTTTTATCAGTTTCACATAGTTGTTTTGAATAGTGGCAACTGACACATTGGATAATTGAATTTTATTTCTATTTATATAAAAGTCTTGGTTTGGAGAGCAAAGATGTTTTCCTTGAACCATGTTTTCTCTTTCAACCTCTTTCTGGATGGGGGTGCTGTAAAGGGTTTTGAGGGTGTTTTGTGGAGCGTTTCCTGAACCCCCAGCTAAGGAGAGGACTTTTCCTCATAGGGAGTCTTCACCAGTCTGGGAAGATTGTTACTGTTCCCAGTGTCAAAGGGAAAATATACTGGAATTAAAACTGAGAATAAACTTGGGAAGAGCCTCGACAGTGATTGCTCCAACGTCATCTTTGTGTGTCCTGCTCTAGGGCCTTCTGAGATTCCAGAATCCCGGAATGGTTTGGGTGGGAAGGGACCCTAAAGCCCACCCAGTGCCACCCCCTGCCATGGGCAGGGACACCTCCCACTGTCCCAGGCTGCTCCCAGCCCCAGTGTCCAGCCTGGCCTTGGGCACTGCCAGGGATCCAGGGGCAGCCACAGCTGCTCTGGGCACCCTGTGCCAGGGCCTGCCCACCCTCCCAGGGAACAATTCCTTCCCAATATCCCATCCATCCCTGCCCTCTGGCACTGGGAAGCCATTCCCTGGGTCCTGTCCCTCCAGCCCTTGTCCCCAGTCCCTCTCCAGCTCTCCTGGAGCCCCTTTAGGCCCAGCAAGGGGCTCTGAGCTCTCCCTGGAGCCTTCTTCTCTCCTGACTCCATAGGGGAGGTTTATCCTGTTCCTGCAAACCAGCTAATTTAGGAAATCCATCTAATTATGGAGTTAACGAACCCAGTTTTTAGGTCAACTGCTGATTCGTACTCAGCAGATTTTGGTGTCAAAACCCATTTCAGTGACAGCATCAGCAGAAAGAACACTTGAAAAAACTCTGAGCGATAGCAGAATTAAACAATTAATTTAAAAATCAAGGAGATGTACGTTAGAAGAAGTAGCTACTTATGTGCTTTACGAGAATTTCAGGTGTTTCAAGACTGAATTTCAGAAAATTCAGGAGGTATTTGAGCTCACCTGGCTGCTCCACACCAGTGAGCTTCATAGCCGAGCTGGACAGAGACACCTTTCTTCAGACATTGCTTGATCTCTTGGCAAAGCTTCATAATCTCATTAGAGTTCTGAAAAAATAAGAATTTCTGCACACAAAGTGAAAACTATGGAAGAAAGAATCATTACTCCAACTAATTGCTTTTTTAACATATTAATGGTGTTGTCTTTACAAAATATGTGATTTCTGAAGTGCAGCTGCTTTGTGTTGTTGGTGAGCAAAGTAAATACTTGGATAATAGTAATTGATTAAATTAATTTCCATGATTGCTGAAAAAATACAGGATTTTAATTGAATGTAGGTAGAGAGTAAAATGTGTTTGAAACAAAATAATTCACTTTTGCAATGTGTAATATCATTCTGTTGGTGTCTAAAAGCTGTTCACTTCAGGGACCTCTTTTAGGTTCTTGCAAGAGACTAAAAAAAATTGCTTTGAACCGTTTTTGTGGAATATTTATTTGTTTTTAGAGTAAGAAGCCAATGAGCCATTGTAGGGATGCCATACTATAAACTAGAGCCTCTAAGTAACATTTAGAGTAACTTTATTAATTAATGAACATTTATTGCCTTCAGAAATCATTCTAAAGCTTTTAGAATTTCTATTTTTTTGTTAGATTTTTATCCAAGGCCTTTTTTTTCTGTGACACCAAAAGTATCTCAGGCTTACATGGTGCCTAATGGCGTTCAGTAATATTGCAGCATATGGGATACAGGATTTTGATGCAAATCTCTGTGCTAATTATGTGCAGATGAATCTTTCAGGCCTGCTATTGATCTGCAGTCAAAGACAATTTTTCAGTTAGCTTAAGTTTCATATCAATTCATATTTAGCAACTTCGCTGTAATTTAATTATCCACTGGTTTGGCTGTGGAAACCATATGTGGTCGTGGGGCTCGTTTGTTTTCTGCAGGTCTTTTGGGAAATGTTATTTCTTAATATTGGTGGGGAAATATTTATTTCTCGTGTTTTACGTGATCTGTCACAGCCTCCTCTCTGTCCAGCTGCCCTCTGTGGGCTCTGGTCATCCAAGCTTTCCCAGGAATGAGTGTCCAGGAGCTTTTTTTCCAGCAGTTTCCCTTGTGCATCTTTGGATGTTCGGATTTCCTACAAGTGAAAGTGGAGAGTGTTTTTATCCATGGATATAAATTCCAGTGGTGGATTTCATAGCCTGAATGCCCAGAAAAAAGCTTTCAGTTGCCCCATCTGCTCTGGCTGGTGGGCTCCCCTTGGTGTTCTGGTGCTGGGGGCTTCTCTGATTTCCACATGGGAAGTGTGCTGGAATCATCCTGCTGAAAGGAACCTATAAATTAGATTAAATTAAATTAATTAGAGTTCTCTGTAAGGGTGGGGAGGCCCTGGCACAGGGTGCCCAGAGCAGCTGTGGCTGCCCCTGGATCCCTGGCAGTGCCCAAGGCCAGGTTGGACACTGGGGCTGGGAGCAGCCTGGGACAGTGGGAGGTGTCCCTGCCCATGGCAGGGGTGGCACTGGGTGGGCTTTAGGGTCCCTTCCCACCCAAACCATTTCATTGTTTTCTTAAAATATTTCACAGGAAGTAGAAATAAAGCCCTGCTGGTTCTGTGCTTTTCCCATCCATCCTTTCAGGAAAACCTGGGATGCCGGCACGCGGCTCCGAGTTCAGCAGTCATCCAGCACCTCGTTCTGTGCCTGCACCATCATCTTGTAACCTTATATATTAATTTTTTCAAGGATAGTATTTAATATGGGTAATAACCCCCTTGTTTTAGTTATTGAAAGCCCATTTATCACAACTTTATTAAACATGGAGAACTAAGTGTGCCATTTTCGCCAAGTGCTGTCGCTCGCTCGTGTTCTCTTTGTTGCCCCAAATGAATGAAATTAGAACAAACAATCTCCGAGTCATTTGTAATCAAGCGCTGATTAATGGACTTTGGTTTCACAGCCATTATTCATTCAAAAACACCTGATATCTTTCCCATAAACAAATCGTGTTTGTCCAAATTAAGAAATTAAATGAAGCATTTGATGAGTTTATGATTGACCCTTCCAGCTCGGAGCCCATTAGTCAACGTCGTTATCATGCAAAACTGCCTGACTAATGTGCTGGCTGAATGTGCTGTGTGGATTTATTATGATTTCTGATTAATGCCTGCTGCAAGCCAAACCACGGGATTGTAATAATTCCTTGATTTTCATTTGAGCAGTCGCTGAAGATTTTCATCTGTGATGAAATGCATTCGTGTCCCATTAGATTTAGAGATGATTATGAGGTGTCGGCCGAATAAATCTTAGCGTGGAGCAGAGGGTGCTTTGCAAGGGCTTTTTCAGTTGTGGTGGGCTTTTTATGAGGCTGCTGCCTGTCATTAACAGGGGGTTTTTGGGTGGTTGAAGGGGAGTTCTCATACTTAGGCTTTTGCAAACATTGGGGGGGATCATGGAGGTTGATAGAAACAAGGTGCCCACCATATTTTTATAAGTGAAACACTTCTCCTCATATCTAAGAGACTGATAAGAAAATTTTCTTTTATTTTCTTTTTGTGGTTTACACACCTTTATTCTATGAATATTTAATATCTCTATTTTTAGAAGAATTTTCCTGGGCATGTTTGGTAACTCTAGTAACTTGGAAAGGATTTTATACAATATTTTCTGTTTGAAAAAACTGCTCTTGAAAAGCAGATGTGAAACTTCTGTAACAGTAAGTTTAAACACTCCTCCAAATGTGAAGCAAGGCAAGTTCACACTGAATTAAATCTGCATCGGATGATTTGAGCCCTGTTTCCACCAGCCCATTAAAGAATTGCTCCGTGATCCATTGAACAGGGCAGGACGGCATCGTTAGCAAAAGGGAACAGTAATGAAAACTCATGTCCTGTGCCGTATCACTGGTATTGATCACCCCAGCGAGGAAAAAAGAAATGTTTCAAAACACAGCTTGTGTGAAAAATCAAATTAGGTGCCTTTATAGCAGATCCTCCCTTTAATTCCGGTTCTATTTCTCTTCTCTGTGGCTGCAGTGTGATTAATTACTGAAGGTTTCTGAGCTGCTTTGTTTAAGCCATCGTGTGTCCCCTCATGTTCCTAAAATACCCACTAAAACTATTTAATCACAGGAGTTTCGTAGAGGTTTTTTGAGCACTTTATGCTGCTGATCTTAAGCCCTTGGAGAGTTTTCTCTGAGAAATGTGAGTGATTTTATAGTGGTGAGCCTTTTTGAGTGAGAGGAAATGGTGATTCCATTGGGCAGGGCTTGGAGCAGCCTGGGAGAGTGGAAGGTGTCCCTGCCCCTGGAAGGGGATGGGGCTGGATGGGTTTTTCCAACCCAGCCATTCTGGGATTCCCACTCACTGCAGCTCCGGGTTTGCCTCCTGTGGATTCCTGACTTGCTGTAGCTCTGGGTTTGTTTCAGGATTTTCTGGTTTGAGTTGTGGGTAAAGCTAAGGGGGAAAGGAAATCGGTTGTGGAAAAGTACGTGGAATTCCTGACTGGCTTGGGTTGGAAGGGACCTTCAAGCCCATCTCATTCCACCCCCTGCCATGGGCAGGGATGCCTTCCATGGACCAGGTCGCTCCCTGGACTCTTCCAGGGCTGGGGCAGCCCCAGCTTCTCTGGGCAGCCTGTGCCAGTCTGGTTGGAAATACACTCTTTTTAATCCATCTCAGTACTGCCTTTTGGCCTGTACCACTCCCAGCTTTCCCTGCAGCACGGACTGACTGTTAAAAGCTTGCTTTCCACCCTCATTCCCAGCGTTTCTGTGGTGAAGCCCACCCTGCCTGTGCCCTTCGCCGGCGTGGCTGTCCCTGGTAGCGCCGGCTCGGTGGCCCTGCCCGGCTGCGCCTCTTCCAGGCCTTCAGCTGGCGATTATTGACATTTTATTCCAAGGCTCAGCCTCCTGATAAACCAGGCCGTGCTCCCCGGCAGATAAACGTCCGTATTCAGCTGGTGGAGGTGATTATGTGGGGCTGCCACCAAAGAAACCCTAAAGCATCCTATTAGCAGGGCCTGAGCCTCGGAATAAAGGCCTCAATTACGGAGCACTCCCGAGCCCTGCCGAGGCACTCCCGTGACATTAATGGTGTCTTTATAACCTTTTTAACTTCTGCTGGCTCTGACAGAGCACCACAATCACAGCCATGGCTTTGCCCTTGGCAAGCAAAACCTCATTTGGAGAGGATAATAAGTATTTACTATTTAGATGGCTGGCAATAAAATTTTCTCTGAATGAGATTTTACCGAGAAAATGCAAAGTGATTCAATTACTTCCTTTAATGGACTGCGGAGACCTGTAATAACAGTTTGTGGAAGCTGCAAGTCTAATGTTTAGCTTCTTTCTTTCTTTTTTTCCTGGTTGTTTTTTGGTGTGAAAATACAACCTGGTTCTTTTTCCAGAATTATATCATGGGATTGTGTCGTGAATTTACATCACGGAATCATTAAGCTTGAAAAAATGCTCCAAAATCGTCAAGCCCAACCCTTAACCTGGCATTGCCACCATTTTCACTGGAAAACTCAATCCAACTTTTCCCTGCACATCCCGTGATATTTTTCTCATCTTAAAAGTGGGTAAAAATCTCAAATGTTGACAGTGTTATAGTGGCAGAGTGTTGGGAATCCCTAAATATTCTCACAGAGAATTCCTATCATCTGGCCTTGGGGTGCCGAAACGTGGAATGGGATGGCATTTCTGTCTTAAAAGTAGATATTTCTTGGAAATCCATAGAGCATCCACTCCCTCTCAAAGCATTGTAGGACACAGCTGGTTTAACAGCTGGGTGTGTGCCAGCAGAAGGGATTTCCCAGGTGATGTGGAATATTTATGGGATTTAGGAAAAAGTCCTTTTAAGGACATGTGTGAGAAACAGTTACTGGAAGTTTTTGGGTTTGTTGTATTTCTGAACAAATAAGCAGCTTGTGAAACTGATCTGCAAACATTTATTTATTCTCTACTAAATCCTAAAACCAGCTGTATATTAAATAAGTAAAATCATCCTGATCTGTGTTTTAAAGAGTACTTAATTTAATGTCTGGATCCAGGAGAGCCAAGTACAAATTTTGGAAATGCCTGAATGTGTGTCTTTACCAGACCACCAATTCCATTATTTTTGTTAATTCAGAGAATTCCATGTTGTTGCAAGGATGGAATTCATTGAAATGGAATCCATATTATTTTATGCTAAAATATTTCTGCACATGTGTATGTCACAATTTACCAATTTACACCGATTTTCCCCTTTTATTCCCTGGCATTGAGGTGGATTTTTGTCTTTTCTTCTGAAGTGTTTAATATTTCCAGGAAATCTGTGTTTGTGGCCTTGGGGAGTGCCAGGGACACCACCAAACTTCGTTAGTGCAGCTCTGGAAGAAGACACAGGATAATATTTCCTTCCCTTTTTAACCATCAGTCACTGTACGGAGCTGCTGCGCCGACAAATTCATAACCTCCTCTGTATTTGATTTTAAAAAAATAAACCCAACCAACTTTTGCTTTCCCCAGTTCAATAACTCCCTAGAAATGTGCTTTTATACAGTGTAGCTCATGCAATCCTGCATGGGCTTATAAATTGAAATCCCACTTTTTTCGGACGTTCCCGCCTGGATGACTGATGGCTGTGTGTATTTGCCATAAAATTTTAATTATGACAGAGTTATGAATCACTGCTCTCGCTGGTTAAAGTGTTAAAAAATGATGGGTTTGTTGTTTATTAAACTTGGGAGTGTGGAGGAAGAAAGTGGAAAAGGCTTTGAGTTGTGTGGGCTGGATCCCAAGCGCGGATGTTTCCTCAGGAGCAGCCCTGGAGCTGATTTGGGATGTGCCCTTCCCTCCCTGGGCGCTGCTCCTGCCCAGGGTGACAAATACCATTCATTTTATTGGTTTAGCCATCCTGGGGGTGTCCTGGGCAGGGGTTTGGAATCATCTCATCCCTCGAGATCGGGGCTTTGGCTGTCACCGCGGGAATAGCGGAGCAGCCCTGCTCCTTCCGTTTGTGAGCGCAGGACACGGGCATGGGAATAAACCCAAGGAGGTTCCCCACAGAGGAACACCAAATATTTAAAAAATATTAGCTAGAGTTGTGCAGAACTTTTAATGTAACGTGGTTTTTATTAAAAGTGTCAGATTTTGTTAACGATATCAGTGTGTTCAAGCACAAAAACCCCCTTAGAACACCACAACGCTCGATATTTCCCAATTTTTCCCCCAATTTTTAGGCAGCAAACGTGCGCAGCAGCACCTGATGGATTTGGCACTTGAGGGATTGCTTTAAACGACCCCACTTTGAATTTTTCTGCCTTAAATTGAGCTTTATTTGGCTTCCCCTTTGGCCTGGCTGCCAGGGCAGCGCTTTTCCACCCAGACAGAGGAACAGCTTGGAGTGGTGGCAGGGCTTGAATCCCTGGGGGAGCGATGCGGGCTCGGCTTTTCAGGGATGTGCTGCACAACAGGGTGGTGCCATTTGGGCATTAGCAGGGAGAGCACCTGAGGGAATTCAGCATGAATGAGGAGAGCTGGGGCAGCGGGGGCCTATTAGTGCTGCCCACCCCTGCTGCAGACTGGGATAGGGCTAAATGAGTTTTAAAGGACAAAGTTGGGGGATTATAAAGTCCTTTATGGTTTGATCCGTGTGGAATTGGTCCTGGTAATAAGGAACATCCCTGTGGCACTGTAAACTAAGCGGGAAAAATTCCAAAATTTAAAATACTTGTCATTTATATTATGATTTCAGGAGCAGCATCTCATTTTTCTCTCTTGTGGACATTAAATGTCATGTGACAGTATATTCTATATGCAATTATTTGTATTTAAATGTTTCAGTCACCAGCCAATGGAAAGAAACTTTTTACTTTCCAACAACATGGATAATTCTTAGAAGTTGGACTGGATGGCCTTGAAGGTCTTTTCCAACCGTAATGATTCTCTTAGTTTATTTTTAGTAAATTAAGTTTAAAATCAAAACTGAGCTTCATTATTCATTTCAAATTATTTAATGTTTTTGTTAGTCTCAGTGAAAATATTGGACATGTATATTCATGATATTTTTAAAATTGATGTATCTGGTAACAAAGTAGTGAATAAGGCTGTAACAAAGGAAAATACCAAAAAAAAAAAACCAAAACTAAATATTAAATACTAAAAAAAAATCAGTTTGCTGCTGTAAGGAATCACTGGTACTTTTAGGAAATCCAACATAATGCTGGGGTAAGATTAAAACCATTAACCCCACTCGCCTCGACTCCCTCGCTCCAAGCTCGGAATTTTCCACTAGCAAGGAGGGTTAGGGATCAATATGAAGATCTGTTGATAATGTTATATTAATTAGAGTAATCAAACCCGTGCTTGGAGCGTGGCAGCTGCCAGGGAGAGGGAGCAGAGCAGAGTTCCCGGCGCTGTCCACGGGCACTGAGACGTGGGGCAGCTCCCAGCCGGAGCCGCCGCTCCGCCTTCCATCGACTTCGGTTCGGGGGGCAGCGCAGCCTCCCCAAAGCTGCTGGTCAATGATTCCCTCCCAGCAGTGATGTAATTAAAGACTCAGCCGGTGTTTGCGGGGCTGCCTGGGCATTGATCATCCCGGAGATGTGAAGGGATCGATGGGGGGGATGCAGGAGAGGGCCCCGGAGAGCGGGGAGAGCGCTCGGAACGCGGCTCCAGGACACGGGCGGGATGGGGACCTGGACCTGGAGCTGACCTGTGCCCAGCACAGCCCCTCCACCAGTGCTTTGTTACCTGTTCTTGCCGTGTGGGCTCAGACCAGCCTGGCCTGGTTAGTATTGATCAGGGGCTCTTCAAAGGAGTAGAAATCCAGTACTGGCAGAAAATAGGGATTGAAGCAGTTAAATGGATTTTTCAGAGGTGGTTATTGCCCTGCTTGCAACATTTGTACAAGCTGTAAAATTAATCTGTTAATATTATTTCAAAAAGTGTTATGATGAAAGTTATCTGGGAAAAGAGATGGTTTTTTAAAAAGTGTGTGTTACAGAATGGTTTGGGTTGGATGGGACCTTAGAGACCATCCAGTGCCACCCCCTGCCACCTTCTGATGGCTGCCCCTGGATCCCTGGCAGTGTCCAAGGCCACGCTGGATGGGGCTTGGAGCAGCCTGGGACAGGGGAAGGTGTCCCTGCCCATGGCAGGGGTGGCACTGGATGGGCTTTAAGGTCCCTCCCAACCCAAACCATTCCATGGTTCTGTGCTTGGATGACTGAGCAGTGAAATTAAAGTGTGACTAACACAGTCATTGGATCTTCATTAAATAGCACGAATGCCATATAAAGGATACCCAGACATCCCGTGGGTGCACATACAAGTTCAGAACCAAGTTATTTCTGATGGATGAAGGATGATGAGCCTCAACTGGTGCTCTGCTCCCAGTTCCGCGAGGTTTTGTGCATTCCCTCTCCTCACAGTTAAAGCCATTAAACACCCAATGAGGTTTTAATATTTCAAATCATTTCTATTTTCTAAGAGTGAGAGAAATGCCCTCTTGAAGTACTTTGCAGAGCTCTCCCATCCAAAGTTAAAGCTGGCTGGAAATGAAACCTAATTGGAGAAAGTTTATGGAACTTGTGGTGTTGAATAAGGCCGCTTATTTATTGCTTTGCTACAGCTTTATACAAATATATAGATGCACATGTGTCTGAGGGAAAATTATGCTGTCCAGACTTACGAGAGCCAGTTGGAATCTCTCAAGGTTGCAGATGAGCAGTGGAAATGCATGTGTATATTATCAGCTCCGTGCCCTTGGCGGTGACTTCCTCACTGATGACAAATCTTTCTTCGCTCCTCTCCTGGAAATCAGTGCTTTGGTGGTTTTCCGTCTCGGATTTGTCTGTTTTCCCATTTGCTCTAATGGGCTCTAGTCGAACTTTTAAAAACAAGCATTTATTTGAAATACATTAAGAAACACAGTACTTCAGAAAAATGTTTGATACCCCAAATTCCTTCCTGAATTATTTAAGTGCCGCTGCAGCAAACTGTTTACTCAGGGATGTTCAGCCTGGTGTGTAGTAGGGGTGTAGTTTTCTTTTAATGCAGTTATTGAATTCCAACCCACAGAGCCTCTGGCGGGGCTCCAGGAGCGCTCTGCTGCGCCGAGCAAAGATAAATTGTTTGTTTTCAGCAGCATTTCTTCATCTTCATCACTTAATCTGCAATGAAATTTTACAGCCAGCCTCTGAATATTTAAGCAATATATTTCCCTCTTTTATCCTGGGGGAGTATTTAATAATGCTGAGTACAGTAAACGATTGTGGGAGTTAAGGATGCAGGCTGGGAACGTGGAGTTTCCCGTCCTTTTCTCGGCCGGGATGAGCTCGGCGCTCTCCGCGGCGTTCCCGGGCTGTAACTGAGAGCGTGCTGGCATCGGCCGCGAGTCCTCCCCGCAAATCTTTCCTTGACACACGCTCCCCCTTTTGGTGCCACGTGTCAGGTTCTTTTGGCTGCCTGTCTTATGATCCCGCAGTTCTGGCACAGTAAATCCTGCGAGTTCGCCGCGCCTCGGCCCCAAAGTTCTCCACCTCGTCCTTGCCTGGTTTTGCAGTGCCCCGTTCAATACCTTTGTGAGTTACCACCCCGTGGTGCTAATATTCTTTTTCTTTAACCATGTCTTGGTGTTTATAACTTCAAGATTTAAAAAAAAAAAAAAACTTAAAAAAAGTTCTTTTTGATCTTTTTCGTTTTGTGTTGCTTCACAAAGGTTTTTCATTAACGCAGTGGTCAGAGTGGGAAATGATCGTGAGCAGGGTGAACAAAGTTCCTTCTTTCTGCCAAAAATCCTCTAAAATGCTTCCTGATCCTTGCACCATTATTTGAATATTAATTGTGCTCCATTCTTGATGAAGTATGCTCCAACAGGAGCCACTTGCACAGCTTTATTCCTTATGTTTTCACTCCTGATGTTTTTATTCGGTTGGGAAACAGGGGCTGAAAATTCCCGGAGCCCTCCCAAGGTGCTGGGGGCCGCTTTGGCTTCTCTCGGAGTTGTTCCCTGTAACCAGCCGTGCGTGCTCCGTGCTTTATTGCTTCCTTTCCGTAGCCACATGGGTTGTCATCTACTTGATTTTCACTTAACGTGGCGATTCCTGACGTTGGGAAATTGGCAGATGAAAGAAGGGCTCGTTTGGAATCGAAGTTTTGGGAGTGAATTTTTCAAGTTTGCTGACAAGCTGTCAGGCTGAATTGTGCCCTTACCCCAGGAAGAAAAGCTGACTGCCATTCCCAATCTACAGCCTGCAATGACAATTGTATTTGAGGCACAGTGCACGTTTTTCCCTGGAAATCATTGAAATAATTTTTCTTAGTGGCTATGTTTTAAGCAAGTAAGTGTTTTTTGAATTAAAATGATTTATTTGTGGAATTAGATGGAGGAGCTGTTACATTTTCACGTCGAGGTACGTGGGTAGTACAGCATCAAGGTGATTTCTCGTGCAGATGCAGTGGGTGATGGGGCTGAGTGGCTGGCAGATTCCATGGGGACTGAGTGTTTCCTGGGAGGTGGGACGTGGGATGGGACACAGTCAGGGAGCTGGAGGGCTTGGTTGAGCTCTGCTTACAACAGGATGCAGAACCGAGGTCGTGGTTTGGGCTGAGATCCTCACAGGAAAGGGAGCACTGAAGTCACTGAGGAGGAAAAAAGCAACCTAAATTTATCCTTCAGAATTTGTGTGATGGTGTAGAAGCATTTGTTCCATCAAGACTGTAGGCCCTGGGCATGGACACCTCCCACTATCCCAGGTTGCTCCAAGCCCCATCCAACCTGGCTTCCTCCTTTCACCTTCTCACCAGATCCATGACAGCCGTGTCCACTGTCCTCTCCTTTCTCCATCCCAGGGGGAAAGAAACAACTCTGGAACAAATACTGGCTTAAGAACAATTTACATAAATTGAATCAAATTGGAGTTTTTCATAGGGATCGCTTCTTGGTTTTCCGGTTGAGCTGGAAATTATTCCTGAAGGATACAGCAAAAAGATCATTCTTTACTCCATCAGTTTTTATATATGGAATTTATTTTTTTGCTCCTGAATGTTGGTGCCTCTTTTGGCTTAGTAGTTTAAGGTTTAACTCCAGGCTGTCATTTTCCTTTCCTGAGCTCTTAATTCCTTGAGGAAGAAGAAGCTCTTCCCTTCTCATCAGCTGGAGGAAATGGCCTCAAGTTATACTGGGGAAAGTTTGGATTAGATTTGAGGAAAAATTTCTTCATGGAAAAGGGGATCAGGCATTGGATTGAGCTGCCCAGGGGAGTGGTGGAGTCTCCATCCCTGAAGGTGTTCAGAAAACGTGTGGATGTGGCACTTGGGGACAGGGTTGGTGAAGGACCTGGCAGTGCTGGATTAGCAGTTGGACTTGATGATCTTAGGGGGCTTTTCCAACCTTGGTGATTCCTCATTCCATGATTCCCACCCATGTCCCCCTAAAGAAACTCGCCTAGAAGGTGCCACTTAAACGCTTCCGTTGGAATCACTGAATTATTCTAAGGAGTGATTTCCTCCCCAGGACTAAATATCGCTGGAGACAAGAATCACATCCAATTCCGCTGTTTTCCCGAGCTGGGCTGCGGGCTCGGGGAGCAGATCCGAGGTGAAACGTCACTTGGTTAGGAGATGTCGAGGTGGATAATGTACAGCCTTTTCTGGGATGGAAACAAATCCTCAGAATGTTTAACAGCAGCCCCTGCAATGAGTCAGGAGCCAGGGAAGCAAGTGAAGCCAATTAATCCTTGGTGTTAAACCCTCTTTAGGTTGGATTTTTCCTCCAACGTGTGTTTGGGGGGGGAAGGAAAGAAAGAAATTAGGGATGCACTAAATAATGGATGAACGTACCTAGCCAAGATCTGCTGATTAAGTCTTCTTTAGGATTATTATTCTAAATAGGGAGTGCCAGATCCTCAGCTGGAGTAAATGGGCTTGGCTCGGCTCAAGTAGTGGAATTGTGCCAGCCTGAATTCACTGAGGATCTGGCCCTGAATTCTGGAAAAGGAGGATATCTGTGGAGGAGAATGATGGGGGCTGGGAGAAGTTTGGTGATGATAACGCTGTTTTCCTGGTAATATCAGGGAAAAAATGTAAATGATTATTCTTTTGAATTTTGTAATGAGATTCAAGGAACTACTTGATGTGATTTCATTAGATGGAAATGACTTTTGCTCCAAGTAGCTACGTCTTAACCCCCTGCATGTAGGAAGGGAATACGCTGGTGGTTTATTTAATTTTGTCTTTTGCACCAGCATTTCTGCCATTCTTACCCAAAAAATGCCTCGATGGCCATCGCATGTTCAATGGAAGGAAATAGCAATAAATAGATTTGATTTTGGAAATCTGTTTCCCACTCTGCTTTTCCACCAGGAGTGAAGTGGGCTGTAATTTCAGATGGCAGCAATTTCAAATCCAACGTGGGGTTTCATTTGGCTGCATTTTAGAAACGGATCAACAAATCAGATTGCAAAGCTGCTAATTTGGTAATTGCTTATGAAAACCCAACCAACAATCTATTTCCATAGCAAGGGAAATACACATTGTTCAACAACACCTTGAAATACAGTGTTTGACCATGTAGGGTGGACTCAAAAAAAATCCAGTTCTGAAATAACACTCTTTAAAGTGGAATATCTTGGAAGGACTAAAAATAACATCACGGGACAAGTTTGTTATATTCCTAATTGTTCTGACCATAGAATTAATTTCCCAGTCCGGGGGCGGGGCATGGCTTTTTCATCATCCTCCAGTACCATAAAACCCAGTGTTTGACCATTTGGAGTGGCCACATTTATGCTTAAAAAACACAGTTCTGAAAAAATACCTCTTTAAGGAGGATATCTTGGAAGGACTAAAAATAACATCACGGGACAAGTTTGTTATATTCCTAATTGTTCTGACCATAGAATTAATTTCCCAGTCCGAGGGGGGGCACGGCTTTTTCATCACTCCCAGCCTCGGAATATTCAGCGTGTCACAGATGTTCATGAATAATGTCCATTTAGAAGCGTTGGCAGCGAGCTGGCGAGATGAATGAAATGTTGGGGGGATCTGACAGGCAGCACGCTGCTTTGTGATCATTCCAAAGTTCTAATAATCTCCCTCACCTTCCCTGCCTGCCTCTAATGAAAGAGAATAGGTGATTGCACCTCGGGCTATGTTCTGCGCCTAATGACTCCTCCAAAGGCGGATTTATGGAGAAAAAATTAACTTTGAATGAGGATTGAATTGGCCCTGACAGGCTGATAGACTGTGACACAGATTCTGTGGCAAAACAGACGTAGCCCTAATTGATTATCAATATTTTAAGCAAAGTGATGAAAATAAGCATTAAGTGATGAGAAAGGCAGTCTTAATACAGTAGGCAGTCACCGGGATCCGGGAAGTCTTTGGGGAGGTCGGCCCCGCTCGCCGGAGCGGGATTTTAGCTGTCAGCTCTTACCTTTCCCTGCCCAGCACCCCATGTCCCTTTCCAGCCTCTCTTCCCCTCCCGGATTTCTGCCCAGCATGTTAATTTTCTGGCCAGGGATGAACGTGCTTCCCTCTCTCCAGAGAAGTTGGTTTCATATTTAACCCGTTCGGGCTCAAGAGTCGCTTGGGCCGTTTTGCGGGGTTTCGGATGTTCTCTCTTTCCTGCTGGGCTTTCTCCCAGCCCCGTGCCATTTCCAGCCAGCAGGTGATCCACAAACTGCTTCCTGCAAATGGTAACAGTGAAAGAAACTGGGGAAAAATTGCCTGGTTGGAGGGAGAGGATTTATCTTCATGATTATCTTGGCTGTACCCAACATAAACAAATACCTTGGTTCTACCAAATAACTACAAATATCTCAGTCGTGCCTTAGAGCAAGAACAAGACAACATTTGGGTTCTGCCTGTGCTTTTTCAGTTGGGTTGCATGTGACTGGATATATCTGCTACCAAAACCACGTTTAATCTTTGGGAAAACCCTCATGGCTGGGAGCCAGATGCTCGTTAGCTGTGCCATAACGGGACATTTGTCCCAAAGTGAGGAACACTTTCCAGAGTGACTAAAGGAAGGGAACTGAGCAGGAATGCTGCTAAAGGGCTGAGAAATAGCATTCCTGCACCAGGAGGAATCAGTGGGATAACGTCCCCCATCCAAACGCTGGGCGTGTTCCCCTGGGAATGCGGAGAAGCTCAAAATAAACAGATTTGGTCTTATGGGGAATTTTTAAGTGTGACTGGCAGAGCTGGGGAGGGGGCAGTGAGCTCCTCCCGCACCCTTGTGCTCAGGCCTCTCCCATATCCGTAATTAGAGTCTGGTGTAATTGAATTACGGGACAGCAATGGCTGGAACGTCCCGTGTTTGGGAACTGCGGCGTTTTACGCGTAACTGGGGAGGGCAGGGCTGGTGGGAGCTCCCGTGGCACTGAGAGGTCCGTGGTCACAGACACGATGGACTGGGCAAGTGGCCACCTGGCTTCCATGGATTTATGGAATCATGGAATTCCGTGGATTTACGGAATCGTGGATTAATAGAATCACACACCAGTTTAGGTTGGAAAAGCCCTCTAAGGTGGGAGGACCTCCAAGAATGTTTGTGGTGTTTAAATTTCGGGGGAAATGTTACTAAAGGCAAAAATGCAGAAAGCCAGCTTAAATCTGAGGTGATAAAAATGTGTGTGGTGGTGTCACTTTTCCTCTGGAACTGGGAATTCCTGGACGCTGCTCCTTGTGTTCCTGTCGAAGGAATTCTCTGAGCAAGTGGCTGTTTGGAGTTTGTGCTGGAATCTGTCGGATGGATAACAGATAATTTTACACGTCAGCCTATGAATATTCAGCAGAGAGGATTTCCACAAGCCTTGATAAATTTAATATACCAGAGAAAAATAGCATGTAAGTTAAACAGGGCCTTGTAAATTAATAATGGATTCCACTTGTATTTTTATATGTGAGCTGACTGAATATTTTATAAGTGCAAAAATGTTTGTGTTTAAAAAAAACCAGTGAAGTCTTTCTGATGAGCCCCGTGGATGGTTGGCTGCATTTTAAATGGGATGTCCGTGTGTGTTTTTTCAGTTTCTGGGCTTTCTTTTCCTCAAACACATCTTGTATTTTCAACTTTGAGCAGTTGGAAAGTCTACAATTATGTTGAATTAATTTATTTTTCCAGACCTCTTGTGGTTTGCAGTTGTGGGTGTTCTGACACTCCTCTCTTTTTAATTTTGACAGGAAAATGAAATCTTCTTAGTGAAGGGCTGAGTCTTTTCCATGCACCTTCCCTGCTTTTGCCATGCACTGGGAGAGGGCTCTGCTGCAGGAGCTCTTCCATGAGCCCTGGCCACGCTTTCCAAAATGCCCTTTCCATCCCCAAAACTGCCTCTGCCCTGTTTCTGCCTTGGAATAATGCATGGTTTTCCTGGTTGCTCTTAATTAGCAGCTTTGCTTGGAATAATTTCACCTTGGCCCAGTGTGAGGCTGGTCAGGATTGAAGCATCACCCATCCATCAGGGAGTGACTCTGCTTCCCAAACCTCGAGCACTTCCACCACCCCACAGGTTCCATGGAATCATGGAATTGTTTAGGTTGGAAAAGCCCTCTCAGACCTTTGAGTCCAACCTTCAAGTTGTAAAGATCTTTTAGTGTTGTTTAATTGCAGCTTGATTTGAGAAAAGTGAATCTCTTTTGGTGCTTTTAATGGGGCTTGGGCAGTGAACAACAATGTATTCACTGGCATCATCATCATCATAACAATAACAGCATCGAGAAGGAGGGGAAGAAAAGGAGGAGGAGGAGAAGAAGAAAAGAAGAGGAGAAGAAGAAAAGAAGAGGAAGAAGAAGAAAAGGAGAAGGAGGAGAAGAAAAGAAGAGGAAGAAGAAGAAAAGGAGAAGGAGGAGAAGAAAAGAAGAGGAAGAAGAAGAAAAGGAGAAGGAGGAGAAGAAAAGAAGAGGAAGAAGAAGAAAAGGAGAAGGAGGAGAAGAAAAGAAGAGGAAGAAGAAGAAAAGGAGAAGGAGGAGAAGAAAAGAAGAGGAAGAAGAAGAAAAGGAGAAGGAGGAGAAGAAAAGAAGAGGAAGAAGAAGAAAAGGAGAAGGAGGAGAAGAAAAGAAGAGGAAGAAGAAAAGGAGGAGAAGAAGAAAGGAAGAGGGGGAGGAGAGGAAGAAGAAGAATGGGCCCAATCCTGTGCCGTGTTCTCCAGGGTGAGCAGGGAGGTTGGACACTTGACCCACTGTGGTTCCTCCTAACCTGGCCTGTTCTGGGATTCTGTGCAAAAACGACAGAAAATGTGAAATATTTGAGGAGAATCTCTGGTGTTAAATGCTGAAAGCAGCTCCTGGGTTCGGTGCCCGTGTTGGTTGAGGTGGATGGTGCCCTGTGAGCTCAGGGACTGACTGCTCTGTAGATTTATGGGCTAAGTTAAATCATTGTTAATGAGCAATTTTGTGCGGGGAATTGTCCTCGTGATACTTCCTAAATTGCTCCATTGTCCCTCTAATTAACCAAGACTTGAAAGGCCAAGCTCTGCCTCGGCAGCAGTTTTAACTTGAGTTGCGAGGGCTGGAAATCAGCGATTTAAAGTTAACAAAGACAAGCTAAAAATTTATTCATCGACCAGCGCCGTCTTTCCTGTGTGTTTTAATATCTTTTTGCCACTGAGATACCCAATGAATTGTTCCTGCGCAGCAACAAATCGGGGAGGAAGAACAAAGTAGCTCAGTGGAATAGATAAATCAAATTTAGGCCTGGTAGTTTATTGAATCTAAATTGTGCCCAGTTGGCCCACGAGCTATATGAGCAATCCATCTTGTGCTGATAATGGAGGGTCTTGAAATCCACCTGATGTTTGCATTATTAAATTCCAGCCTAATGAGCTCTGCTAATACATATTGAAGACAGTTGTAAGGAGCAGAATGGGAATGGGAGCGGGATAATTTGAAAGAAACATAAGCTGAGCATTTTACATGACTCAAGGGGTATATCTACAATTACACATATAACCAAAATTGAATTTAAATGGAATTTCTATTATCCCAGTCCTTTTACCAAGGAGAATAAAGTGTAAATGAAGTAAAAGTCTTTAGAGTTACTCGTGGTTTGGTTTTATTATGGGGTGTAATAGATTCTTGTAATGATCTTCAGTGGCAGAAAAGTTTTAATATTTCATGACTTTAAATGTTGTCTAAATATGTATAAAAGTGTGGAAATGGAAGCAGCTGTCTGTGCAGTGATTGTGTCCCTTTGTAGCACCCTGTTCAGGTTGTGCATTTTAAGGTGGAGCTGCTGGCTCCAAAAAGGAACGACCCCTTCACCCCCCTGTGAGCTGAATTTGGTTTTCATAAATTACTGCCTGATTCAGTAGGTGCTGGGATTAAATATTTGCAAATCTGACTGAGCTCTTGCCATGTAGACCACAGTCTGTAGTGATTTTCCTCCCTGAGAAGGCCTGGTTTAAATGCTGGGTTCCTGGTGCTTTTTGGTTCTTTTCTTTTTGGCCTGGTGATACTTTTGAAAACTTAATATTTCATCAAGTATAATGTTATTAGAGACTTATTCTCACTTAGTTCGCTCATCAGGCAGTGAGATGGCAATAAAAGAGAATGGCTCCTTTGAGACATTAATGCTTTGGAATAAATGATGTGCTAGAACAGAAATTTAATTAATTTACAGAGTATATTGATAGTCCCTTGTTACTGTGCTGTATATTTTTAATCTTCTTTAACATCTGTAGGAAAGTGTTTGAAAACCCCTGCAGCTGAGCAACTGGTAGATAATTAAGTAATAAGGGAAGAGGTTTCTAGAGGGAAAAAGGTTCTTTTTAAAGAATATTGTTGTAACATGGATTAAGTACTGCTGCTGTGATTTGGAGTGAAGGGGAAATTGTGTACTACCTAATAAAGTGCTGAGGAAGAGCTGTGTGACTCCCACTCCGAACAGAGTCTGCAGCCCTGGAAATACAGATTTGTTTCTGTTTTATCCTCAAAACAGGTCTGATGGATCGCTCACTACAGCAGCAAACCTGCCACTTCATGAGTGCACCACGTTTGGGTCGCTGCCGTTCAGTCTGGGGCAATAGGGGTGGGGAGATTGGGGTTTAAAGAAAGAAAACCTCTTAAAAGTCTCTTAAAGGCTTTGCTTAACACAAAATAAACGCAGGGATTTATGCTGAATTAATATTGACCTGATATTGCCCTCCATAATCCCATTGATGTAATTTCTTAACTGTGGGAATGACTTTAAATAAAATAAGCGAAGAACCAGGTTCTGGTCTTCCCTGCACGTGGATTTCATTGTGGGACCTGCAGAAAGGAACAGGAAGCTGGGTTTGAAGCCCAGGAAATATTGTCTGGCAAGAGGTTGTTGACAACCCATCCCTGGCAGTGCCCAAGGCCAGGCTGGGCAGAGCTTGGAGCAGCCTGGGACAGTGGGAGGTGTCCCTGCCATGGCAGGGGTGGCACTGGGTGGGCTTTAGGGTCCTTCCAGCCCAAACCATCCCATGATTTGATAGGATAAATTAACTAATTCTAACCCTTGTTGTCTTCTTTTTAGCTAAAGCAGACGAAGCGTTGAAGGCCAAGGAGAGAAGTGAAGAAGAAGCCAAGAGAAGAAAGGAAGAAGGTGAGGAATTTCCTTTTATTTCATAACAAACTAAAGCCCAGGAAGTCAGAAATAATTATTTTTAAGGGTCCAAGCTCCAGTGGGGCTGTGGGATTTTCCTCCCCAAGCTGATGATGGAATTTGGTGCCCTGAACACTGGTGGGATCAGAGATGCTTCTTTACAGTCCAGCAGGTGGAAAAATGAAACCGAATGGATTGAAATGCTGGGGAGTGATGGAAGAGACATTTCCACCACTGTGAGGGAGCCAATCCAAACAATCCCAGGAGCCTCAAATCCTCACTGGAGCTGTGTGGAGCTGAATGGGCTTTAAGGTCCCTTCCAACCCAAACCGTTCTGGGATTCCGTGATTTACTTACAAGAGGGAAAATTCCCCAGGTTTGAAACCACGGCTGCTGTGAATTCCGTTCAAAATCGAAATGTTCTGATCTTTAGTTTGTTCTCCTTGGGGACTGGGGGGTGCTGAGAGGAATTAGCTGGTGCTCCCAGTAAATCCTGCTTGGAGAAGGTTCTTGTGATACCAGAGAAGGATATTGAAATGGGAAAGTGGGATAGCCCAGAGATGGCAGGAGGAAAAAGGGGCACTTGGAATTCTGGCTGGAAAAGGGACCAAACCAACCAGCTGTGCCCCCTCCCTGCTGTAATTCCTGGATTTTGGAGCCACTGGGCCCAGGGGGAGCCTTTCCACCTGGAGGAATCACCCAGCCAGGCTCCCACGGGGCCCAGGGATACTGGGATGAGGTGGTTGGGTCCCACCAGCACCAGTTTGCAGGGAAAGTTTGGAAAAAATCATGGGTTTTTTGTGCTTACATCCCATTGGGAGTGGCACATGTGCTGGCAATTGCTGTGCCAGCGGGGACTGGGGAGGGCGAGCACGGGAAGGCAGAGGGGAGAGAAAAGGGTTCATGACTTGAGAACAATGGCAATTTCCAGGGAAATGGGGGGGAAAAACTTCTTTACAATTTATTAATCAGCCCTGAAAACTGTCCTGAGGTGGCTTTGAAGGGTTGGGAGGATGTCACAGTGTTGTAAAATGACGAGATTTTTCCTGAATAACTCAAATTCATCCATTTGCTGAGGAGTTGGTTCCCAATTAGGAATAAAAGAGTTCATTCTCGCAGGAAAATACAAAGTCCTATTAAATTGTGTACAAAGCATTGAAGCATTCCAAGGCATCCAAGGGAACTGCACACTGGGAAACTCCAGTTTTTAAGTTTATGTCCCACGTGGATTCAAAATTCCGGTTTTAGGTAGGTTTAAGTCCCATATGGGTTCAAAATTCCAGTTTTAGGTAGGTTTATGTCCCATATGGATTTAAAATTCCAGGTTTGGGTAGGTTTATGTCCCATATGGATTTGCAAACTGGACATTTATCCAGTGCTTAGTGTGTTCCCTTCCCTGTCCCAGCCATGCTGGGCTCCAGTGGCATCTTTTGCTTGGAAAAAGAGCTTTTTCATTTTTTCTTAGTTCTTCCTCTTCACACAACATCTCTGGGTCGTTTTTAACTGTCTTTGAATCATGGGATCACTGAGGTTGGAAAAATCCTCCCAGACCATCAATTCCAACCTGGGACTGATCCCCCCCCCAGAGCACTGAGTGCCACATCCAGTCACTGAAATTAAATTAAATTTAATCTTTAAAAATAGTTTCTAAATTATGATTTTTAAAAACATTTGATTTCTCCAATCTTCCTCATTTAATTTCCTCAACTAGAACTCTCCAAAGGGAAATTCCATCCTGTATGGGCACCCTGTGACTCCTCTACCCAGGAGCCGCAATAAAAATAATTCTACAAATAAAACAATCCTTCCCCAACACACAAAACCTGGTTATTGCCCACCCCATAGCGAGGGTGCCTTAACATTCCTTTTATTGTCATTTTATTGCCAAATCAGGTGTGAGATTAGACATTGGATGTTCCATGTAATCTGCTCGGAAATCAAATTATTTGACCTCCAAGGCCGGCGCTGCCCCTTCCCGCTGGTTTCCTGTTAAATATGCAGCATTTCCCCGGCATGAATAAAAAATTGAGGACAAATTAGAATCTACAGACAGCTGACCCCAGCTCCAGATTAGAGACTGGGGGCTTGTGCTGGTTTAAATGTTTTAATTACCGCAGTCCCTCCAGCCCGGTGAAGGACACACAGCAAAATGCTGATTTTTTTTTTTTTTTAAGTGACTAAAAAGCAAAGCAAGAAAGAAAAAGGCTCCCCCCTCCTCATTTGAATTTTTCAGTTTGATTACATTTGCACTTCCATTGGAGCTATGCTAATTTGCTGCATGAAATTAGGCCTATTAGCAAAAAACGCTACTTTTCCAGGAGTATTTTCGGTGGCTGGATTTCCGTACTTCGGTTTTTGTTTGTTTGCTTTGGGACTGCCCGAAAAGTGACAAAATCTGAAGGGGGTTTGGCCACCAGACGTGGGTTTCACTCCAGACGAATTCCAAGCAGGTGAAGTGGACGAGAGAAAAATGGAAAAAAAAAAAAACGCTAAGGAAAAATTGGAACACGTTGGATGGTGTTAGGGAGAGATTTCGGGCTTGTTTCTCTTAGTCCACCATGAATAATAATATTTTTAAATACTCAGTTTAAAATACATCATGTCAGGGCCCGTGTGGGGAGGAGGAGCTGGGGATGCTCCCGGCCACGTGCCGAGGATGCCTCAGAAAACCAGGGAAAGGAGTTGTTCCAGGACACAGCAGAGTACAAAACATGACTTTTATGGCAATCAGTGCGCGGGTGGATCGATGGGAGGGTGGTGCTGGGTGGGGCGGGCGTTATCCCGGCGCCTTTATCCCGGAATTTGCGTCTCCCGCGCCTGGCGCGTGCTGGCCCGGCGCTGAACTGATTAGTTCTGCCTCCCCGGTAGGCGCCGCGACATTTCGATGTACTCTGGGGAAATAAATTTGGCAGAAAATCAGCATGAGTAGATTTAATTATCGCTGCGAGACCTTTCCCTTCTCTGGCTTAGTGATCCCGAAACCCCGCGCCTTTCCCTGGAATCCGCGCCGACGCCGAGCTCCGCTTCCCAATTTGTGCCTCCGCGCCGTGATAAGCCGAGCAATTACTGGTTTATTGATTTTTCATCAGGGCAAATTTAAAGTTGATTTTTCCCTGCAAAGGCAGGGGTGATTAAGTGTTTCCCGTCGGTTTAGTCCCGGAGAGCTCCGTGGCAGAATCCAATATCCTGAGGTCAACCTCTGCAGGGAGATAATACGGTGTCGTGGCCACGTGTGAGGGAGAGGAATCAGGGCTACAAATGTGAGGGGATATCTGTGGAGACAGTTTAATTTGTTCCATTTATATGAACAAGTCGTGTGGCACATGCTTGGAAAATATCATTTTGAATGGGCTTGGAAATGAAGCCCACGTGGGCAGGGGGAGGGAGGGATGCAAACGAGAGCGGGGATGTAGGGCTGGGAGACAGCTGGCCTTGAGCAGGGAATCAGCCCCATCCCTCAGGGGTTGTTCCTGGGTTTTACTGAGCTCTCTGTGCTGCTGGGGTGACTTTTCTTCAGCAAAGCAGAATTTTTCAAGTGTTCGTGTCCCTCCAACCCAAACCGTTCCGTGGTTCTGGGATTCTGTGATTTTGAGTGGTGGAAGGGTCACGGAAGCAAAGTTAGAATGTACAAAAAAAAAACCCTGGAGGACTCAACTTTTAGAAGATCCCTTAATTATGAACTCTATGAACCCAAATTAAAAGTTTTACTTTCTTACATTCATCTTTAACCTGCTGGCCAGGAGTTCCCACGTGGAGAATCTTATCCATGGCCACCACAGAACATCCTGAGCAGGACGGGACCCACGGGGGTCGTGAGCCCAACCCCTGGCCCTGCCCAGGACACCCCAACCCACCCATTTCCCTTCCCACTTCCTTTAGAGAGAGTTAAAAGACTTTCCCTGGGTGTAATGGATATTAAACCACAGGTTGGATGTGCCAGGAGAAGATTTGCTGGGGTGAGGTCAGGCTGGGAGCTGTAATAAGTTAAAGTGCTTTACTCAGCCCTGTATTGGGATGCCCTTAAGTTCAGCAGTTACTGCCTGAGGTCACCGTTTATCTTCAGTAAATTTTCCTGAAGTCCATTGTGGTGGCAAAGACCAAACTCAATCTGTTTAACCCCCAAATTGTTTAATACAGATAATACATTTATAGAAACACGTGGATTGTTTTCTCCCTGCCTTCTCCGAGCTGGAATTTCCAATATTCCCCGTTTTTGCCTGGACAATGGCAGGTTTGGAGCTCCGCCCTGGGTGTCCCTCGTGTGCCAGTGTCACTTCATTAGGCTGACACCAACACCTGGTGTTGTGCTGCTGCTCCCAGGAGGCTGCTCCAGCATCTGGCACACCCCGTGATCTTCTTTTATCTCTGTTTAATCTTTCTGTCGCTGGTTTGGAATTAAAAGGGGGCAGGAACAAATGAAGGAGAAAATAAAAAATGCCCAGTTTTGGTGCACTGGCAGAGTGTGGCTTGTTAGGAAGAGCAGCCAGGTGGTGCTAATGAGAGATGGGAAGGGTAACGGGAATTTGGGGTTTTGGCCACTCTCTGCGTCCGTGTTCCGCCTCGGCAGAGCTGAGGGAAGGGGAATTGGAAAGGGGATCGATGTCCCCCCATGGATAATGGCTGCTGGAGGAATCAATTCCTGGCTTTTTATTAAAGCTGCTGTAATTAATAATCACTTTTAAATGTGTTCCTTTAATTTTACCCTGCTTTGTGCCTGCCCATCCTCTCCTGTCCTTTGAATTCCAGACTTCCCTCTTTCGCTTCCCTGCTTTCCATGAAGAGCCCTCGATCCCGGTGTCCTGGAGCTGCTCCAGGGCTGGAGCCCCTCTGGAGCCAGGCTGGGAGAGCTGGGGGTGCTCACCTGGAGAGGAGAAGGCTCCAGGGAGAGCTCAGAGCCCCTTGCAGGGCCTAAAGGGGCTCCAGGAGAGCTGGAGAGGGACTGGGGACAAGGGATGGAGGGACCGGACACAGGGAATGGCTTCCCAGTGCCAGAGGGCAGGGCTGGATGGGATATTGGGAAGGAATTGTTCCCTGGGAGGGTGGGCAGGCCCTGGCACAGGGTGCCCAGAGCAGCTGTGGCTGCCCCTGGATCCCTGGCAGTGCCCAAGGCCAGGCTGGACACTGGGGCTGGGAGCAGCCTGGGACAGTGGGAGGTGTCCCTGCCCATGGCAGGGGTGGCACTGGGTGGGCTTTAAGGTCCTTCCATCCCAAACCATTCCATGAACTTTGATATGTATCAAAGAATATTTGAAGCTGATATTTGAGTGATTTTATTTTAGCAATCACAGCTGGTGTCATTACATTTTTACTGTTCTACAAGTGAAAGTGAGAAATTTATGATCTCCCTAATAGGAAAATTTATGGGGTTTTTTTTAATTAAAAGTCTTGAAATTGTCTTCGAATTCCAAGATGAGAAACAAATCTGGCTTCTGTACTTCATTCATGTTGTGTGTTTTCCTGTCGTCTCCATGGCATTTATTTGTGCTAAAGGAGAAGTCACTTAAGGGAATGGGGTTGTAAAAACCATCATGGAATTGGTTATTGGACTTCAGTCAGCTGAAACACAAATTTATAGCTACGTATTGAAAAGCTGTTTCTAAAGGGAAAATAAACAGGGGTGTATGGGAAATAAACAGGGTTATGGGGAAAAGAAACTGGGATGTGGGGGGAAAATAAATAGGGATATATGGGAAATAAACAGGAGTTATGGGGGAAAGTAAATAGGGATGTATGGGAAATAAACAGGGGTTATGGGGGAAAATAAAGGGATGTATAGGGAAAATAAATAGGGATGTATGGGGAAGATAAACAGGGGTGTATGGAACAAATTTCCAGATCCATTTGCTTAAACCACAATCCCTGGTGTGGGGATTTTATTTTGATAAGAAATGGGGTTTTGTGGATCTGGGCCATGGGAACATCACACAGGTACTTCCAGAGGGGTATTTTTCTGGGAATCTATGGGATGAGCATGAGACTTCACTGGGAATTGTCTTATTTAGGCTGGCTAAGGCCTAGATAAATTGGGAATTTAGAGGTGGATCGTATTTTATTGGTGCTGGGCAGACCTTTAGCTGCTGTGAGTGACATTATCCCATATCCCAGCTAAAGGCCTGGCCCAGGAAAGAAGCAGAAAAATAACTCAAACCAAGCAACATTCTCCTAAAGTACATTTCCTTTTCTCTGCAACCAGTCCGAGGTGTTTGGGGGCAGCCAGAGGTGGCTGTAGCTGCTGTGCCTTTCCCCTGATGGGTTCTGAGGATCAGGACGTGGAGTGGGAATAAAAAGGTGGAAGTTCCTGACTTGGGGCACGGATCCCGTGGAACACAGGATCCCTTGGGAGGGTTCTGCGGGGTTTCCACACACTGTGAAGGAAAGGGGCACTGGGCACGTGCCAGAGGCACTTTTTGAAGTGGCAGCACAAAGTGGTGCCTGGAGAAGCTGGAGAGCTTCCAAGCTGCAGCCCTGCTGTCCTGCACGGCTTCCCAGCGCTCATCCATGGCTTCTTTCCACTCCAATACACCAATTTTTTCCCTGTGTCCGATGCTCCGTCCCATTTTCCTGTAATTTCTCTGCCGGTGGATGCTGAGATCCAGCGGCAAAAGCAGGAATTCTCGCTCTGCCTGTGTCAGTGTGTGGGTTTAATGTGGCCGAATTGCTCTGCAGGAAACATCCGTGTGGGATCCACGCTGGTGAGGCCGTACCTCCAGCACAGAGGTTATTTGGGATAGAGGTATGGAAAAGATAGAAGCAGGCAGTAATTGCCTTTAAGATCAGAGCACAAAGCATTACCTTGGATTTTACAAGGCCAGCGAGCAACAAAAGAGCAGTAATTTATGAGCTCAGCGTAAAAGAAGAGCATAATTGCATTAAAAATTAATGCTAATGAACACTAAAATGGGGAAGGTGGTTATGATGAAAGTTTGGATTCATCTTCTCCGGGTTGAATGATGGCTGGTGCCTTGATTAATGGCTTAATTTCTATCAATTAGTGGGGAGAAATCTCCACTGAGACAAGGGTAAATTGAGCATTGAATTACAGCCCTGGCTTTGTGTGCCCAGGAAGGAGCGCGGCGGCTCCGGTGTCGGCGCGGTGACAAACGTGGGGTGGCCACAAATCCGGCGAAATTTACTGTGCCAGGGCTGGCCCCACCCCTCCACTGGCTGAGTGTGGCTCTTTCCCAAGATACTTTCAGAAATACCCCAAAAAGCCCCAAAACGGGGGTGCAGGAATGAGCAGGGCTGTGAGGAGGGCAGCGGTGAAGGCGATGTGCACACAGGACGTGCAGAGCTCCAGCAGAAACTTCACCTTCTTAAACTGAATGTTCTTGAATTCAGAGTTCTTAAACTGTATTTTCTGAAATTTAAGGTTCTTGAATTGAGAGCTCACTTGCTGGACTTTCCCCTCCTGTTTTCTGCTGCATTTTATACCTAATACTCCCAGGTTTTTAAAGGAAAAGCTCTTAGTGTCCAGACTTGTTTAAAATCCTATAAAAACGAGGTTATCATCTCTAGAATGCATTAAAATAGCAAACTTAGAGTAGTCTGGTACTCTCTGTAGTATTCTCTCCAGCAAGTACCACAGTGCTCACAAAATACTATTTTAAGTATATTTTAATAACCTCACTCTCACAGGATTTTAAAACAAGCCTGGACAAAGTTTTTTCTTGTTCACTTGCATTTTTCCACCTTAATTGTAAATCCTGTGTGCTCCCTGTAGTAAATGAATGCCGGACTACTCACAGCTTGCTGCTTTAATGCACTTAAGTGTATTTTAATGCACGTAATTGTATTTTCCGAGTGCTTGCGATGAAGCCGGGAGCACAGAAATGAGCAGGCAGAGCCTTCCCTGCCCAGTTTCTCTTTTTGGAGCGTGGTTCTTGTTCCCGCGAGTCTGCCTGGGAAAAGTTCTTTCCCTGGAAATCCCAACAGCTGGGAAAGAGTGCGGCCAAGTGTCGGAGCGGAGCTCTGCCGGAGCTGCGGGATCGGGAAGCGGCGGCAGGAGTGGGAAGCCTTGTCCTGGATGGGCTGTGGGAGAGATGAGGGGGTTGGAAGGCGATCCCAGTAAATCGGGGATGGATGCCCGGGATGGGTCCTGCAGGGATGCTCCGCTCGGAGGCTCCGGCGCTGCTGAGCGGGGCGGTGCCTCCCTCTAATGGTGGCGGAGCCCAGCTGGAGCCACCATCAGCCGCGGGGTGTCCGGGAAACATCCCAGGAAATAGCCCAGGAGATGTCCCAGGATAGCCCCCTCCGGCCCAGCAGGAGCGGGAGGGACTTGGAGTGCCGGGAATGGGGCGTTTCTGGGATTTTGCTGTGGCTGTTGGCAGCTCTCACCTCTGGAGTGGCCGCTGAGGCTCCAGGGAGGATCTCCAGGGAAGTTCTCTGGGCAGGCTCTCCAGGGAGGATCCCCAAGGATGATCCCCAGGAAGGATCCCCAGGGAGGATCCCCAGGGATGATCCCCAGGAATAATCCCCAGGCAGCTCCCGCTGGCCTTGGCATTGCAGCGCTTGAGCTGGGAGGGGAATCAGAACTCTGGGACACCACGGGATCAGGGTCGGGACAACTGATCCTCTCCTGCACACAGAGAGGATTTGAGGCAGGAAAATTCCCAAAAAACCCCTGCCCCAAGTCTGGTAGAGCCCAGAGGTGGCACAGCCGCACTGAATCCCCCTGTCCTGCTGGGTTTTTCCTCCTTTTCCCAGGACTCCCCTTCTGTTCAGTGCAGAATCCAGCATCTCCCACAGCCAGGGAGGTTTTGTCTCTCCCACTGCAAACTGTCCAGGGAAAACTTCATTTTCCTTTAATTTGTCCGTTTGGGCAGCTTAAGTAAAACTGGGATCCATGGAAAACCATGGGAAGTGTGAAGACACAGTTCTGCTGGAAAACACACAGTGCTGTAAGAGAGCCAGATAAAGATATCCCTTCCAATAACCCCAAATAAAATGGGATCAAAGGGGAAATATTTTCTGCTGTAGTTGTTGGTTTAGTGTGGGATCTGGGGGTGTTTCCTTCGTTTCATCCTCAAGTCAAAAGAGCAAGAAAAAATAACAGCTTTTTTCTGTATTTCAAAGCATTTAACATAAAATGTGTTCTATTTTTAAATTAAATTAACCCCCTAAATCCAATTAGTAAAATAGGAAGAAACAGATTCTGGGGAATATTTAAGGTTTATTGTGTCATTGCTTTGATTCTGGAGTTAGACCTGCTTGAAAAAATCTCTTTAGGTTCATGTTCATGGTCAGGATTATGGATAAGCAACGAATCCGTAAAATTTTACACTTAAGGATTATCTAAGAAATATTTAAAACATATTTTTATTTCATGGATCGTTCACAAGACATTACTGGTCATTTAATGCTTCTGTGCATTTAAAATCACCCAGTGATTTTAAAACTCTTTGTGGAATAAATTTTGTCTTTAAGGAAAAAATGGGAATATTTTAGGCAGAGCTCGCAGGGAAGTTACTTTTCCTTTTGTCTGATTTGTAGAATCGTAGAATTCTCTGTTTGTTTTTCTTTTAGCTCATTCTCTGCTATTTCTAATTATTGTGTGTGTGGTATTTTGGGGTGGCGTGGGAAGAATTGCTGCAGATTTTAATTCTGAAGTGACATTCCAGGTTATTGCTGATCCAGCCTAATTCCACGTGAATTTACAGCTCTAAAAGCTTCTGTGTGTATTTATATCTGTGGGAGGATGGAAACAGATGTAAATGGAGAATTGTGCAGTAGTGAATTATCCCTGAAGGATGATGTTCCCAGTTAAACTGGGCAAGGTGACAGGGCTGGAAATTGTGCCTGCTGCCGGAATCACCTTTTTATTAAAAACCAGCCCTAATCCGAGATTCAGTTCCTTTTCTCCACCCTGGCAGGGTAAAAAACGCTCACCATGCACTGAGTTAGTATTGATTTGGTTTTTTGTCTGAAGCCTCCGAGCTTTCTGACTCCATTATTTTTGATTTTCCTATGAAATACATATCCTTCCACTGACAGCTGACAAACAACAGCTGGAAGTCATTTTATCTCCCAATAATGTGTTTGTCAAAACTGCCCTGCGCTAATGGGCTCTGCTTCCTCCAGTCCATTTTCCCCGTTAATGTCACTGATGTCATTGGCAGCGCTGAGCAATTCTTGCCCCGCTCCCAATTTGTCATTCCCACCAGTTTGTGCAGGGTCCGTGTGGGATCCTGGAGCTGGCTGGGATTTTGCGAGACCGGAGTTGAGCAGCGGATTTGAAATCTCCTTTTCCTGCCTTTTTAAATCCCTGCCTTAATCAGGTTCCGTGTTCTGTCCTTTTATTTACCCTCAGACCCGGTGTATCCAACACCTCAATGAATTCCCTCTCCCCAGCAGCCATTGGGGTACTTAATTTATCCCCAGAAATCCTTAGGAATCTGTTTTCAAGGAGAAGATTTCAGCACCAAGACAGCAGGACTTGCAAACGCAAGTTTAAATGTAGCAAATTATATTTTTATTTCCAAATTCCCCCCAAAAAATCAGGCTTGAAGTTGTATTTATGGGCTTTGCTGTAGTGCAGCTCTTGCCAGTGCCCAATTATGGGATGGTTTGGGTTGGAAGGACTTTAAAGCCCACCCAGTGCCACCCCTCCACAGGCAGGGACACCTCCCACTGTCCCAGGCTGCTCCAAGCCCCAGTGTCCAGCCTGGCCTTGGGCACTGCCAGGGATCCAGGGGCAGCCACAGCGGCTCTGGGAATTCCATCCCAGCCCCTCCCAGGGAACAATTCCTTCCCAATATCCCATCCATCCCTGCCCTCTGGCACTGGGAAGCCATTCCCTGTGTCCTGTCCCTCCAGCCCTTGTCCCCAGTCCCTCTCCAGCTCTCCTGGAGCCCCTTCAGGCCCTGCAAGGGGCTCGGAGCTCTCCCTGGAGCCTTCTCTTCCCCAGTTATCCCACAAATCCTTAGGTCAGCATTCGGAACGTTCCCAGCAATGGCCTCGCCGTTGTTATTTTTACTCCGAGCTTTCCCTCTGAGCAGAGGATTTTGGGCTGCACTGCACGAGCAGTTCTTCCTGGTGTGTCCCAAAATCTCCTCCAGGGACGGCTGGGACAGGGCCTGGGGCCCAGGATCTCACTGATCCCATGACATCCCACCTTCCCTCTGCAGACCAAGCCACCCTCCTCGACCAAGTGAAGCGAGTGAAGGAGATCGAAGCCATCGAAAGCGACGCCTTCGTCCCACAGACCTTCAGGTCGAGCAAGGAAGTCAAAAAGGTACATTTCCCTCCTAAAAGGGACATTTCCCTCCCAAAAGGGATGTTTCCCTTCCAAAAGGGACATTTCCCTCCCAAAAGGGACATTTTCAATCCCCTTCTTGCTGCATTATCCTCTCAGAGCCAGGAGGAAGCTGCACTGTTAAGGATTTTCCATTGATGAAAGCATCAATGTTGACAACCTTAAATCCACCTTAAATCCACCTGAAATCCCACCAAGGACTCTCCCATGGTTCAGAGAATTTAAATGTGACAGAATTTAAGGAAATCATCCGTTTTAAAGACTTTTTTTAGGAGAAGCAGAAGAACTAAAATCCCGAAGTAATCAGACATTTACTTTGTAATTAGAGTGGAGATGTTTTTAGTGCTGCTTAACTAAAGCCAGACTTTAGATCTGGGTTTACTCCCTGAAAAGAAGCAGCTTGGCTTTCAATCAGCTTTCCAGAAACCCAGCAGGAGACATCCAGATCCCAGAATTTAGCTGCATTTTGGCCACCAGGTGTTGTAGGGAACTGGTTTGGGATGCGTGCAAACCAAGGCTTGGTCCATTTTCCCACCTGGCAGGGAATGCTTGGAATTATCCCTGGTTGTTTCCCCAGGAATGTGCAATTTCTTGCCCTTCCAGAAGTCTCCGAGAAGCTGATGCAGCTTCTTCAGGAAGTGATCCAAAATCCCACTGTTGAGTTTTTGAAGCTCTCTCCCTCTGCCTTTTCTCGTCACCTCGTTTCCTTTGTCCGTGTCCAGGGTGTCCTGCTGGGGATGCTGAGGAGTCTTTCCATGAGGATCCTTTCCTGGGAGCACAGCCAAGCGCTGGGTGAAGATACTGCCACGTTGGGGAATTTGGGGATAAAACCCTCACATTTTGTGTGTTTGTTTCTTTTTTAGTCGACAGAACCTCCTGAACTGCAGCATGAGCCTGTGAATGTGGGAGCAGGCACCACCGAGGCAGCGGCCCCTGAGAAAGAGCCTCCGGCCGCCCACATTCCCACTGCCATCAAATACCAGGATGACAACTCCTTAGCACATCCAAACGTGAGTGTTGCCATATTTATCCCATCTTTAGCTCCAGAACAGCCCCTGGAATGAGAGCAGGGTCAGGGGAGCCGACAGCCTTTGCTGCTCCTCACTAAATCCCTGCTCTGGAGACAGTGGGGCACAGAGGATGCCATTCCTCCCACCACCCAGCAGAGCAATCCCACAGGAAGTTCGCCAGGAGTTTTGGAGTTATGAATGAATTTTATAACAAAATATAATTAATGTAACACAGGGGAATTTAAGATCCCCTTCAATAAAAATTCAGGACAAATTGGTTTTGGTTTCTGTAGTTGGAAACCGGGTGGAAAACTCAGGGCTTGCCCATTTTGCCAACTTGCAAAGGTTTAAACACAGGACAGGCTTAAGATAATTTTAAATCATTGTGGCTGAACTTGAGCAAATTCCTTTGGGAGCACTTTAATTGGAAACAAAAGGACTTGTATAGAGCTTGTTAAGAAATTAGCAAGTTAAAAGTGACTTGCAGGAAAGAAACCAGTGTGAGTTCTGTGCAAGGGACAGAGACAACAGAGATCAAGATGTACAGTGATGAACTTGCATTGGAGTCTTGCCTTTCCAATGATTATGATCTTTAAGACCCGTCCCAAGCCATGAAAAGCCTCTGCTTTGATTGATGTTTTTGTCAACCTTTGTCTTTAACCCCTTGAGCTTTTCCTTTGGGCGCTCAGTCGTGGGTGTCCCGAGGGATGATCACGAACACAGAGTTGCTGAGCTGTGCCACCTTTTCTCCTTTTCCCTGTGCCCAGCTGTTCATCGAGAAGGCAGAGGCTGAGGAGAAGTGGTTCCAGAGGTTGGTTGCTCTCCGCCAGGAGCGGCTGATGGGGAGCCCCGTGGCCTGACAGCTCCCAGGACCATCCCAGGCCAGTTCCCACACGGAATTCCTCCATTCAGTTGTTCTGTTTGTCTCTTAGAGGAGATTTTAACGAGCTGTGCAGGCAGGGAGGGTCTCACCTGAATGACCAGGAATATTCTGCCCTGCTCCACCGGAATAACCGGGAATGTTCTGCCCTGGTTCTCTCCAAACCCAGCGCTGGAAATGGGCAGGGCAGCACAGCCAGGGGCATTTCCTTGGTTTGGAGGGAATTCCTCAGGTGCAAAACACTTGGCAGCCCATGAAACATCATTTTACAGCTCCCAATCCAAAACATTTTATGGAACCAGGCAGGAGTTGGGAGATAAATGGGAAAGTGAGGCTCAGGGCTGGGACTGAGCGGGACTGGGGCAGTCGGGGGTGGCGAGGCCATCCCAGGCCACTCCAGGTCCTGCAGCTGGCAGGGATCCAGGGCAGAGGGATCACTGCTATCCCTTCCCTCTGTGGAATCCTGAATATCTGGGCAGGCTCCTGGCTCAGGGGATCCTCTGCGTGGATGTGTTCATCCGTCTGCTCCCAGTTCCTCGCTCTGGGGGGAAAAATGCTCCACGTTTCCTTGAACATCTGCCACTACTGCAGCTCCACATGGGGAATTGTATCAACCTCATCACTGATGTAATTACCTAATTATGTAATTATCACACTCCTGGGTCTGTGCAGTGACTGCTCCCAGCCCATGAAGTTCCCTTTGGCCAGCTGGGACTTGCAAATAATGAAAGTTTAGTCTGAACGTGTGAATTGAGCCTGGATAAACTTCCATAAAAATCTGCCCATCGTCCATCTAAATGCAGGAGGTCAACCAAATAAAAGAAATAAAATGCAGAAGCATCTCTTCAGCAAAGCTAGGAGGAAACTGTCACATCAGGAGAGGAGAAAACTGAGCCCCACCTCTGGATGTACCTCACTGGAACTCACCTGCATCAGCACTGCCTTGGCATGCTGCTTTTTAGGATTTTCTCCTGGTTCTCAGACCTGTGGTGATAAAAAATGGAGGCTGACTCTGGAAATGGACTTTGGTTGTCTTATTTTTTATTTTAGGTCCTGGATGTAAAAGGAAAATGTATTGAAGTTGCATTCTGACACCTTTTTACTTCCTTTATGAAGTGTTAGTTTGACTTTATCCTGCATCAAAATATTCCAAGACCTTGTCTGCAGGAAAAAGTGGGGGAAAAATGGTTTCCCTTGTTCCATTTCAGCATTTTCCAATGGTAAATATTTGTCATTGCTGTGTTTTCTAATCACCTTTTATGTTTCTTTCATAGAAAATAAAAACTGTTTGATGTCCACGGAAGGTCCAGGTGTAAATTCCTCTTTTCACACATTGTATTGGGTAATTTTGGTGCCTTTATTGGATGTAAAATGATTCCTTTTATTTGCAGCCCTGTAGAATATTAGGAAATTTTACAATAGACTGTAAATAGACTTAAGGTAAAAGCAGTGTTTATTAATTATTTATTGCTTTTTAATCAACATCTGAATTTTCTGGAGGAGAGTTGGGAGCAAGAGCTGGAAAGAAACTGGAAATAACATTTGGATAATCCCAGCTGCATGGAAAATGTGCTGAAATATTCCAAACTCCACTGGAAACACGGAGCAAATGAGGATAAAGTTGATTTTTGTAGTTCCAGTCACAGCTCCATGATCAGCATGTCCAGTAATGAATTCCTCGGGATTCTGCGCTTTCCATGGAATAATAACTTGGGCATTGCCAAGTGGTTCATTGAGGAGGGATTTCTCTGGTCTCTTACCCTGCCACCCTTCCAGTCCCTCCTCCGGACACTCACGGATGTGGAAGCTTAGGAGGTGGTGTTGGGAGAGGAAGGAGCTGTCAGGATGGAGTTTTTGCCTGGATCCCCTCGGTCCCAGCCTCGTGCCAGCCCTGCAGGACACACTTCAGAGGTGCCCGCCCTCGGTGGCAGCTCCCACGGCGCTGACTGGTGGCCTCAGCACTTCCAGCTGGGTTTTCCAGGTGAGTTTGACTCTTCCCGTGGATCCTCCTCCGCCTTTGCTCCTGTGAGGGACACAGAGCTCGTGCGGGGCCACGCTGGGGGCTGGGCGGGAGGGTTTGGGCTGCAGCAGGCTCCAGTGGGACAAACTCTGCTTTTCCTTGAGCAGCATCCTGTGATCAATTATTCATTTTCCTGCCAAAGGCAGGCAGGCATTGGAATAGCAGCAGTGGGATGTGGGAGGGGGCAGCAGCAGCAGGACCCAGCTTTGCTGGGTGGGACTTAGCTGCGTTTGGAACTTGCTGCTGGAATTGTTTTGCCCTTGGACACGTTATAAAGGGATTGTGGCCAAGGAAATGTGCCCTCCACCATTCCATGTGTGGAGCCTTTTCCCTGAGGAAAGGGGGGACGTGGGACCTCATCAGCCAGGTCCGGATTAATTCGTGTCAGCACCTGGCCATAAACCCCATAACTCTCTGCAGCTCATCACCACCATAAAGGCATAAAGAATAAAGGCACTGCTGCCTCCCACCCCCAGCTTCTCCTGATGCCACATTCCCACTTGTCTTAATCTCCTAAATCTGAACCTGTGACAGTGATGCCTTAGGTTTTAACTCTTATATTTTTCAGATTCTGCACTGCTTAGTGTGTGACTCTGAGCTGCCTCGCAGCCTGGCAGCTGCTGCTCTCTCATGCTCACACAGACATAACAAAGCCTCTCCAGGCCTGCTCTGCAAGGACACCCAGCCTGTCCCAGGCCCAAAATGTGTAACCCAGCACCTTGAGAAGGGGGGCGAGCTGAGGGGCAGTTCCATCATTAGCTGAAGTTTAATTGGCCAATTTATGCTGATCTGCAAGGGGACCAAACCTGTAACAGTGTGAAGAACTCGTGACTCGGGGTCCATCTCGGGTGCAGCCTTTGGCCTGCCCAGGGTGTGCCTCTGAAGGCCTTTCCAATAAATATCCACCTTTATTCCCTTACCCCTGGCTAGTCTCTGTTTCCAGCTTGGCCTCTTAAGGCATCAGCAGTAATCCTGCTTCTTAGCTCCTGTGATTTTAAGTTCTGATGTCCTCACGTTTAGGACTCTTTCCTACAGAAAGTTCATCTTGTTGTATTTTCCACTTTGCTCCCGGTGAAAGGGAGCAGATTCCTGACAGGAAAGGGAAGGAAGCGGCTGTGTGCAGTTTTCCCAGTAAAACACAGGATTTTAGCTGTGCTCTGCAGCCAGCAGTGACGTGGCTTTGTCACTCAGGACTCTCTGATGCACAAAGTTCCTGCTAATGCCAGAGTGCCCTGGCTGTGGCTCAGGGACCGGAGTGCAGGACGGGGGAGATAAAGCTGTAACTGGATCCTTTCCCACTCCTGGGAGTCAGCAGAGCCCTCTCCCCCAGGAATCCCAGCAGCAAACTCATTCCCTGAGCCTGTGGAGCAGCCCCCTCCGTTCCCATCACACCGGTGGGCTGCTCACTGCCCCTTCTCATTGCTCTGCAGCTCCAGCACTGCTTGTTGTGGGATCACTGCCTGCAAAGGAGCTGGGCTTGGTTTATAAACCATGATCATTATTGTTGGTATTTTAGGCAGATTTTGCTGCTCAAATGATGCAGTCAAAGCAAACACTCCCGGCCAGGAGATCAAATGTTGCTCCTTCTGCTCCAGTCACTCTGGGAGGAGCAGCACGGGGTGATCCCGAGGCCTCTCTTGCAGCAGTAACCCAAACCCAGCGCTCTGGATGATGACAGTTTTCCATTTGTCAGGTTACAGGGAGTTATTTTTAGTGGGGATCCTTGAACTGCAGAAATCTATGTGAGGAGGGATCAGCTGGAACCCAGAGCTTAACCCATGGCTGGAGGGGGCTGTGCTGACTCCTCAGCTTGAAAGCGATACAAAATCCTAAAAATACCATTAACCAGGATTGAAAATAGTCCCCACTTGTGATCTGGGCTTAGGGCAGCATGGCCTGGTTTGTTTTTCCCTGGCTGTTTGGATAAGGAGCGGCAGTGGCTGGACTGGGTTGGGTGACACTGGGAATCAGACCTGGAGTCCCTCTGGAATTGCCACTCTGGGGCCACAGGGGACACGAGGGGCTCCTGTTTCTGGGAGGGAGCAGCAACTGAAGCCTGAGAGGGAGGAGGGTGCTCAGTGCTTCCAGCAGAGTGAGCTGAGCTTCCAGCCTGGCTCCCATGTTTCAGGTGCTCTGCTCCCAACACCAGGAGGACCTGGAGCTGCTGGAGAGAGCCCAGAGGAGGCCCCGGAGCTGCTCCCAGGGCTGGAGCCCCTCTGGAGCCGAGCTGAGAGAGCTGGGGGTGCTCACCTGGAGAGGAGAAGGCTCCAGGGAGAGCTCAGAGCCCCTTGCAGGGCCTGAAGGGGCTCCAGGAGAGCTGGAGAGGGACTGGGGACAAGGGATGGAGGGACAGGACACAGGGAATGGCTTCCCAGTGCCAGAGGGCAGGGCTGGATGGGATATTGGGAAGGAATTGTTCCCTGGGAGGGTGGGCAGGCCCTGGCACAGGGTGCCCAGAGCAGCTGTGGCTGCCCCTGGATCCCTGGCAGTGCCCAAGGCCAGGCTGGACACTGGGGCTGGGAGCAGCCTGGGACAGTGGGAGGTGTCCCTGCACATGGCAGGGGTGGCACTGGGTGGGTTTTAAGGTCCCTTCCAACCCAAACCATTCCATGATTCTCTGATTCTATACCAGTGAATTTAACAGTATTTTATTATAAATTCTGGTCGTCTTATCTCAGGCCTTGTACAAATTACTGAACTGGGCAGCTGGGACCTGCAGAGATATTTAAATCAAATATTAATGTCCATGTTCTTACACATCTCCCTCCAGTCCTTGCTTCTATCTGACATTTACCAACAATTTATCACCAACTGCCTTTGCAGAAGCTGATGTCACTCACGGACTGAAATTGGCTCTGCAGCAGCACAGTCCAAAGGCCTCTCCCACTGAAAACACACTCAAGGCTCTGGAAATTGCAGGGCAGCTCTGAGCCCACCTGGACAGGAACAGCTGGAAGGAGTGAGGACACCTCATTTCTGCCAATCCATGGGAAATGGAAATAGGAACTGCTGATCCCTCCAGAGCTGCTGGGGACGAAGCACTGATTGTCTGAGCCCTCTCAGGTTTCCTCCAATCTTGCTCCTGACATTGCTGGGCAGGGAATGCAGCAGGGTCCCCAAGTGCTCCCCTTTTTTCCAAAATAGTTGGAAAACTCCTGCTCTTAATAACTCTGCTGTTTCTCACTAGGAGGTAAACAGAGCTACATGTTGCCTACACCTTTGGAAGTTTGGGGCTGCAATACATGTAATTAAGAAGTACTTGTGTAATAAAAGCTGGGTTTCTTCTCAAGTGAGCAGCGAAACCTCTCCTGGCTGATTAGAACTGACAATTAATCCTTGGCCTCCCGGTGAGATCAGCCAGAACCTGAGCTGGGAACTCGATGTTGTGATAACTCAGTACGCTCCGTTTGTCCAGCACTAATTGGAACATGGAATTAAGAAGATCTGCTGAAGTAGCAGGAGGCATTTTTAGCTCCGGCCACGAGCAGCCCGAGGCAGGGGAGCCCTTCCAGAGCCGCTCAGTGCTTGCACAAACACAGCCTGGCCTGAACTGGGCACAGGCGTTAAACAGGGACTGGGTGTGGCTTCACCTGGTGCCAGTCACAGGTAAAGCTGGATCTGGATCCCTATGGAAAAGGGCTCCTGGAAGCCCTGAATAAACCAAGCAGCTCCTGCTGCCCAGGTGGGATTTTTTATTCATTTTGCATTTTTGTCTGATTTTCCAGCCTGAGGCTGTGCCCAAAGCTGGGCTCAGTTTTGATGACCTTCACCATTAACCTGAGACAGATTTTCCCTGGGCAGAACCTCCAAAATGCCCCCCCAGAGCCCAGGATCTCTGCTCCTGGTGTGTCTCCAGCTTTGGAGAGGAGTCACTGACTTCCCTGTCCCTGGATGTGCTGCTGAAGGAAGCACCACAATCCAAGTGGTTTTTCCCACTCCTGGAGCTGGGCTGGAGCAGGAATTTTTTCCCTCCCTTCCGGTGGCACAGAGAAGTTGCCAGGATTTAAGGAACAACTCTGTCATCCCACAGAAGATGTTCAAGCTCAGCAGCTTTGGTCACTTGGCCCTTGGGAATGGCAAACTGGGAGAGCTGCAGCTCTGGATCAGAACTCCCTGTGCTTCCAAAGGCTTCATCCATCAACAGTTACTGCCCACGATGGCAACAGAGCCCATTTAAACCAGAATTAGTTTGGATCAGATCCTGGAATTGGCGATGGAGCTCCCACTGGAGCCAGCTCTTGGTCGTGGTGTTCTTTAAGGACATTTCTGTGCCTCAGTTCTGACTCTGCTGAACAAAAACAAGAGGAGCAGAGAAAGGTCACAGAATCAGGGCTGGTTAAAAGAAATGCTGGTTCACGTGATGGAAATTAAGGTCAGGAATTCATCAAAGCCCAAACCTCAGGAACTCTCCAGTGGATCATTGCTGTAGAGATGATTCGAAAAGCAACATCCCAATACTTTTAAAAAACCCCAAAGGCTCATCCTGGCTGTCTTGGGGACGAGTTGGGGTGCCAGTGATGTGCCAGGCCGTGGGCTGGCTGTGTCTGTCACGTGCAGCTCTCGGGGACATTCTGGTAGCTCTCTACCAAACCCCCAGCCTGGGTAAATCCTAAAAGGACACCAAGGAGACATCCCAGCCGATCCAGTCTGGCAATTCCTACATTTACTGGGATATTGTACTCAGACTGGGTTTTACATTGATATTTGTCACCAATTTTCAGCTTCCCCAAAGAAACACACCAAAAATCCCATTTTCCCGCTTTGCTGAGGCGTTGTGGACACGGAAGACTCGGAACACGGGGTGACACAAGCCGAGGATCCCTTCTGCTCTCCGAGGATATTGGCTGCCCTGCCAGCATTATTTATTAGCTCATCCATTATTGATAATCTCTAATTTGCGTGGGCTGGAGGAAGCTGGGCTGCACTGAGCTATAAAAGGAAGGTTATCAGCAGCCTGCACAAGTTGGTGACAGCTCTATTTATAGCCCGGCCCAGGCCCCAAAATGTGTTTCTTCCCCTTTTTTGGTGCTGCAAGTTCAGGGTTAGGAGTTCCTGCAGCCAGGAGTTCCTCCTGCAGCCTCTAAGTGACTCCTTTTATCAGCTGCACAGACACAAGGACAGTTTTTAGGGAGAATTTCCTAATTATACACAAAGAGAGTCACAGGGTGGACACAGGGAGGCTTTCTGTCACAAGCTGTTGGGTGGGAAATGGAAAAAATCGGAATAATAGTAAAAGAAATTGATTTTTTTCATATAGAAAGCAGGAACTGGCTTTCCCTGGTTTGCATCTGGTATAAAATAGGGTTCAGCTTACCTAGGTAAGGCTGAGAGCATAGCCCTGAACAAGTATTTTATATTTCATCAGAACAAAACCACCTCTGGTCAACACTGGGCTCTGATTGCTTCATTTCCCTCATTAGGGTAATTAATTACCCAACTTTTAAACCTTGTCAGACCCAGCATCTTCAGAGGAGACTGCCAGGATTCAGATTGGATTTGAACAGAAAAATCTGCTGATAATGAGCTAAGGAGCATAAATTCTTTCTTGTCTCTTGGTTTCTTCTCTGTGTGTGCAGACCAGGTATTTCCTTTGAAATTCACTGTTTAATTTCCATCTGTATTTATGTTTGAATGAAGGGAACCTTGTCATTTAGTTCTATTAATTAATTAATTAAGACCTGGCCAGCAGCATTGTGTCCAGCCTTAGGAAGGGTTCTGGCTCCAGTTCTCCCAGCCCAGTTTGGCACTTTTCCCATTTAAACACATGTGCAGGAATGCAATTTTCACCTCCAAGTGTTAAAGCATCCCTACTGCTTAAAAATAATCCTTGCAGAGGAATTAGAGTGGATGGTTTCCCACACAGAAAGGCAGAAATATTCCTGTGTTTTTCAGCAGTTGCACCAAGTGTTTCCTGCAGATTTTACTGTATTTTACATAAATGAGTTGATCTCCATCAGAGTCTTTTTCAGCATCACCAGAATTGATTTTTACTGTGGAGGGAACAGAAAACACAAATCCAAAGGGTGTCGGGAAAAATGATCTCAGCATGAGGAGTTAGGAGGAACTCAGGGGTTGGAAGGAAATGTTTGGGGCAGGAACCTAAACAGGGATCCTTGGAATGGAGAGAGAGCAAGGGAATTATAAATACCAACAAAACATCAATATGGCAGAATGACCTTTTGTTCTGGCTGGATGTGCTCAACAAAGCTCTGAAGCCTGGATCAGATTTAAATAGTCCTATCACCAAAATGAATAAGAATTAAGAAGGTAAATTAATTCCTAAGGGAAATCACTGTAGATCTCATTAGCTCCGGAACAAGATACCTTAAAACTTTTAATTAAAGATAATATTTACTGCAAATGAATAAGAGTTGGCAGGTTTCAGCAGAAACCATAATCTCATTTATGCAAAGTTTTCTTCTATTAAGGCAGACATCATTAATCTCATTGGAGATGCCCTCCAGCCCGGCAGAGCTGCAGCACGAGGAGTTCCTCACAGAACCCTTTTAATCTGCACAAAGGAGCTGGAGCTGGAGCAGCCACAGACCTGGAGAGGGGCTGAACCATTAAAGAGATCCCCGTGCAAACACAGCCCTGTGTCCCTGGCACCCAGCACCCCACAATGAGCTCCTTCCAGCAGCTGGGAACGGAGAGCCGCAGCCCTCATCCCTCAGTTCCTGCCGGGATCCAGCGCCAGAGCTGCTCCGGCTGGGAGAGGGATTTCAGCCTTGGGAGCTGGAGTCAGCATGAAATGAAACAGGGCAGTGTGGGTGATGTGGAGGGCTGGGAACAGCTGGGGGGAAGTTCCACATCCCTGTCCCAGGGTTAGAAGTCATTTCTTATTCACAGGGCTGAGTTCAGGGAATCCCGGAATGGATTGGGTTAGAAGGACCTGAAAGATCCACGTGGACGGGCAGGGACACCTCCCACTGTCCCAGGCTGCTCCAAGCCCCAGTGTCCAGCCTGGCCTGGGACACTGCCAGGGATCCAGGGGCAGCCAGGGCCTGCCCACCCTCCCAGGGAACAATTCCTTCCCAATATCCTATCCATCCCTGCCCTCTGGCACTGGGAAGCCATTCCCTGTGTCCCGTCCCTCCTTAGATTCCCTATAAAAAACATGCCTGGGATAACCAGGTGGGATTAGAGAAGCCTGGAGTATTTCCATGGCAGGCAGGAGAGGAGATCCTTGTTCCCTCAGGATCCATCAGGCTGCAGGGGTTTGGCCCAGAGTGGAGAAGAGACGTAAGAGATGAATGAACGGAGGCTGCAGCATTCGTGCAGCTCTCAGTGACCAGGTCAGCATTGATTCTGCTGTCAGAATGCAGAGTTCCCTCACATCCCAGCCAGAGGGGATGTGGGATTCACTCCAGGCTGGATGTGACAGTTGGAATGTGACTGGGGAGTGACTGCTGGGCAGGGAATGCTGACAGGGAGAGGGTCACCCCGGGATTGCCCAGGTGAGTTCCTTGTGGATGAGAGAGCAGCAAATAAACCAACGCAGGGGAAGCAACTCTGCCTCTTCTGGGCCTTTTACAACCAAATCTCGTGCCAGTTGTGATGGGGTTTATTGCTCACATGCAGAATTCAGTCTTGTTTCAAGCCACACACAGAATATTACAAATATTGTAGTAGTATCAACCTCTGCACTGCAGTTACTCCAAGATTTTAGAACGATTTAGAACTGCTCTGAAGCTGAAGTCTGTTCACACTAAAAATGCAGTAAGCAGTGTCTTTAGCATAGTGATTAAATCATTCACAGGGGTCGTTTATTAATTACTTGTCAATATTCTGATAAACGGAGATACTCTGGTTGGTTTTAGGGCAGCCATGCCAGGCTGGAAAGTTCACTTGTCACAAACCAGCCAGATGAATTTTCTTTAACATAATTTGTCTGTCAAATACAAAATCCTGCAAATTGTCCTGCTCCTGGAGCTTCATCTTCTCAACATGTTCTATGATTAAGGCTGGGAAAGACCTCCCAAACCCATGCTTTTACTGAAACCGCCCTTTGACGACCGTTCCAAAGGTTTGCTGAGGGGCTTTCCCTTTATCTGCCTCTTCCTGCTAAAACCAAGAGCTCCTTTTCCCTGTTTAACTGCAACCCAACCCTTCCCAGTCCCAAAGCAGCGCAGGGAAGCAATAATGAACTGCCACAAAGCCTCGGGAGGGGGATCTGCCCTGGAGCCCCGATCCCTGGCCTCGCTCCATCCCGGCCCGCTCCCTCCTCACCGCCCTCACCGTGTTTCCCTGGAGCAGCTCTTCATGGACAGCTCACTCGTGGTGCTTCCCCACGTTCCGCGGGTTTCCAGCCGCCGGGAAGAGGCCGCCGCTTTATTTTACTGCCATCTACCGGGAAAAATAGAATTATTTCGGAAATTGCCGAGGAGCGGGACGCGCCACAGCCGCGCTGGGGCCGGGCCTGTCCCCGCCTCACGCTCCCCGCGGCAGAGCGGGGCCGCGGGAGGGGCACCCCGAGGGGCGGCGAGGCCGCGAGTCCCGCGTTTCCCATTTTCGCATTCCCCATTCCCCATTCCCCATTCCCGCACTCCCCATTCCCGCTCTCCCCATTCCCCATTCCCCATT
>VXBT01012143.1:122872-136281 GCA_013400235.1 Oriolus oriolus | reverse complement strand
TCGGTGCGGGTTCAAGGACACGGGGGTCGGTGCTGATTAAAGGGATCGGGGCGGGTTAAAGGGGTCGGGTCAGGTGGAAGGACCGGGGAATCGGGGAAGGTTAAAGGACCGGGGCTCGGCGCGGGTTAAAGGAGTCGGTGCAGGTGTCAGGACCGCGGCTCGGTGCGGGTAGAAGGACCGGGGCGGGTTAAAGGGATCGGTGCCGGTGCAAGGACTGGGGATTGGTGCCAGTGCAAGGACCGGGGTCTGTCCGGGTCGAAGGGGCCGGGGCCGGTGCAAGGAGCGCTGTCGGGGCCGTTGAACCGCCCGTATGTCCGCACCCGGTACCGCCCGAGCCCCCCCAAAGCCGTGCCGGGGTTAAACCTTCTAGCGAGGTTCAGTAGCGGAGACTTGAGTCTGTCTCCTCTCTCAGCAGGGAAGAGTTTAATCCTCATTTCATACAGAGGAGATCTTCACCTCTTTGGCTGGAGATCCTTGAGTTGGTTTGCTCTTCGGTTTCCTGCATACAGGTTCTGAGCAGTGTGGCTCATCCGGATTTATGTCCGTGTTTAATTAGTTACTTAGCCACAGGCTGGCTCTGAACTCTTCCCAGTGCCAGCACTACTTAGAACACCGCGTGTTCTTCAATTAAAACTTTGCCAGCGCATGTGTGAGGGCACGGATGGCAAATTGTCTCCTCGTGCTCATTTCCCGAGGGGACGGCGGTGCTTTAGCTCAGCACACTGGGTTTTGTTCTCATTCCCTGGGAAGGTGGGGAGGCCCTGGCACAGGTTATCCGGAGAAGCTGGGGCTGCCACATCCCTGGAATTGTTCAAGGTTGGATGGGGCTTGGAGCAGCCTGGGATGGTGGAAGGTGTCCCTGCCCATGGCAGGGGGTGGAACAGGATCATCTTTAAGGTCTTTTCCAACCCAAACCATTCTGTGATTCTGTTTCCGTACCGTGAGCACAGTAGTGGCTCCTGTCAGTGTATTCGAGCCTGAGCCCAGTTTATTCCCCATGGGAATCTTCTTTTGCCACTGGAATTGAAATGTAAGCAGTGAGTGGTGCAAATGCTTCTCCCCTCAGCCACGACTGCTGAATTACCTGCTCTGGCCCCATTTCATGTCTTTGGTCGGAAACTGTAATTTGTAGTGGGTGAAAATGGGATCAGAGCGCTCTGAGGAGCCTCGATAATTGTTTTAAATCTTTGAAAAAACTCGAAGGAATTTAATTAGCAGCCAAGATAAGGAGGGATGAGGACGGGAACAGCAGGCCTTGTGATGTGGTTTGTTGTCTGGATCTCCTGGTTACGGGGAGCTCTGGCTGAGGCTGCTTAAAGGAGAATCTGCTGCTGAGCTGCAGCACATTCCAGGATAATTCCCAAAGCTGTGCCACATGGATTAGTACCCTTGGTTTCCAGGAATATTGCTGCTGTTAGAATGACTCGTGAGTTCTATGCAGGAAATTTCCCTATGCAGATCCTCTGCAGGAAATTAAAGTAGGAATAGAAATTAGGTCTTGTTTGAAATAACAATTGCTTATTTATTAATTTATTCCTTTGTTATTGCAGCCACTGATGTAGGGAAAAAAGGATTGCAAAAGGTGGAGGCAGGGAGTGTGTGTGAAAGATGAGCTGGAAACTGAGACTCGTTTTCTCGGCACTGTCCTTGTCAGTCTGTTTTGCATGTAGTTAAGGAAATGAGCTGATTACCTCAGATAAGATTAGCGTCCAAAATAGTGTCATAATAGGCTCCAGCTGCCTCATAAGGAGAGAGTTTGATGCTGAACTGGAAATAGTGCCTGGGTTAGAGCCCCTGTGTGAGCAGCTGTCCCAGGGAAGCAGCAGTCACTCACCCAAAGGTGTCCGGGACAGGCTGGGATCCATCCCTGAAACCCTGCACAGGTGCAGGAGCTGTGTTTGCCCAGCCAAGTGCACGCTCTGGATTTCCTTCTCCAAAGCACAGCTTTGGTTTATTGTGCCAGGTGTTCTCTCCAGAGGGAATCTGCAGCTGCAGCCTTACACAACTTCCTGAGTGGGGGGAAAAAAAAAATCTAATACCTATATCTAATATCTCACAAAAAGAAATATACCTAATACAAAGTACAGTTTACAGAAATAATAAGTGGAATTAATTGTTCCAGGACTGACTTTTCATGCGCTGAAGTAAGCAGTAGCATTATATGTGCATGTTCAATGTCAGGTGAAGGTCAGGTTAATACATATTAGACAAAATTCTGTTACTGCAGAGTGCTGGAACAATAAATGTATAAATTGTTTGTCTCCATCCAGAATGTAATTTAAAAAACCATTTAGTGTTTAACACGTGAAGGGCACAAATTTGATGTGCAAAACCCTTGTGGAGCCACTCACTTTCACATCACTTCATTTCTACTAGAAATCATGTTTTTTCTCATCAAAAGTATCTTCTCACCCCCCAAAAAGGTGAGATTTTAAGTCATATATGCTCAATAATTGTTAAATTAGAGTGTTCTACACCTGCTGCCATCCCATCAAATCTGTGCTTGGAGCAAGGGTGTTAAAATCCTGCATCTCCCCTGCAGAGACTTTGCCTTGTTCAATACATCTCTGTTTGTAAGGGTGACCCCCTCCTCTTGTAATTATGGTGTGAGTTTCAGTCATTGGAGCCATCAAGGTTTAATTCCTTGTAAACTTTGTCTTCCAAATGGATTTTCTGTTCCCTTTCCCTTGGTTTTGCCCTACTCCAGATCATACCAAAACTGGGGTGTTTCTTTTCAGGCTTGGCAGTATTAATTCTTTTTATTAATTACTCTCTAACATTGGGAATTGGGAGCCTTTCCTGCTGTTCCCAAACCTGTCATTCCTCAGTTCATATCTGATTTCCCTGTCCCTGGTACTAAGGAGCTCTTTGTGTTTGATACCCAAACCCAGGAGGTTTGGGACCTGCTGGAATTGTGCACATCCCGTGCTGGTGCCGGTGTGATTCCCCGCCCTTGGCTCGTGCCAGGACTTTTTCCATCTGTTCTTCATCCTGAAGTGAGGGAACAGGTCTGGGTGAGCTCCTTATCACGGCAGGGCTGGAGCCAAACTGGGGAGCAGGGCAGGGGCTGCTCCGTGGCAACACTAAAATACTTCAAAAGTCTCTTTTGGGATGAGTTTAAGTCTGGGCGTAGCTTAAAGGGATATTTTTGTGTTAAAAAAATCTTATTTGAAAATGAATCCAGCCTCATGTTTGTCTTTTTCACTTGAAAGGGAAAAAAATAAACATTAAGTGTGACTTTGGCACAAGATCAAAGTGGGCACGTGATGTGGGACTGCTTTTCGTGGGGCTGGAGATAAGGGGTGGGGAGCAGAAAAGCTGTGCAGGAGATAACTGGGCAGGGAAGAAGTCAGGAACAGGCTGAAGCTTTTCCTCATGAGATGTCCTGGGAAAGGCTGTGGTGTCCTGGAGGGTGTGGGGAGTGCCAGGAATTGAGAGGAAGGAGGATGAGGTGTATTAAACTTAAGGAAACATACCTGGGAAGTGACTGTTAATAAAGTGGGTTCCAGTGGGATAGCAAAGAGGAAGATGAGATGGAAGGAGGAAGTGAACCATGTGAATTTGTATGGGAAGTGTTAATTTGCAGCCTGGCCCTCAGGCAGCAGCACTGCTCATACCCTGTGCTTCTGAGAAGTTCCTGCTTTGCTCCTCTTTTGGCCTTAATTAGGAATATTAGGTCTTGTCCAAATTAAAGAGTTAGGGAAGTTGAACAATGTTTTCCTTGCAAGCCAAGCTGTGGGAATACCAGTGGAGTTCTGTGGGTTTTTGGGAGAGGAGGGGGAAAATTATAGGAAAACAAAAAGCCAGTGAGACTCTTCTTCCTAAGCAGAGGAAAAGGATGTGGGAACAAGATTTGTGGAGAGGGAAGGCAAAGGTGCAGCAGGGGTGACTGGAGGAGTTGGAACTGGACTGAATTTAGAGGATAGTGGGTATTTTTAAGCATGTGGGACAAGGAGAAGAAAAAGAAGGATGGGAACTGCCAGCAGAATAAATTTGAGAGGGAATCCAGTGGGACATGAGTCAGTGAGTAGGACCTGGCTAAGGTTTGGAAGATGAAAGGGGAAAGGGGAGGGGGGGAAATTCAAAAGAAATTCTCTTAATGTCAGGTGTTCGAGGTGGAAATAGTGACAAATAAAACAGGGGTCAGTTTGTGGTTCTGGCAGGTATTAAATGTAGGCTGCTAAGGATGGATATTTCTGGAAAAGATGAGGAAAGAGGAACAGGAATAGGGACACCCAAGAGTGCAGGAGACCAGTGAGGGCAGCGGAGAGAAAATAGATCTCAAACACCCAACCTGAGAGGTGGGAAGGGAAGAGAAAATCAGAGTTCATTAGGAACGGGAGATAACCCAGTTGAGTCCTATTAAAACAAAGACTTTGGATAAAGAATCCAGTGGAATGATGAAAAATGGAGTTTGAACTACCCCGGAGCCATTGTCCATGGGCTGGAATAACGCCGGTGCCTCTCTCCGGAATGCCTGTTGTGCAGGGATCCCTTCGCTGCCCACCATGAGCACATGAGGCAGATGATGAGGAGCTTCTCCGAGCCTTTTGGGCAGGATCCGTTCCTGAGCCTCCCGGAGGGAGGGGAGAGACCGGCGGGGAGGAGAGCGGAGCGGAGAGCGCAGCGGGACTCGCAGGTGGCTGTGAAGGGCAGCCGCAGGGTAAGTGCTCCTGAGCTCCAGGGATTGCTCCGGGGAGTGGGCATGTCCTGGGAAACAGGCCTGGCTCAGCTCTTGGAACCTCCTTCAAGCTGTTTCATCGCTCAGTGACGTGGGAATGATTCCTTTCTTGGTTCCTTCCTGGCACATTCCTTATCTCTGATGAACATCTGTCAGGGCTAATCAGTCTGGGTTTTATTGATCATTGAACAGACAACACTTACTGAACAAACTGATCACTTATCAGATGCTTGCTTTAATAAATATTATATATTAAATGTTTCTATTAGAGAAAGGCACTAAAAATGTCCCACATTCTCTGCACATGTATTTCTTTTTTTGTTAACTTGACTCAAAAAGGTACCTGGGTGTGGCTGCTCCCATCCCTGGAAGTGTTGGAGGCCAGGTTGGAGCCACCTGGTCTGTGGAATGTGTCCCTGCCTGTGGCTGATTTTTCCAGGTCCCTTCCAACCCAACCCACTCCAGGATTCCATGACATGTTTGTGCTTTCCCTGTGCACTTCAGTCCCTTGTGTGCAGCTATTTCAGCTTGATTTACACAAGCCTGGGTTTTACCACCTCAGGAGTATCTGTCCCTGGATTTTGAACCCTGCTTCAGCTTTGCAGCCGGGAATCAAGACTTCATGCTCTGAATTTGGGCTGATTGTTAATACTTCCTTAGATACAAACCTGTACGAATTAAAGCTCAGGGAATTCGGTGTGAAATTTAGTACTTCTGTGTGTTACCAAGTGAAACTGCTGATCTGTGTTTAAATAAAGTGGTTTTTCAACTCTGGCCATGCAGGACACTCATATCTAGCCCTTATCTGGAGCTGTATTTATAGAGGCTATACGTTGGGAGCTGGTTCCTTTCCCTCCAAATATCCAGCAGCTGCCTCCCTGTGGCTTTAGTGAATCCCGCTGGATTTAAAAGGCTGTTGGAAGAAGAGGCAGGTGACGGGGGCTGGTGGCCAGGTCAGAGCTGGAACAGAGCCTGTCACCTGCAGCTCCAGAGGGGCACTGGCACATTCCTTCCCTGCTCATCCAGTTCCTGGCAAATATAGAAGCTGGATTTGATTAGGGCATGAGCTTCCCTCTGCTGATCCTTAGGCCTCGGATCAGGGGTGCCTAAAGCCAGATCAGAGTTTTTTCCTTTAGGCAAAGAACCTGTCAAAGCTGGGCTTTAAAGCTCAGGGGTTGTGTCCCTGTTCCTGCAGTGAGGGACAGATGTGAGGCCCCAGCCCTTTATCAGTGGCTGCAGCAGGAAGTTAAAGGTACAGGAGCACTGTGGTAGCTTGGGAAGCACAAAAGAATTCCACACCTGCCAAACCCTTCCCAGGATCTTTTGGTGTTGCTCCTGTTCCACTGAAGAGCTGTCAGATGTCACAGCAGACTCAGCACTGCTGGCTTTGCCTGGTAATCTCAAACTGCTGCTCCGCCAATGATTTAAACCCTCAAAATTAGATTTTTATATGGGAAAAGGTGGATCTTTGCTACCTTTTCAAATACACCTCATTCAAAGTACTTACACTGATTAGCAGTGTTGTAATTTTGCATTTAATTAAATTAGGGGAGGCCTAAAACGGCTTTAAAAGGAACAAAATTAGTTGGGACAACTCAATGTGTGGCACTGTAGGATTCAGATTTAAAACTGCTTCTCCTTTCTCCAGCAGGTTTGCAGTTCGGTTTTTAGGGAAGGGGGAGGAATGAGCTGAAACATACTAAGAGATACTATTAATTGGGTTTTTTGGGATATCTGATTATCCTGTATATCAGGCAAACGTTTAACAGCTTTTAGTGGCTTTTTAGTGTTACAAAACAGAGTTTATAAGCTTTCTATGGCTAATAACTATTATTGGTGAGGACTTGACATATACAGAAGAAATATATATTATTATTTACAGTTCTGCCTAGTCTGTCCTGACAGAGACCTGAGGAGTTCCTAAAGCTATTCCAGAACTGGAGAATTCCTTCTTTTTGCATTACAGTTCCTGCAAAGGGTTTGGTCCTCCTGCCACCCCCACGTGTGTGCAGGCCTTACCTGACACTCCAGTCTCGGTTTCCTGGAAACATCCCTGTGTTTCCCAGGATCTCAGTGCCCTGTCATGCAGGAATACTCAATATCAGTGGGACAGTTTGCTGATTTGTTGATTTTAATCAGCTTTCAGAGCTGGGCTTCTGCTGCCTGACTGGAACAGAGCATTCCAGGGTGGGGCCTGAAGTGTGAAATCACTTCAGCACAAAGGTTCTTGTGGTGTACAAATGTTTGCCAGCTTCTAAGTGCTTTTCACAAACACTTATCAATATTTATCAGATGTGGTGGCAGTTACCACTTTCTAATATCATCACTATAAATATGTTATTTCCACATACCCAGGGGCTACTTAATTAATTACCAAGGGCCTCCTCAGTGATTTTAATTAGATGGGAAATGTTTCATGTCACCTGCTGCATATGAAAGTAACTTCTGCTGTTCCTGATAATAATTCCAGATGTTGCTCCTTTTTTTCCAGGCCACCAGCTTCTCCCTCATGCCCTTTGCAGGCTTTGGGAGAGTGGTTAGTATCCCGGGAGTAGCTCCTGTGTAAGCTGTGTGTAACCAAAGCATGGCAGAGGCTGAGCTCTGTGCTTGCATCCTGCTTTTGGTGGTGCTTGCAAATAGGGAATAAGGAAATCCAGGAAAAAATCTTTCCTGGGGCATGAACCTCTGGATATGGATGGAGTAATCCCTGGAGAAGCCCCAAACTTTGAGTGCTGCTGGAGGATGTGGTTGTGGGGGTGACACCAACGAAACCACTGCTCCCAGTAAGGCACAGCAGCCCCTGGAGACGGGATTGCCCCTGGAAATGGGCTTGGGGGTTTGGAATATCCTGTAAAATATCCATCATCTGTCCATAGTTCCTGTCCAGAGGATTCCAATGTCTTGTACTCAAAAATTAAGTTGAAGATTTTCTGTTCTTTAATTTTACTTCATTTTGGGTTTAAATGCAGATTTAGGTTTGCAATGTTGAAATACATAACTCTGGGAATGAATTTATTTAAATGCAAGCCCTGAAGGGTCATACAGGACTTTCAGAGCAGAAGCTGGTGAGGTCAGAAGGTTTCTGAACACATCTGTGAAATAATTGGGTATTTGAATATCCAATGAATACTTTTGTAAAATAAACTCATTTTGTGGCCAGCTTGACATTTGAGTGACAAATCTTCCACTTTCATCTTCCCAATGTCTCCAGCTTAATCCAGCTCCCTCAATTTTCATCTAAAAAGATGCATTTTGGCTTGTTTGTGTGTGAAGTGCAGTCTAAAAAGCTTTTTGAGTTAAAAATGCATGTGAAAAAGAGCTTCAGTACTGAAGAGTTGAGGCTGTTTTAACTGTTGTCTTTTTTTTCGTATTTTTTAGCAGGATGCAGGTTTTGGGGATCCATTTTCTGCAATGGACAGGATGATGTCGGACATGAGGAACAACATGCTGGAAATGCACAGGAAATTTGTGAGTTCTTTTTAAAATCGTTCTCAAATTTATTGTACTGGAGAGTGACAGTTACTTCCAATATTCCTCAGAAAATAATGCCAAGAAAAACGGGACTAATCTCGAGGAGATAGTAAGAATTTGAATTTTTTTGCCTAGACTATATTGTGTTTATAATTTTTCTTTATTCTCTGAAGATAAAACGGAAGCTTTATGTGGTGCCAGGAGGGTTAATTTTGCGGAGGGATATTTTCCATGATAGAATAGTAAGGAGCACCTGTTCTCCACAAGTTTTAGCTCTGATTAACGAGGCTGCATTGCTTTGTAGGATGACCTGTCCATCCAGCCCGATGGACACAGTTTCAGCTCCTCCTCCATGATGACCTATTCCAAAACGGGGGATCAACCTCCCAAAGTTTTCCAGGCCTCGACGCAGACCCGCACGGCTCCGGGAGGGGTGAGTAACCCTGGGATCCAGCACGAGGGAGCTGGGCACTTCCCAGGCCTGAGGGGCAGCCACACCAAACCAGTGGCCTCCAGCTTCTTCCGCTGCAGACGGTTCCTCCTGGAATTCACAGAGCCCTGGCATCACTGAGGCAGGATTGAGTCCAGCCTGTGCCCGATCCCCGCCTTGTCACTGAGTGCCACGTCCAGTCATTCCTTGGGCACCTCCAGGGACTCCAAAGCTCCCTGGGAGCCCCTTCCAGTGTTTAACAATCCTTTCCATGGAGAAATTCCTCCGGATTCCACCCTGAGCCTCCCCTGGCCCAGCCTGAGGCCGCTCCCTCTCCTCCTGTCCCTGTTCCCTGGGAGCGGAGCCCGGCCCCGCCGGCTGCACAAAGACAGTTTAGGAATTGGGGAAAACACAGGGCTCTCAAACCCTGCTCTGTATTAAAGGTCTGATTCCCTTCCTGTAATTTCATGCTTTAATTACACCCCAAAATAAATTACAGACCCATCCAAGGCTGGAAAACCAGAGCATAGAGCAGCAATTTTCCAGTGCCCTTCTCTTTGCTGTAATGAATCCTTTTCCTGTCCACTCAAACTCCAGGAGAGGCATTGATTTATGCAACCCCTGCCTTCAAAGCACCCCTCTGCCCAGGCACTTACATAACACTGAGCTGGAGCTCCCTTGCAGCTGTTGTGTCTAATCCTGCCGGGAACTGGGAGTGGGAATGTGAACCTGGCACGGGGCATGAAAGCCTAGACATGATCCCTAAAGGCCGTGGGCAGGATTGGCTGGGAATGTGTCCCAGCTCCAGCACACTCCCTTATCACAGGGCTGCTAATAATAGCCGAGAACACACTGATAAGGGGCTGCCTGCCTTTCAGGCCAGTCAACACCACAGCCCAAGAATTGGTTGTTCCTCACGCTGGGAATTTTGGCATAGGGTGTTGGAAACTTGGCTCTGTAGCATTTTTAGACTGGAGTTTTTCCCCAATAATTAATAGCCAGTTAAAAAACTTTAGATGCTGTTTCATCTTCCTCTCTGGTGGCCAAAAGAAAATAGGCTTGATTTGTGTTTTCTGGTGTATTTTCAGCCAACACAGGAAATGAGAGAATTGGAAAAGCTTGGAAAACCTGACTTTTTTAAAGGAAAGATATAAAACTATTGGGGAAGGAAATAATCTTTTGCAAGGGCCTGGAGTAACAGGAAAAGGGGGAATGGCTTCCCACTGCAGAGGATTAGATGGGATATTGGGAGGAAATTCTTCCCAGAGCAGCTGAGGCTGCTCCTGGATCCCTGGCAGTGCCCAGGGCCAGGCTGGACATTGGGGCTTGGAGCAGCCTGGGACAGTGGGAGGTGTCCCTGCCATGGCAGAGGTGGCTCTGGGTGGGCTTTTAAGTCCTTCCAACCCCAACCATTCTAGGATTCTATGAACTCTTTTACCTCATTTTTGAGGACACTTAGTTCCCTTTTTTTTTAACAGGTTAAGGAGACAAGAAAAGCACTGAAGGATTCTGAGAGTGGCCTGGAGAAGATGGCCATTGGTCACCACATCCACGATCGGGCTCACGTCATCAAAAAATCCAAGAACGCCAAGACTGGGGATGAGGAGATGAACCAAGAATTCATCAACCTGGATGAATGTAGGTCTTTTTAGGCATTTCTCTAATGGGCTTCTCTGTTTCACACTCTGATTTTGAGGTTCCAGCTTGAGATACCATAAAAGGGACTTCTAGACTGAAAGTCTTCAAATTCAATTCTCTTTTACGGATCCCCAAAAACAGTGGCAGGCCATGTGGAGGGTTGTGGACCACAAAGTTTAAAATCACTACTCAATTCCCCTAATATTCATTAAATGTTTTTTCCTCTCTTTATTAACATTTCAAATAAATTAATCTGTTTTCCAGCTGAGGCTGACACCTTTGATGAGGAGTGGCAGAAAGAGATCATGAAGTTCAGGCCTTGCCGGAGCAGAGGAGCTGTGGAAGCTCCAAGATCCAGAAGTGTCCATTACAGTCCCAGGGAAAATGGATCAAGAAGGTAAAAATAGCTCCCTACTATCCTACAGGACAAGGAAATTCCAGCAGCAGAAGGAAAACGCGGTTCTGGAGCGATGTGTGTGGCAGCCCAAGGGGAGCTGCAGGTTTTATTTCTCCTTTTTTCATGGAGATTGTGATCATTGTTGTTCTTTTTCCAGAGAGAAACTGCTTGGAGCTCCAGGATCCAGAATGCCCAGGGATTCCTTGGAGGCTCTCAGTGTGAAAGGAACACACGTCCCCCTGAAGAGCTCCAAGAAATAACCATCCCCATTCCCTGGGGATGGAGATTCCCTGGAGCAGATGATGGTGCTCAGTGCTCGTGTCCGCAAAAATACACCCGGATTTGTGACCAATCTCTGTTCTGTGTTGTGCCTTTGCTCCTCCTGCTTCTGGATGTCCTTCAAACCTCAGCTCCTCAGTGAATTAACACCCAACCCCTTTCTGCCTAAAAGCACTTTATGGATCATCCCTAATCCTGTTAAAAACAGCTTGGATTTGCAGAGTTTTTCTGCTCCAGCTGCACCAACCTCAGGCTTTGCCAAGCCTGGTAGTGCAGCTCCTCCTTCCCACTCTAAGTTGCACAGAAAGTAAATTTCCTTTCTTTTGGGTTGCTGAAATAATTATTGATTTTCTAGATTAATTAATAGAACTGGAATACACTGTAAAGCTCTTCAAAATCATACTATAAATTGTTACCCCCACACTCACCTTGGTGTAACATGAAGTGAGAGGAAATTCTGAAATACAATACTTTAATTTAGCAGAGTTTTTATGTTAGTAAGCTGTGCTTGCATCTCATTTCCTGTGGCTGAACTGTCAACTTTGTATTCCTGATCCTTTGTTTTCTGTGGAGTCGGCCCATCCTTTTTCACTTGAGGACTGTCTGTAGTACCTGTAATTATCCTGTAGTAATAACTGTCCTGAGATGAGCTGCAACTAGGAGTTGTTCGTGGGAAAAATACGTGGGAGAAATGGTTTTAACTGGAATGATTTCACCATTTCTTGTGTTCTAAAGAGCCCTGGATACAGGAACCCCTCTCCCCTCACTGTGTTCTTTTTGTTTTACCCTAAATTACATTTAACTGGAGTCTAGAAGAGCCAGCAGTGTCTGAGAGCAGGAAAATCCAGGTGTTCCAGGTGTTCAGTCCCTGTGCTGTTCTGCCACACAGAATCATCCCTGTGGTGTAACATAAAGAATTTCTGTAAATTAAATAACATCAAATAATATAAATTAATAACGTTAAAGCATTACATAAATTCAAGGCTCCATTATAATGTGGCCTTAAAAAGCACTGTTTGTATGATAAAAGAAATAGGATTTAGTAATCTAAGAGTAATATTTGTTTGGCCAAAAAGCCTCTAAATCGTATTTAATCTTCCTGCAGTTTCCCCAGATTATTTAATTTTAATTAAAGAATGTTTATTAATGTGCAAACCCAATCAGCAGCACTTTGAGCTCTGAAAAGGAAGGACAGTTACTTGCTTGTTCCTGCAGTGCTCTCTTCCCAAATTAGAGAAGTATCAGTGGCAATAAGTTGATGTGATCAATATTAATGGCAATAATTGAACCATTTAATGAGCACTGAAGGTAAGTGGGGGTCAGGGGGGCTCAGCCCAGGGGCTCCTTTTCCATGCACTGGAGACAACGTGGGTTCTGCAGGTAATTTATTAGAGAAGCTGCTCAGTAATTAACAGCAGCCAAGTTTTCTATGCTGGAACTTGAGCAGGAATGTTGGAGAGCTGCTGCTGTTAAAGGGAGAATTCACCTGACAGCTGGGATCTTTGTGTGGAATAAAACAGGCACATCCCAGGTTTTGAAATGTCGGTGGGAAGAGGGGAATATTCCCTCCCATCCCTTTGCTAAGCCAAGCCTGTTCTCCACTGTAAGGCACAAGTTGTGCTCTGTAGAAGCATCTGACACTGCAATTCTTGAATAAAGTTATTTATTATTTACAGAGTTTGTTGGGTTTATTCTACACCACAGAGGGACTTGTGCATTGTTTACTTTGGGCTGCTTTGAAACAATGCAATGAAGGAAACCTGGGCTGTGGAAGGTGTCCCTGAGCGTGAAGGGGTGGAATGGGATGAGATTGAACAGAACCATTCTGGGATTGTACGGAAATCCCTCCGTGTCCGGAGGTTAAGCGTGGATTTTCCACAAGTACAGTTTGATGGAAGGAAACAGAGTCTGGAGAGGGCCTCTTTCCCTCTTTCAGAGCTGCTCCTGGAGCCTTTGGAGGTATGAAAGGCAGTTCCTGGTTTATCCTAATCCTGGGGAATAATTTTATATTGACAACAGGTTACTTTAACACTTTCACAGCGTGTTCCAAACGGGTCACTGCGCCCCACGCACCCTCCAGCACGTCCTGGCCTTGTCTTCCCCTTTCCCTGCACTTCTGCCCCCCGAGCCAGGGAGCTCCGCTCTCCCGTTGTTCCCAATCCTTCCCAAACTCCTGGGGATGTGACCCCGCGCCGGTCCCGGGCTCGTCCCGCTCCACGCTTTGGGAGAAATCCGCCCCTTTCGCGCCGCAGTTGGGGAATTCCGCGTGCGCCCACCGGGAACTCCCGCGGCAGGGCCAGGATCGCTCCCTGGCTGCGCCCAGCCCGAGGCCGCTCCGGGACGGGCGCGCTGGGACCCTCCCGCCCTCACTCCGCCCTCGGGGCTGCGGCCCCGAACCCTGAGGGGCTCTGAGGGGCCGGGCTGGGCCGCGGCGCCTGCGCGGGGCCCCGGAAGAGGCGGGAGCGACCCGGGGGCCGGGGCCGCGATTGGAGCCGGGGCCGGAGCCGGGAGCG
>VXBT01012143.1:110941-122856 GCA_013400235.1 Oriolus oriolus | reverse complement strand
GCGGGCCCGCAGCCGCAGCCGGGGCCATGCTCAGGGTGTTACGGGCCGGGCTGGCCCCGGGCCGCCCGCGGCACATCCAGGTACCGGCGGCGGCACCGGGCGGGGCCCGCACGAGGGCCCGGCGCCCTGGGGAGGGGAGGGAGCCGGGAGCAGCAGGGATGGAGGGCGGAGGGACAGCCCCGGACGGGCCGCAGCAGCTGCAGGGAACGAGCAGCCAGCGGTCACATGGATGGGGACGGGAAACCGGGAATGTGCGGGACGGGCGTGCAGGGGCCGCGCCGGGTGCGGGGTGTGGTGAGAGCTCCGAGGTGACCCTGGAAAGGCCACTTGGATTTACGTGACCGATGTGCCATAGACTGACGGGAAGCCGTAAGAAAGGGGTTTGGCAGCTTATCCATGGGCATAGTGAGTCCCGGGATCGCTTAGGTTGGAAAAACCCTCCAAGACCATCGAGTCCAACTTGTGCCCCATCCCCACCTTTTCCCCAGCCCAGAGCTCTGAGTGCCACCTCCAGCCCTTCCTTGGGCACCTCCAGGGATGGGGACTCCAAACCTCCCTGGGCAGCCTCTGCCAAAGCCTGACCACCCTTTCTAGGGAGAAATTCCTGCTGATGTCCAACCTGAGCCTCCCCTGGCACATCTCGAGGCTGTTTCTCCTTGTCCCATTCCTTGTGTCCTGTGGGCTGTGTTGGATCCCCTCCCGGCTGACCCAGCGACCTTCTCTTGCCTTGCAGCTCCTCCTGAGCTCCTGCAGGCGCTGCTCCTCAGGGGTCCTTCCCAACGAGAGGATCCGCAACATCGGGATCTCGGCCCACATCGACTCTGGGAAGACGACGCTGACGGAGCGGATCCTGTTCTACACGGGCAGGATCGCGCAGATGCACGAGGTTGGCTGAGCTCCCATCGAGGACTCGTGCACCTCCACGTTGTGCTGCTTCTCCTCTCTGCTTGAGGGATGATGCTGGGTCCATAAGCATCCCCCCTGCACATGGATTCAGAGAATCATGGAATGGGTTGGGTGGGAAGAGAACTTAAAAGCTCACCTATCCCACCCCTGCCATGGGCAGGGATGCCTTCCACCATCCCAGGTTGCTCCCAGCCCTGTTCAGCCTGGCCTTGGACACTGCCAGGGATGGGACATGAATTCTTAGTAAACTCCTTGAACTAATAACTTTTTTTCTTAAGGTGAAAGGTAAGGACGGAGTTGGAGCTGTCATGGATTCCATGGAGCTGGAGCGCCAGCGGGGCATCACCATCCAGTCTGCAGCCACTTACACCATGTGGAAGGACACCAACATCAACATCATCGACACGCCAGGTGGGGGCAGCTGGGGATTGTCCTTCCTCAGGGATCCCGGGGATGTGGTGCATCTTTGTGTCCCTTGTAACAGGACATGCAGTGATGGGTTCAGAATGACAGAGGGTTGGATGGGATGTTGGGAAGAAATTCCTCCGGTGGAGAGGCGCTGGCACAGGGTGCCCCGAGCAGTTCTGGCTGCCCCTGGATCCCTGGCAGTGCCCAGGGCCAGGCTGGATGGGTTTGGAGCAGCCTGGGACAGTGGGAGGTGTCCCTGCCCAGGGCAGGGGTGGCACTGGATGGGATTTAAGGTCCCTTCCCACCCAAACCATTCCATGACCCTGTGCTCCATCACTTTAGCTGATGTGACTCAGTGTGAGCCCCTTGGCTGTTGCTCCTTTCCAGTGCATTTATCATTTCTATTTGTATTTGATATCCAGGACACGTGGACTTCACCATTGAAGTGGAGAGGTCCCTGCGGGTGCTGGACGGAGCCATCCTGGTTCTGTGTGCTGTGGGAGGTGTCCAGTGCCAGACCATCACTGTCAACAGGCAGATGAAGCGTTACAACGTCCCCTTCCTCACCTTCATCAACAAACTGGACAGGATGGGCTCCAACCCGGCCAGAGCAGTGCAGCAGCTCAGGTTTGGGGCTTTTACTGTGATTCCTGAAATTCCATCCACGTGGCAGGTCATTGGGAACAAAATTGGAAAAGCTTCTCTTGGGAGCTGCAGTTTGGAGAATTCCTGACTCGAGGTTAAATCCTGATCTGACCCAGACCAAATCTCCATTGTCTAAAAACCCCAAATCCTGGTGTCAGCCAAGACTTGCAGTGACCAAGGGCTGGGGTTTGATGTTTGTTTTGCTGATGGGACTGTAAGAGGAATCACTTTGAAAGCAGCCTCATTGTTTTCCCTAGATCCTGGAGCTGCTGAAATTCCAGCAGGGAGGTGACACGGGGCGGGGTGTGGATTCCTGGAGGTCCTGCTTGCTCCCTACCTTTGCCTGCCCGATTTGATCCATGAGATAAACTCATTAATATTCATTAAGGGAGAAGCAACTCCCTTAATCAAGCAATCAGTCTCCAACTGGTTTCCCCTGCTGCCTTTCCCATGGGAGTTGCTCCCTGTGCCTGTTGGGATACAAAGGGCTGGAGCCCTAAACCACACACAGGTGGTTTATATCCACATTGGCAAATTTAGGCACTGTCCAAAGGACAGAACACAGGGATTTTGTGGGAGGAGGGTGGTGCTCAGAGACCACCTGGAGCACACACATGGAAATGACTTCTTTCTTCAATAATTCCCGTTTTCCCCCCTTTTCAGATCCAAGCTGAAACACAATGCAGCTTTTGTTCAGATCCCAATTGGGCTGGAGGGCAACTTTAAAGGAATTATAGATCTCATTGAAGAAAAAGCAATCTACTTCGATGGGGCATTTGGGTAAGTCCTGGGAACTGCTTCTTTTTTAGCTGGAGCTGCTCTTTGCAGGAGGAACTCCTGCAGTTTCCCTTCAGAGATGAACCCCAGCTCTCTGGAAATTTGGGGATGGGCTTGTGCTGGGGCCAAGGGTCCCCCTGCAGCTCTCCCTGTGCCCTGGGCCTGCAGGGAGCTCTGGGTGGGGGTGGCTGCAGCAGGAGCTGGTTGCTGTGAAGGGGTGGTAGCCACGCTTCCCACGTGGAGAGAAGCAGGAGCCTGCTCCAGAAGGGGATCTGGCAGCGTGTGTGGCTCCCCGGGACAGAGATGAGGTGTGGGTGAGGCTGCTGGGAGCTTGTCCTGGTCCCTGCAAGCTCCTGCCAGGAGCGGGAAGGACTCTGGCACATCGGAGATAACGCCGCGGCGTTCCCGGGGGATTTCGTCCCAGGATCCGCGTGAAGGGCGGAGCGCTCTCAGCCAGGGTGGTCACTCCAGCAGCGGAGGGGAGGCCGCTCCCAGCGGCATTCCCGGGAGTCAGGCGCTCCCTGTGCGTGCAGGCAGACGCTGCGGCGCGAGGAGATCCCGGCCGAGCTGCGGGCGGAGGCTGCGGAGCGGCGCCGGGAGCTCATCGAGTGCGTGGCCAACGCCGACGAGCTCCTGGGGGAGCTGTTCCTGGAGGAGAAGATTCCCACGGCTGCCCAGTTAAAGGTGCCTGCCCCGTGCTGGCTGTCCCCTCAGCTGGCTGTGTCCCTCATTCCTCACTGACACATCGGGGATTCTCGCAGGAATTCTGTTCGCTGGGGTTGTGTCACCTCAGCTGAGCTCCAGCTCCCCCCAGGGAGGGCCCATTCCCAGTCTGGTTTTGCTTTGGGTTGGGAAGAATTCTGGAGAGCGGGTTTTGCGGGGAGCCCTTGTGTCGGGGGCTGGCCTGTGGGAGCAGCTCTTTGCTGCGGGAGGGGGAGGCCCAGGACAGCCGGGGCAGCTGGGCCGTGCAGCGGCAGGAACCCGCCGGGATGTTTCCAGCTGGCGATCCGAAGGGCGACGCTGCAGAAATCCTTCACCCCCGTGCTCGTGGGAAGCGCTCTGAAGAACAAAGGGGTGCAGCCACTGCTGGATGCTGTCCTGGAATACCTTCCCAACCCCTCTGAGGTGGAGAACTACGCCCTCCTCAACCAGGGGTGAGTGCATCCAGCGGGAGCGGCCAGGGACAGAGCCTGGGCTCTGGAATGTCCCTGCCCGTGGCACTGGATGGGCTTTAAGGATCCCTCCCACACAAACCTTGCCAGGAGTCTATGGAATAGTTTCAAAGCAGGAAACATTCCTGGCAGGATCCACAATCATTTCCCATTTGTATCCAGCGGCGCCACCAGGATCTGGCTCGTGACACGTTCAGCGCTGCACCTGGCCAATGGCTGTGAGATCATTCTTTAGAATTGATGGCAGCCCTTACAGCCAGGCCTGCCTGGGGGAGGGAGCACATCCCAAGGGTGTAAATGGTGTTTTATTCTGAAGGACACGAATCCCAGAGGCTGGAAAAGAGCACCGGGATTGAGTCCAAGCTGTGCCTGATCCCCACCTTGTCCCCAGCCCAGAGCTCTGAGTGCCACATCCAGGCCTTCCTTGGACACGTCCAGGGATGGGGACTCCAAACCTCCCTGGGCAGCCCCTGCCAAGGCCTGACCACCCTTTCCATGGGGAAATTCCTGCTGATGTCCACCCTGAGCCTCCCCCGGCCCAGCCTGAGGCCGTTCCCTCTCCTCCTGTCCCTGTTCCCTGGGAGCAGAGCCCACCAAGAGGCGTGCAGCCCAACAGCAGAGCCAGTAAATGTTTAGAGGAGACTTCCATGTTGGTTCCTAACCTTGCCTCCCTCTCTTCCCTGTTTTTTAGGGATTCTGAGGACCAAACCAAGTTCCTGTTGAACTCCGCCCGTGACGATTCCCAGCCTTTTATCGGCCTTGCCTTCAAACTGGAGGTGAGTCTCACTCTGCTCCTTACCACAAGGCATGGGGAGAGCCCAGTCTAGAGCAGACTTCCAAATCAGTTCATACTGAAAATCAGTTTATATTCAACTTCAACTGAAATTTAACTTCTTTTAAAAAAAATGGCTTCAACCATAAAATCCATGAACGCTGCCGATTTGGAACTGCAGGATGGGTTCTGGACCTCAAATATCTCCTGCTTTTCTTAGTTAAAACTTGGAACATTTGGGGGGTTGTTGGCTTAACTGAAGTATTTTCAGGGAAAAATCCCAGGTTTGGAAACAATGGGACATGAGAGAGTCAGAGAGGGAAAAATGCAGAGATTTAAGCAAATAAGTTGTTGGTTACCTACAGAGCAGCACCTCAGGATTCCTATGGAATATGGAAAATGGCTGGCCAAACCATGGGAATGTGTGTCTCTGTTGGGAGGGTTTGGGAGTGCTAAAATTGGTTCAGGAAATCACCAAATCCCATTGCAGAGCCAGGTGAAAGCTGCTGAAAACCTTTCATTTCCATTTGTAGCGTGGCAGCTCAAACCACGTTTAGTCAGTGCAGCCGGTGCTTGGAGCTGGCATCGATTCCCAGAGTTCTGGGAGCTGGGATCGATTCCCAGAGTTAGCAGAGCTGATTTTGGTGGGTTCTGCCTGCAGGCTGGCAGGTTTGGGCAGCTGACCTACGTGAGGGTGTACCAGGGCATGCTGAGGAAGTCCAATTACATCTACAACACGCGCACGGGGAAGAAGGTGCGGGTGCAGCGGCTCGTGCGGATGCACTCGGACACCATGGAGGTGAGAGGATCCCCAGGGGCTGGATAATCCTGGATGGCTCAGCACTGCCCAAAGCACATCCTGGGTGTTTGCTTCCTAACCACCTTGCTTCTTGTTTGATCCTAAACTACTCCAAGCTGAGCCCTCCCTTTTGTCCTTCGAATAAAGAGGGAGAAGGTTTGCAGAGCGTTTTATCCCAGCTGGAATTTTTAAAGGAGCTCGGTGTCAAGCTTTAAAACCCAGTGTTTATGGATCTTCTGTCATCCACGTGTAGTTGGGATGTGAGGGAAAGACAGACTCAATCCTGGAATGGTTTGGGATGGAAGGGATGACCTTAAAGATCATCCAGTGCCATGGGCAGGGACACCTTCCATAGACCAGGGTGCTCCAAGCCTCGTCCAGCCTGGCCTTGGGCACTGCCAGGGATCCAGGGGCAGCCACCTCTCTTATCCCAGTGGTGTGTGAACAGGAATTTCCCTCCCTCAGGATGTAAATGAAGTTTATGCCGGGGACATCTGTGCCCTGTTTGGGATCGACTGTGCCAGCGGGGACACGTTCACGGATAAAACCAGCACCGCCATCTCCATGGTGAGCCCCTGCCCTGGCTGCAGCTCCTCGGGCGCTGCGAGGCACCGGGGCCGTGCTGCAGGCTGTAACCATCCCCCCTTCCTCGGGCACCGCAGGAATCCATCCACGTCCCCGATCCCGTCATTTCCGTGGCTATGAAGCCTTCCAACAAGGTAGGAGCCTTGGATCACCCTCTTCTCCCCGAGTTCCTTCCCTCTGCTGCTTTGTGATTTTGTGGAACGGCCCAAGCGCTGTTGGAAAGTGTTGTATCCCACACAGCCAAGATTTTACCCCTTGGATAACTCAGGGCTGGGTTGGATGCTGTCACTCAGCCAGCAATAGGAACGGGAAATAAATAATTAACGCTTGAATAAAGAGTTAGAAATCTTCCATAAAACAACCCCCAGAGAGCAGAAGTGCTCAGCAGGGGATAGGAAAACCTGAGGCTTTTTTCTTGGAATGACTCATGGATGCTGAGTTAATCCTGTCTTGTAATTCATTTCAGAATGACCTGGATAAATTCTCCAAAGGCCTGGGCCGCTTCACCAGGGAAGATCCCACTTTCAGGGTGCACTTTGACGAGGAGAGCAAGGAGACCATTGTCTCTGGGATGGGGGAGCTGCACCTGGAAATCTACGCCCAGGTAATTCGGGAAGCACATTCCATGGGCTCTGCTTTTGCCTGCTTTTCCAATCTCCTCCACCTCCTTCTCCCTCTTCCTTCCAGCTGCTTAGGGAAGAGTTTCCCTTTTAAGTCAACTTTTGGAGGTTCTTTCTCTCCAGTGGTTCCACTTTGAAGGCTTCTAAAAGGAAAACTTGCCTGGAATATTTGTAGGTTTTGGATCAAATCCATAAAAAATGAATTAAACACTACACTTTGCTCTAGCAGCCTTTGCTTATAATTAATAACATTACTTAACTATAATTAATTTCTACAGAAAAATCCTCGGTTTCTGTGGTTTTAAATGTATCACGCCCTAGTAAAAGCTGGTGCAGGGAGAAGGGAGTAGTTACAGGGATTTGTTTCATTCCAGCTGATGTCTGTATTTTAATCAAACACAAAAGATGGATCTTAAATATTGACAGAATGAAGGAAAAGTGATTTTTGCCTTGAAAAACTTGAATTTTAATAGCATAATTAATGCTGTTTCCTCTTCCTGCATCTGAAGCTGCAGGTCTTAAAGAAGTTGACAGCAGATAATTTTTTTAATTTAAAAAAACCAACAAGAAGCCCCAAAAATCAACCCAACCCCCAACCCAAAAAGCGATTAATCCTGATCAAGTTAAGAAGTAATTCCCAGTGGAACAACCCTAATCACTGTGGGTTTTTTCCTGCAGAGAATGGAGAGGGAATATGGTTGTCCTTGCACCATGGGGAAGCCCAAAGTTGCCTTCAGGGAGAACATCTCTGCCCCGGTGCCGTGAGTATTCCTGCTGGGAATCGCTGGGTTCGTTCACTTGGATGCCGAGGAAGTGCCTTTGGAATTGTCGGATCAGAAACACCCAGGAAAGTTTATTTTAATGTCCTTGTCCCGTGGTTGGCACCTTCTGAGCCTCCTTCCAGCCGTGGGAGCTCTGGAGCTGCTCCCAGGGGTGCTCAGGTGCTCCCGGATCCCGGAGCGTGGCCGGGCTGGCGCCGATCCCGGCACACTCGGGCCCCGCGCCGGGGGTGCCACAGCACGGTCACCTCCCAGGGAATCACCTCCTGTGGGCCACAGCACAGTGAACAACCCCTGCCCTTGTTCTCCAGCCAACCAGGAGTTCTCTCCATAGAAAACTCCGGAATTAAACCACTGTGGATGCCCCAAGGGAACCGGGAGCGCAGGGGGTTGGGAGCAGCGGAGCTGGAGCTGGGAGGGAGAGCCCTGGATTATTACAATCCAGAGCTTCTCTTCCCAATTTTCCATGTTTTTCTTACAAAAACACTTGCTCAGATCCCAACATTTTGATGGAGAGTAGCACAGGATGTAAATGCTGTTCTGGGAGCCAGTGTCTGCTGGGGGTTACTGGGATTGATGCTGTCTCTGTACTGGGCCACCAGTGCTGGCCTGGGGCATGGAGGCATCCACAGCCCAGCTGGGATCGGGCCAAGCATCCAGGATGCTCCAGCTGCCCCTTCCCTCTATCCCTGCCCACTGTGGCACTGGGATCTCCCACGGGAGAGCCGTGAGGGACCGGTTTTGAACCTCAGCCGTTCCCAAGAAAGCCCCAAAACAGCTGGAAATTGCTGCTGTTGTTCCTGGAATGCTGAGACAGGCAGGGATGGGGACCCCAGCTCAGTGTCTGAGCTGGAGCTCACACAGCTGGAGTCTGGAAACACCCAAAAAAGGCTTTTTAGGAATGAAGTGATTTACCTGGGACACCATTTCGTGGAGTAGAAGCACGTAGTCGAACTGAAGATGGTCATCACTTCTTTTCTGGAAAGGCAGGATGAAAAGGGGTGAATTTGGGGATTGGCCTCAGAAAAGTGGTTCAGTTCTCTGTGGTTATCACAAAAATTCCCTGATGGATCTCAGAGGAAACTGGCAGCTCCTGCTAACAGATGAAGCAGGTGCAGCTCAGTCACTGTAACAGAATTAAAAGCTCCCAGTTTGAATTTCCAACCAAAACTGCACTGGAGACACGGAATGTAAAGCTTTAACTGCTGCTTCCTGCCTTACAGAGACCAGATCTATCAGGAATTCTTTGGGATGGGAACACCTCGCTCTACAAGGTGTCAGTTTAACCCAAATAATCCCAAATAAAACTGTCAATAGGGTAAGGACACGCCAGAGGCCTTACAGAGGGTGACAGTCAGGGATTCTGAGTGACAAAATAAACCCTGGCCTTTGGAATAGACTCTTTTCCTCTGTTTTCCAGGGAAAAAGGGACAAAATCACCCAGGAGAGGTGGCAGCTGCATTAGTTAATAGTTATTTGTCTCCTTTATCCTTAAATTTGTTACAGAGGGGTTGAAAATGTTAAAGCTCTTGCTGGTGCACAGCCCTGCAGCAGCTGTGAATTCTCTAAGATGCCATCAGAGGGAGCAAAACATTCACAAATCCTGCTCCCACCAGGAATTCCTGGGAATTCACTGCCTGGTCAGAGTGGGTTTCCTAAATACTAAATCCTGCTTTTTCCTGGCTCCCATGGAAGATTGCCTTGAATTTAAAGCTGATGATCACTTTAGGAGTTATCCTTAACTCAGAATCGATTTTCTCTAATAGAACACAGGAAAACTGGGAGAATCTATGGAATTCTGTTAATGTTTTGTCCTCGCCACAACTGTTCAGCTCTTAAATACTTCCCACGGAGAGCCAAGGCCAGGTGGGATGGGCTGGGAGCCACCTGGGCTGTGGAAGGTGTCCCTGCCCATGCAGGGGGGGAATGGGATGAGCTTTAGGATCCCTCCAGCCCAGCCCAGTGTGGGATTCTGCTCCTGCTGGTAACTCACCACTTGCTTCACGTGTTTAACTTGGGCGAGGTGGAACTCGGTGTTTTCGGTGGAGTTCTGCCAGGTCACGTAGCCAGAGGCCGCCCAGGCCAGCAGGTGGATGGGCTCCAGCTCTGGGGGAACGTTCCCGTGGCTGTCTGGAACCAAATAAACCCAGGATGTGAAAGAGAGCCGCTAACAGAGCGTGATCACCTCGCCCTGGGCAGTCCCTCCTGTCTCCCAGCCTTCCACAGCGCGTGCAAGGGCTGCTCCAGCGCCACAGAGTTTTCCTCCCACTTCACAGAACCCTGGAAAGGTTTGGGTGGGAAGGGACCCTAAAGCCCATCCAGTGCCACCCCTGCCATGGGCAGGGACACCTCCCACCGTCCCAGGGTGCTGCCAGCCCCATCCAGCCTGGCGCTCTCCTCCACCTTTTTCTCCTGCCTGGAATGGCAGCAGGTCCCGAGGGCAGGGCTCGCTCTGGGGTGAGGGCAGAGCCTCGCTGCACGTTTGGGGTGTTGGCTGTGCTGTGCCAGGGCCACCCCCAGAGTGAGCAGGAAGAGGTGCCAGTGCCAGGTGCTTTTCCAGAGCAGTCCCACTGAGGATCAGGGATAAACGCAGAGGCTGTGATTGCAGAGCCCCACAAAGAGACAGGGAAGCAGCTGCTCAGAGCAGGGGGAAGGCCTGAGCCCCTCAGCCCTGGGCTGTACCTGGGATGTTCTCAGCCACAAGCTCCTTTTCCAGGCTCCTGATTCGATTGTAGAACTCCTTGTCTGCTTCCTCCGTGCTCCTGAGTTCTCCCTGCACTGTCACCTGCACGTCTGGGGCAGTGCTTTTGCTGCCCAGGGGATACAGAACCTCAGCAGTGCACTGAACTGTCCTGCCCTGTTGCAGAGTTAATTATGTGCATTATTATTTGATGAAATACACGTATAACCAGGGTGATTTGCACTTCTAAAAATGTAATTTTTATGGAGTTGCTGTTTCCTCTGAGTCTGGCCCGTAGAGATTTGTGATTATTTAAGACAAGGTTAAACTCGTGGCATTTCTGTGAAGGTTTAAGGGTGGGATTTGCTTTCTGTAGTGATGGAAGGGGCAGTGGTTGGGGTGCAGAATGTCCCTCGTGCTGTTCAGCTGAAGCTGAGTGACACTGAAATGTCCTGGTCATCCCTGCAGCACTGCCTGGTGGGGCAGTGGAAGGTACCACACAGTCAGTGGGCTCCTTTTTGGTTAAAATTCAGCCTTTTTTGGCGCGACTGGCAGTATAGAAAAATCAGGAACACATTTCCAAGTGTTGTTAAGTGGTGTGTCCACGGAGTGTGTAATTAAACCAGCCTGACTCACTTTGTCCAGGACATCTTCCAGCTCCAGTTCCAGTTCGTACTTGTGCCCAACATCATCGATGTCCTAAAAAAGGGAACACATTAGTTTATTTTGGCAGTCATTGAATGGCTGCATCCTGGACAAAATCAGAGAATCCCAGGATGGTTCGAGTTGGGAGGGACCTTAAATCCCCTCCAGTGCCACCCCTGCCATGGGCAGGCACACCTTCCACTGTCCCAGGCTGCTCCAAGTCCCATCCAGCCTGGCCCTGGGCACTGCCAGGGATGGGCACCCTGTGCCAGGGCCTCTCCACCCTCATTCCTAACCCTCAACACCCCTCAAGTGCCAGTTTCGGACTCCTGTGTGATTCTGCCCAAGAATTTTCTGCTTGGTTAAATACTCACCTAAAAGCCTTCAGTGCTTCCCTCTACTGACCCCATTTTGCAGGCTGGGAAGAATTGCACCGTGCCCTGGAGTTTTTTGGCCGTAAGGAAGGGAGCAGGTGGGGAGTGCTGCACCCGTGTTTGGGGAGGGGGCTTTGCTGTGCCCCTGCAGTGCCGGCTGTCCCTGCAAACCCGGGGCAGGGCTGAGCTGTGTCCTGGCCCCCACAAACCCAGCACCCTCCTCCTCCCGGGAGGCTGCTCCGGGCCGCTGCCGGGGCCGTGCCCGGGGCGGGGCTGTCACCGCGGGTGGCACCGGGCTGTGTTTGGCGTGGTGACACCGAGCTCCTGCCGGGACCCCAGACGGGCCCAGCCGGCGTCACCCCGCGGGGACACAGAATTCCAGAGCGGCTGGGGTTGGAAAGGACCTTCGGGCACGATCCGGTCCAACCCCCCGGCCCGGGTGGGTGACACCGGGTGACAGCGGGACGCGCCCGGCTGGCGCTGGGATGTCCCCAGAGCGGGACACTCCGCACCTCCTGCGCGGCTGTTCCCGGGCTCTGCCCGCTCCGTGGGAAGGAGCCCTCGCCGGTGCGGGGGTGGCAGCTCCCGGGGTGTTCCCGGGGTGCTCCCGGGGTGCTGCCGGTGCGGTCCCGCTCCCCCCTCCCCTCACCTGGCGCCGGGCGCGGCGCAGCGCCCGCAGCTCCAGCCCCCGGCCGGGGCCGCCCCGCAGGTGCCGCAGGTACCCCACGGCCGCGGCCGCGGCCCGGCCGGCCG
>VXBT01012143.1:79716-110819 GCA_013400235.1 Oriolus oriolus | reverse complement strand
GGAGCGGGCGGGGCGGCTCCGGGCCGCGGGACGGGGCGGATGCTGCGGGGGCAGCGCATCCCTCCGGGCCGCACGGGAGAGCGTTTGAAACGGCGTTAGGTGGGACACTGGGGATAAATCCTTCCCTGGGAGGGTGGAGAGGCCGTGGCACAGGTTTTTCAGGGAATTTGTGGCCGCCCAATCCCTGGAAGTGTCCGGATCGGACGGGGCTTGGAGCAGCCTGGGGTAGTGGAAAGTGTCCCTGCCCATGGAACCTTTAAATTCCCTTCCACCCCAGCCCAGTCAGTGATTCTCTGAAATGCAGAATGGGAATGTTTTCCACCGAAAGCTGTGCTTTGTGTCGTGAGTAACCTGGTGTTTGGGGGCATTGCTGGGGTTTAGGTTTGAGTTCACCCACAAGAAGCAGTCGGGAGGAGCAGGCCAGTACGGCAAAGTGATCGGAGTGCTGGAGCCCCTGGATCCACAGGACTTCACCAAGCTGGAATTTGAGGACAGAACCATTGGCACAAATATTCCCAAGCAGTTTGTGCCCGCTGTGGAAAAGGTACAGCCCCCTGCCTGTGGTACAGAACATCCTGGTTCCCGTTGTTTCCCTGCCATACCATCCACATTTGCTGTGCCTGCCTTCCCCGGGAAAGGAGGCTTTTCCCGTTGCTCCAGTGGCAGCAGGATCACAGTTGTGTGATTTTACTTCATGTCTCGCATTCCTGAGGTTTCCAGTTAATTCGGGAGCTGCTGTGTGTTTTCTTTGGTGCTGTGTGCCGGCTCTGGCTCACTTGCAGTGCCTCCTTTTCTTACTGTCAGACCCTCCTGCTCAAGCTGCTTTTTCCTGGCCTCTTCAGCTTCTGGTTGTGGCTCCACAATTCTCCTCCCAACCCCAAAATATATAACTTTTTCTGTGACCTCTCTGAGGCCAGTTATGGAGGAAACTGTAATTAAGCTGCATTTCCTGCCTCAGTTCCCACATTCTCTTTCTTTATCCCCTCTGTGACTGCCTGACTGTATAATTTCTCACACACTACTTTAATTAACCTACCAACATCTTGGAATTCCTGCAATAACCTACAGTTATTCCTTCGTTTTTTCCATGAGGCAACACTTGAAGATTTTTGCCAAATCTTGAAAAAAACCATGATCTTAAAGAAATCTTGTTCTCCAGGCAAGAGCTCTTTCCACACAGAGCATTCTTTCGGGGTTTGGCCACAGAATCCCTTAAAAAGGCAAATCCTGAGCCCATTTTTCCTTGTCCTGAGATTTTTATTTGTAAAACCAAACTGAGGTGCCAGAGACTGACAGTGCAGGGGCTCCAGATTCCTGCTGGTGACTTGGAGCTGTCATTGCCAGGGATTCCGAGATGCCTGTGAGAAGGGTCTGGTGTCGGGGCACCGGATCTCCGGGGTGCGCTTCGTGCTGGAGGACGGCGCCCATCACATGGTGGACTCCAACGAGATCTCCTTCATCAGGGCCGGAGAGGGAGCCCTCAAACAAGGTACAGGCTCCTCCTGAAAGGGTCCTGCTGGCTGGGGTATCCCCCCATCCATCCCTCCACCCAAAGGCCGGCCGGTTGCGTGGAGCAGAACGTGCACAAGAGTTTATGGAATTTCTGAGGGAGGCGCAGTAATTCCTGTGGCTGTCCGAAGGAAATCCTGTCCTCCTAGAATTCAGTGCAGCAACACCACCAGCTTCATCCTTGTGGGGTAGAAAGAGGACATTTGGTCAAACTGAGCCTTTTTCAGGAAAAAGTCCTTCACTGAAGGAGAGTTAAACACTGGGAGGTGTCACAATCCCTGGAGGTGCTCAGCCGACACGTGGATGTGGCATTTCACAGCAGGGCTGAGTGGGCACAGTGCTATCAGCCAGAGGTTGGTCTTGATGACCTTGGAGGTCTTTTCCAGCCTCAGTGATTCTGTGGAATCACTCAGGAATGAGAAGCTGGGAGCTGGAATTCCCTGTAGGCGCTCGTGGTTTTCCCTCACGGATGAACACCTGGCATTACCCACGAGCCATTTGCTGCTGTGCGTGGGAGCAGCTTCCACCAGGCTCACCTCTGACGGTGGATTCTTTATTCCATTCTTTCCCCAGCCATGGAAAACGCCACCGTGCGCATCCTGGAGCCCATCATGGCCGTGGAGGTGATGGCTCCCACGGAATTCCAGGGAGCAGTGATAGCTGGGATCAACCGCCGGCACGGCGTCATCACGGGCCAGGATGGCTCAGAGGGATACTTCACTCTCTATGCTGAGGTCCGTGGTGCTCGCTGCTCCTCACCTTTCCTTTCCTGCTGTTTGATTCCATTGTTTTCCTCAGTTTACATGGATACAGCTGGAGGCTGAGTCAATTTCAGCATTCCTTCTGTTATGTCCCTTCTAAAAACCTGTGTTTTCCTGCTGGTTGGTGGGAGGGTAAATCCTGTGGGCTCAGGACAGCCACACCCTGTGGCCCTTCTGCTTCCCAAATTGTCCTTGGAGGAATGTCTGCAGATACCCCAAACCTTGCTGGGTAACTCATCCCTGAATTTGGGATATTCCAGTTCCTCGTGCACTCAAACCCTCAGGTTGTTGCGGTTTCCTGCTGAAAACACATTGCAAATACAAATTAATTAAAATAATAGATACTTTCCAACAGCAGATCACTAAATCAGAGCTGCACTGGCAGACAGCACTGACTCTTGATATCATAATTGGGATTAATTGGCTGATAGCCCAAAACTGATGGAAAAACACCTTATTACAAGCAGGTATGTTTGGATTTTAGGTGCCACTGAACGATATGTTTGGATATGCCTCCGAGCTGAGGTCATGCACAGAGGTGAGTCCTCCAGGTCCTTTTTGCTAAAACGTGTTTAATTCTGTAAATTTTGGTTAATTGGATCATCATATCCATGGCACCTGCAGCAGGGGATCAAAATCCAACCAGAGCTGCGGGATTCCCGGCCAAACAATTCTTCTGTACCTGCGGAGTTTCGTTGGGGTGGGACTGTGAAGGATCCCTCGGTGTTCCTTCACAGATGGGGGGGTGTGTGCTCAGCAGGATTGCACGTGGCACATCCTCACCTTCACTCTTCCCAACTCTGCAGGGAAAAGGGGAATATACCATGGAATACTCCAAATACCACCCGTGTTCGGCCAGCACTCAGGAAGAAATAATCAACAAATACCTGGAAGCAACGGGGAGACTTCCTGCCAAAAAGGGCAAAGCCAAGAGCTGATGGGATTCCTCTGGAGTCCACCCAACAGTTTTTCCCGGTCTTCTCCCACAGCTCACTTTTCCAAGCCATGGAAGCAACCCAGGCTGGCTGGGTAAGGTGGGCTCCAGTGGGATTTGGACTTGGAATTTTATCATGCAGCCTTTCCTCTGGGGTGTTGTCAGAAGCACCAGGGGATCACCACGGGATTGCTCGTGTGTAAATGCTGTTGTAACAAATAGATGCTAAAACGTGGCTGATGGTTTGTCTTGAGATTTGTCTTAATTAAGATCTATTAAAAGAATTCTATTTTTTACTTGATACCTCATTATTTTGTAATTAGGTTAGTTCCTGGTTTGGGAATGTTAAGCCAGGTGAGAGCTGCTGGACAGGCACAGGGAGTGGGACATGGCTCGTGGTGCTCCAGCTTCCCTCCAGGGAGCAGATGGAATTTTCCCCTCCAAATCCTTCAGGAATGGCACACGATCCTCCAAAGTCTCAACCCACGGGGCAAAGCCATCAGTCAGGGCTTGTCACCAAATCCACCTTCACTGGTGGCTCAAGGGTGGAGCAGAGTTGCCAGGGATGTTGGAAGGAGCTGACTCTTCCCAAAGCTGGGAACAACATGGAATTATTGTGTGGGCTTGGTGATGTGGATTTAATGGGCCTGGCGTGTGGATTCATGGTATGGGCTTGGCTTTTGGCTCTTGGTTAGAAATCCAAACCCAACATCCCTTTTCCCAGAATCTCACAATCCAGAGGTTGTGCTGCAGCTGATGCTCAGCTCGGGAATCACTTGACTTTGCTGACTCACAGCAGAGATAAAACAAGGGGGTTAGGTGAGAAGATATTCCCATAATTCTGTCTTTTTATTTATTCCCAGAATGTCCACACTGAATTTTCCCTCCTCCCTCCCGCCCTACTCAGCTGCAAAGTGTTTTTGCAGATTCCAGTAAACAGGGAGCGAGGTTCCAGTTCAAACCCAGCGACATTCCTGGCACAGCACTGGGGCTGATGCTTCCCAGACAGAAACAACTGGAGCAGCCAGGCTGCCTCTCCTCACGGAAGGACTGGGAAAATGAATTATATAAACCTTGGGAAAGGCTTTGGCAGGGCCTGGGGCTGCTGCTGGATCCCAGGCGAGGTGCGGGGTATCCGTGCGGTGCTGCCTTGGGAAAAATCCACAATTCCTCTACGTCCGTGGCTTTGTTTTTGGGAATGCTCAGCTGGGATTTATTTCCAGAAAAGCCCTGCAGGTTCTCAGACAATTGGAGGGTTTCTAAAACAAGCAAATGTAGCGTTTTTCCCAAAATCTGGAGGTGTGTGATAAAAGCAGCGTGAACAAAGGACAGAAACGGGGTGGGTAGGATTTTATTTATGGGGTTTAAATTTGTATTTATGGAGTTTGTTTATATTTATGGGGTTTATATTTCTGTTTATGGGGTTTGTATTATGTTTAGACCAGTTGTGATGTGGACTCCTGGCTAATGAGTTCTGCCAGATGTGCTGGGTCTCCACAAACCTGGAAAAGAAACAAACCCCAAGAATTCTGCTGTATGATTTGAGGGTTTTAGGCTGAAATCTTGGCCTAAAAGCAGCTGGGGGAGACTTTGCCTTAGAACTCCAACAGCTTTGCTACTTATCCAGAAGTTCCTGTGGAGTTTTTTAACTGCTGTAAGTTTGTGAGCAGCCAGTTCCACCACCCTGGTGCCTGGGAAGTGCCTGATCCTCAGTTCCAGCTCTGCAGAGCAGTGGCAGAAACAAGGTAAGGAAACAAAACCAGAGCCCCAAAGTACCAAATCCATCCTATTTTCTTGGCTTAATTCCAAAAAACTTATAATCACCAGCTTCTTTAAGGAATGCTGGAATTCCAAGCTCTTGGAATGTCACACTTCTGATGCTGAGAAATGTTCTCCCAGCAGGAAAGAAACCATCAGGAGGGTCCAGAATGCTTCTTCCCTGAGTTTATTGGGTGCCTGTTGTGTGCTGAGGGAAAAAGCTTCAGTCAGGAAATCAGACTTATTTGTGTAAAATGCTGGAATTTGGGAAGCCTGAAAACATCCAGGGAAAGCTGTTCTGTGAAATCCTTGAATCGTTGTTCCCAATTACAGCTCAAGGGTTGTGAAAAGCCCCCCAGATTAAACAGAACAGCCATCCCAGAGGCTGTTTTCCTCAGGAAGGTGTGTTCTTGGGAAGGATTTAATTTTTCCTGGCACAAACTTGGCTGATGGAGGGAAGAAGGTGAGTTTGGGACAGTTTGGCACAACCCCAGAGAGCAGAGGTGGGACAGTGGTGGATCTGCTGGGAACGCAGCTGGAGAATTTGGTGGCGAAGGACAAAGCCATGACTTTGTGGTTTAGGATGGGACAGGACGTGGCAGGAATAACAGAGGAGCTGTTCCCAAACATGGGAATTCATCCACAGGGAGCCTCCCTGGCTCTGCAGGTGTGTTTGGGTTCGAGGTAACAGAGAAAGTGGAAATTTGGGCTCCAACAGCAGCAGAAAGAAAACCCAGCCTCGACCCTGAGTGATGGTATTTGGTTTATTGGAGGTGTGAGTTAAAAATCAGCATGATTCCAGCCCAAAAAATGACAAAACATTAGTAGGCAAATATTTCTTAGTGACAGATTAACGCTTTTCTCACAATTTTTATCCAAATATATTAATTTGTTTACAAACTCTTGAGTAACAGTTAATTAGTGACATCAAATCAACCAGTGTGTGTTCATCTGTGTATATATGGAGTAGCAGAGGTTTAGGCAGAGCTGCAGAACTTGAGTCTTGCAGTTGAAGGAGTGACAGGAATGAATTTTGGCACAGAACAGATCGGTGAAACCATTCCCATTCACTGACTTGCATGGAGGGATGATCCCAGCTCCGGGTCTGTCAGCACACGGATTTGCTCACTGGATCCACATCCGGAAAACCGAGGATTTCACTTAAAAATGTGCTCCCTTTTCCGCCGAAGCCCCAGCAGCTGACCCAGATTCTGCCCCGGATCCCTCGGCCAGGCCGTGGCTCTGGGAAGCACAGACGTGTTTCACCTTCAGAGGGAGCCCGGGCAGCCACGTCAGGCGCATGTGGCAGGAAATGATCTCCTGGAGGAGAGAGTCAAACACACAGATTTTAGCACCTTGATGCTGTTCCTCTCCTGCTGACAGGAGGGGTTCTCCACATGCACCTCCTTACCTGCGTTGGGATTTCATGCAGTAGCACAGTGTAGTCAAACTCAACAAAATCATCTTTCCTCATCTGGGCAGGTGTAAAAAAGAAAAGAATTATCAAGAACACAGGTTGAGGGTGTTGAAATGTAATGTCTGCTGTGATTGACTTGAGCTTGCTCGGGGAAGGAGGTGAGCGGGGCCCCAAGGCTGTGGTTGCTGGCTGGAGTGAGATGGGTTTTGACCACGGAAAGATGGAACTAGGAGCACTTCCTGCACGGAATGTTTGAAGGCACCAAGAGCTGTGTGGCTCTGCACCCTGACTGACTGCAGTGGAACCAGGCTGGCTCAGGTGCTAATTAACTGAGCTTAACCCTCCATTACATCTGAGAATTATACCTGACTATTAACCTCTCCTTCAGAGACATCTGACGCTGAATAGCTAAGGAGCAAAACCTGGATCCTGCCTATGGATCCCAGCCAGCCGAGGGCCAGAGGGCTCTGGAAGTGCTGCTGGAAGTGCTGCTGGAAGTGCTGCAGGTGCTGGAGCTGCTCCCCAGCCAGGTGTGTGTGCCAGGGGTGAGCACGGCCGGGGGCAGAGGGTGCTGGGCTCTGCTGTGGGGCTCAGAACTGCAGAAGCCACTCCTGCAGATCCAGGTAAGGACAATTTCCCCAGGAAAGCTGCACGAAGCGCGCAGAGGTGGAGCTGCAGGTGAGGAGAATCCCCCTGGGATTTGGGGGTAACCCCCCCTCAGGGCAGTGCTCCCTGCTGCCCGTGCCCCGTGTCCCTCCTGCCCCACTCACCCACTGCCTCACAGCCTTCACTTGGGCCAGGAAGTATCCCAAGGTCTCCGTTGACTTTTCCCACATGATGGAGCTGCTGCCGGCCACAGCCAGAGCCCACACTGGCTCCAGGGCAGGCTCAATGTTGCCATAGCTGTCTGCAAGGCAAGGAGAAAGAGAAAATAATATTAATTCTGGCTGCTCAGCAGCAAAATGATGAACCTCAGAGCGGTTTTGCCTGGCACAGCACCATTCCTGGGATGGGGCTCTTCCCTCTGATGTGTCACAGGGAGGAGGGAGGAGAACGATGCTAAAGCTCCGGTCCCAGGGAGGTGTGAAAGTGTGGCAGAGCTGACATTGCCAGGACAGGGGTCCCCATGATGAGGTGAGAAACCCAAAAATCCACAATAATGGGAGTCCTTACCTAGCTGGGAGACAAGATGGGATTTTACCAGGATGGAAAATTTGTGTTAGTCATCCCCAGTGGATTTCCAGCCACAGCTGGGGAGGTGTGTGGGTTTGGGCACTTGTTATTCCTGGAGGACAGTCTGCATTGACTTGACTTAAAAATGGTGTGGACTTGCTTTCAAACCCAAACCACCTTCTCAGGATGGTGCTGAGTGCCAGTGGTAAATCCAGAGGGGCTTTGTTCTCCCAAAAACCCCTGGGGAGGTGTGGTTGTTTTGACAGCAGGATGGTCTGAGGGTGCTCCTGTCAATAACGTGTCTCATTTTCAAATGCTTGTGCTCTTCATGCTCTTTAAGACAGAATGAAATACAGGTGATTATTTGGAGGAAGATACCTGGAATGTTGTTTCCAGTTATTGGCTTGGTTTGGTGCCTGATCCTTTGGTAAAGTCTGTTGTCCTCTTCCTGGATTTCCTTCTTGTCTTTGGTGCGGGAGCACTTGATGCTGACAACAGGAGGAGACTTTTTCTTTGGGTACAGCACTGTAGCCAGGCAGCTCCCAGCATCTTCCTGTCCAGGGAGAATTTCAAACTCTTATCTTTAATCAAGATTTTATTTACCAGCAACTCACTCTTTGTATGAAGCTGCTCGGGGGCTTGGAAAGTGTCAAGAAGGATTTTATTTTTCTTTTTTCCAGGAAAGAGGTTAAAACCACAAGGCAAAAGGGATTTAACAGAAGGTTTTAATTAATGCTTGTCCTGCTTTCAGGATATGACAATGCTCTAAGTCATCTTGGAAGTATGTTTATGAGAGCTCAAGAAACAACATTAATTGATATCAGAGACTTTGACTGTGTCAGCCTTGAAACAAAAATAATCCAAGGCTTCACAGTAAGTTCTGAAAATCATTTGAATTCCACAAAATGTGTGTGAAGGAAGAGGACAGCAAAATGCCACTGACAGCTGGGACAGAGTGAATGGAGGGGGGTGTAACTGGAAAGAACATGGAGCTGTCAGCTCCTGATTCCTGTTTTGGGGTGTGGATGGCAGGAAAATGGGGAGCACAGAGGGGTAATGGGGAGCACACTGTCACTGCCCCACTGTCACTGAGCCTGGGCCACTGTGAAGTTCCACTCAAGCCCTTGGCTGCCTCAAGTGACTTGAGCAAGAAATCCCTTCAGGACTGAGGCCTGATGATCACTCAGGTGAGCCTCGGAGCAAAGCCAGGCAGGGAGGAGCAGCAAGGTCTTTCCATCGTGGCAGATCCACTTAGGACACGAATGTCCCTGCTTTGGAGCTGCTGGAGTGGATTCAATGCCCAGGGCGAGGAGGAGCAGCAGGAACTCACCCCAGTTCTGTAGTCCTCAGTGCTGAACTGCAGGTAATACTTGTGGCCAGACTCTGGGATGTTCTGGAAGAGAGAAGATGGAGCCAGCAGTGGAATTAAAGCCTTAGGTGCTGCAAGGAGCTCTGAGGAGGGAATGTCCCTTCTGGAATTCCCTGGTTTTGAGTTCAACATCACTGATTTTTAGTCTCCCTTGGTGTTTAAGTACAATTCTGGCTGTTGGCAGCATTTTGCAGGTCGGGACCCAAATCAAACCTCTCTGTGTTATTTATCTGACCCTGAGCCTTCCTGTTCCCAGCACACTTTTCCCAGGAAATTATGAATGGTACAAGGCTAGTGAAGTTTCATACCCACAGCAGATCCTCAGCTCAGCACCTGCCTGTGGCACCTACACAGAGCTGGAAAATGCAGGTAAAAAGATTGCTTTAAGCACTCTATTTTTATAAAACCCCCTCCTGGAGCTTTAGGATGAGGCAAGTCCAGTGTGGAGCCAAATCTCACCATGAAGGAGGTGGAGGAAACAGAGAGGATGAGCTCAGACTTTGACAATTTCTTTCTTCTCTGCATCCTCCTTCTCCCCTTCTGCCCTGTTTGTGTATTGCCTGAAATATTGTCCTCACAATGTGACAATGGGGCATGGGCAGAATAGTGAAAACTGACTTTCTGAAATGCAGGATCACCAGGGAAGCGGTAATTGAAATGAAATTAAGTTAAGAAGGGTCTCAGCTCTTGCAATAACCACATTTAAGTCTAAGTTTCTAACGGATGTAAATCTACCCAAGAGGTGTTGCTGCTATGGTTTATAACACCCAAAATCTGATGAATTTGGGGATTTTTACAGTGACCCAGGCTTATTCCTTCATGTCACCAGTCCTGCAGATGAGAGAAGCTGAAACAGCCAGCAAGACTTTTAAAAGGGCACAGAATTCTGTGTTTCTGTGGCGTTTGAAACAGAGATTCTCTCTTGATTTGCAACAACTCCCCCACAGTACTGCTAGTAGGTACTGCCACTCTACTGTTGCTGCCTAGAAAGCTCTCAAAGGATGCTGCACAGCTAAGACAAATATTTATTCTGGTGTGAACACCTGGGGCTTCCTGAGCTCACCAGGGAGAAGGGGGAAGCTCCAATTAGCACGAAATAATTGTAAATGCACAAAAGTCTTTGTAGTCCCGAAGGAAAACTTTTCTGCCCGCCATTTTTCCCACTCTCGCCCCAAAATGCCGTTAACCAACCCCAGAGTGTGAGCTGGTCAGAGCTCAGGGACATCTGACAACCCTCAGGGAAGCAGCCAAAGATAAAAGTGTCCAAAAAGAGAAGAAAACAAGTGAGTAATTCATTTTTCCACTCAATATCTGGGTCATGGGTTTCTTTTACTTCTGAGCTCCAAATTACTGCGGCTTTCCTTGACAGATTTTTAGCCCTGGGAAGGCCAAAGCAGCAATTTCAGAGCAGCTCCACCGCAGGTCCCCAAGGAATCCATTTACAATCAGTTTGCACCTCCCTCACTCCCCACAGGCCCGCGAAGGGAGGATCCCTCCCTGCCCCGGTGCTGCAGGAGGTTTCCATCTCTTCCCCTCTGTGTTTCCCCCCCAGGGTTTCTCCCCCGGGATCAGTTTTTGCCTGGATCGCTGAGCACGGAGAAGCTGGCACCACGGAACAAGGAGGCAGAGCTGTCCCTGCCGTGGATTCTGCCTTTCCCACCCAAACGTGGGGCTCTGACTGCTGGAAATAATTAGAGAATTTTTAATTGGCTTGTAATATTGGGGACCAGAGCTGTGGCATTGCGCTGTTTGTGTCCGGGTGAGGTTGTGAAATGTCCACCTGGAAAATTGGAGTTTCTAGTCCAATTAAGCAAATGTTGCCCGAGGTCACCTGGCTTTTCCCTTTCCCCTTCACCTCCCTACTCCTAAATTAGGATTTCCAGGACAGCTTGGGATGGGAAACTGCTCCCAAAAGCTTCCCTTTAAATTCTGGGATCTTCAGCTGGCACAAACTAATGCTTCTCTCATCAAAAGTGTATTTTAAAGTGCAGCTGCCAACAGCTCCAGGAGCTGCTGTTGCCTACAAGATCCTCACTCAAGAAAGAAGAAGGGACAACAAAAAAGCAACTGCATCCAACAGCAAAGTAAGGATTATTCCATGTTTGGCATTTTGTGGCCAATAAAGTCTCATTTTACCTGAACTTGAAAGATCTTTCCCATCTCAGAGAGTTCCCAGTCCTGTTTCCAATTACCAGTTTCACCAGCTTGTGGGCTAATAAAGTCAGTATTAAATTACAATGCTCATTATTAAATTCCATGATAAAATTATCCTGATTTTATGGGATCCAGTAATAGAGTAACCAGTAGGAAATCAGCCCACTTAAAAAAAAATTAAAAACCAGACAAACCAAAAAAAACCCCAAATCCCAACATTTCTGCCTCTTGCCTTCACGTAATACAGCACATTCCTTCCAGGAAATTCTTTTCATTTTTTTCCAGGGGAGGACAGGAAAGAAGGAAGTGCCCACTTCTAGTGCATTTCTCCTCTTGTTTTCACAGAGCATGCAAAAATAAAAGGGAAATGAACTGCAGAGAGTGGTTCCAGGGAGCTCCTACAGCACCCAGCACTGTGAGGAAATAAGGAGCAATTTCTAATTCTCTCTCTAATGAGCCAATTGTTTTCCTTCCTATACCAGGAGGCAGGTGGCTGACAGAGGGTGGAAAAACCCCTTTCCCTCCCCACAAATATTCCCTTATTCTTCAGACGGGCACAGGTGTTTATGTATGGAAATATTTACATATGGACATATGCAAAGTGCCCAGGAAATACAGAAGGAGCACTTGTACTTTTGGAGAGTATAAAATAACACGGTGAATCCCTGTCATAGGTGTCCGTAGCGATTTCATAGGAAAACTTAAATGTGCCATGAGCACTTCCATGCTCAGCACCCAAAGATCTCCATAATATAAGGGCTGCATTGATGCATCCTCGATATTTCTGGTTGGTTTGGAACATCTTTTTTGAAAGGGGAGATTTAACACTACATCCTCTTACTCGGTTTTAGGAGTTGCACGGGACAAGCGGTGTAAGATCTGCAGATCCTGGAAGGGATCCAATGGAACCCAGTGCTGCCTCGGGCACCTCAGACTGGGAATCCAGAACGAGCCGCCCTTGCTCTCGGGAGCTGCCCAGCAGCGGGAGCACAAGGCTGGATTTAAATCCCATCCCTCGGCTTTCCTGGAAGGTGATGCATTCCTTCCAGGATCTACAGCCTGGACAAACATTCCCCAGAAGGTTTTGCCTGATCTTGTACTTTCAGAAACTGAATAAGCTGTAAAAAAACCCCAAACCCGGAGGAGGAGAGGGGCTGTACCCCGAGCACCACCGAGAGCATCCCTGGCAAGCTCCTCATGACGGGAAGGCTCTGCCCCCGTAGCTGCTCCTCTCTGGGACTCCTGTGCCGTTCTGTCACCTCAGTTCGATGCGATTTTCGGAAGATTAAGGTGTATTTTCTCGTGGGAACTGCACTGCCTTTAGATGAAGCTCGTGCTCTGAGGGAGGGGCTGCGGGACAGCTCCTGAGCGGCTGCCCTCTGAGGGAAAAGGGAGATGGGACAATGGCCCCTGAGGGGCCCCGGGTGTCCCTGAGGAAGGGACAGACGGACAACGGTCCCTGAGGGGACCCGGGTGTCCCTGAGGAAGGGATGGTGGGACAGCAGTCCCGGAGGGGACTCGGGTGCCCCTGAGGAAGGGGAGATGGGACAGTGGTCCCCGCGGGAACCCGGGTGTCCCCGAGCGTGGGGCAGCGGCTCCTGAGGGATGCAGGAAGGCGCCCGGTGCCCTGCGTGGGAACGCGCTGAGCTCACTTATACAGAACCGAATAATAACAGAATAATTACTGATAATTGCACTTTCCCCAGCGTCCCTTTAAACCCCGCCGGCTCCCCGCTTACCTTCACCGTAGCCTTGCGGACCTGCCCGAGCGCCCTCAGCTCGCCGAGGGATCCCGCCTGGAAGTTGCGGTACTGCAGGGCCACCCGCGCCGCCGCCGCGGCCGAGCGGCTGCCGGGTTCCAGCTCCTGCCCGGCGCCCGGCGCCGCGGGGCTCCCGCGGGGAAGGACGAGGACGAGGAGCAGGAGGAAGGCGGGCGGTGAGGCGCGGAGCCCCGGCATGGTGCGGGTAGCGTTGGGCACTGGGGCGGGCTCGGCCCCGCTCCCGTTCAAATAGCGGGGCCCGGCCCGCTGCTCCCGCCCGCCCTCCGCCCGCTGCCAGCGCCCGCCGGAGGGCCCGGCCCGGCGGCGACTCCCCTTCCCTCAGCCCTCCCACCTGGGAGCCGGGGGGGCTCAGGGGAACCAGGGGCTTGAGGGGAACCAGGGGGATTTGAGGGCGACTGAGACTTCTGGGGGGAGCCAGGGGAATTTGAGGGGTGTCAGGTACTGAGCGCAGCCAGGGGCACTTGAGGGGCACCAGGGGTTCTGAGAGGAACCAGGAGGATTTGAGGGGGACTGAGGACTTGGAGGGCAGCCAGGGAGACTTCAGAGGGACCAGGGATTTTAAGGGGAGCCAGAGGAGCTTGAGGGGCACCAGGGGTTCAGGGGGGCTCAGAAGGATTTGAGGGGTGTCAGGGACCTAAGGGAAGCCAGGGGGACTCAAGGGGGACCAGGAGTTGTGAGAGGTGATGAGGGGGCTGGAGGGGGAGCGAGGGTACTCGAGCAGGGCTGGGAGCCAGGGCGACTTGAAGGATGCTGGAACCTGAGCAAGACCAGGGGTTCTGAGGGCAGCCAGGGACACTCGAGGGTCACAGGATTTGTCTGAAGGGAGCCTGCAGCTCGAGCCAGATGTGTAATCCTGACACAGATCAGAGCAGACACAGGTAATGGTTGGAAAAACGCAGTTAGCTCCTTCTCGGCGTTACCACAACTCAACACCTCCCAAACCTCCAGACTATGACACGCTTTGCCTGGGACACGGCTGAAATATTCCAAATATTGTGCACAAGAACCAGAGGGAAGCATTAATCTCTGGAATAAATCTCACTGTTAGTGAAGTTTTTGGAACCAGTATAGTCATATCTTGGTAACATGAAGAAAATCAACTGAGAAAGCAGCCAGATTCCCTTAAAATGATTTTTGGGATACAAGCTTGTTGTCTTGCTCCTCCTGGAAGCATCTCTTTTGGAGAGACTGAATGTGGTAAAATGTAAAAGCCTGCAGCACTTCCTGTGTCAAAAAAGCTGATTTTTAATGACCTGCTCTGTTACCATCCGAGCAGACGGGTGTTTGTATGTGCAGCTGGGAATCTATTTTTGTGCTCCTGCGTGAGTATTGGGGCAGGTTTCTGGGCTGGGACCACAGAGGAGTAAATCAAAATTAAATCAAAACTCTGGTTAAGCACTCAAGCTGTCTCCTGTGGAGCTTTAAGTCTCTTTTTATTACTGGAACACTTTTTCACAGAACTTGAAATTCAGTATTTCTAAGGCTTTCTGAAGTGAGGGAAAGAATTATTACAGTAAAGGTATAATATCATTCTTTATTACAGTTTCTTATGCCACCCAGCTGATTTTCCTGATTTTGTTGGTTATGATTTTCCCTCCTGAAATAGACTCTGTAATTAACAATTTGTATCTTTACATTCACGTGTCCCACAGGCCAGGCTGGAGGGGGCTTGGAGCAACCTGGGCTAGCAGAAGGTGTCCCTGCCTGGTGTCAAGTTTAGCTGGAGGACAATTTTTCCCTTATTGGGACACCTGCCGTGTTTCTCTCCAATATTTTTTTCTGCAAGAAACCCACATCCAGCCTTTTCTCCTTTATCCTCGCAGTGGTGACAGCGCTGACGTCCCTTTTAAACCGAAATCCAAAGGCGGATTGCCCTCGGCTGGCACCGGGGGGTTTTGGGCAGTGCCAGCTGTGTCCTGCTGTTCCCTTCCTGCCCTTCCAGCACGTGGGATGAGCGCCGAGGATTCCGTGGGAGCACAGGAAGGTCCGTGCCCGGCCGAGCAGCGAGGTGGAGCGGGGATGGCCGGTGAGGAAAGCCCCGGGGCAGGATGTCAGCAGGGTGGGGTGCGAGGGAGCAGCTTCTCCTGCTCACGCCGCTCGTGTGCTGCAGCTGCCCGCGGGAGAAGTTCAACCCACCCTGCACAGGGGGCTCACGCTCACAGCGTCGGTGCCTTGATTGTGGGGGAGTTCAGAGGCTAAAAAGAGGTGAGAGCCTCTCAACCCGGCTTTGTCACAGAAAGCCTGCCAGCCCTGCTGGCTCGGAGCTGAGCCCTGAGCCGCTGACCCCATCCGTGACTTTGGATGCACTTCCTTTTCCCTCGTGTTCTCCTCCTTTTCCTGCTCTCGCAGTGACAGGGCAGTTTCCTTCCTCCCCAGGGCAGCCAGGAGGCTGTGAGTAACCGAGGGTCGGTGTCACAAGGGCGCTGAACCCCTGTGACAAAGCAGGGACAATCCGGGGGCAATTTCGTACACTTCTGCTGAGATTAGGCTGCTGTAGTTTGCTGTTATCTGACGGGACTCTGAATTTACAAAACAATTTGACCTGGGAAAAAGCAAAGCTCAGATGCTGAACAGGTCCAGGTCAAGGCTGGGATGTTTGTAAGTGTGTACAAGCACAAGGTTTCGTGCTTCCACAACATTTAGGAAGTGTATTTATTTTAAGCTCTGTTTTTTTTGGACCCTTAGAAGCTGGAAGTGCATCCTCCAAGAGCCAAAGTTGCTTGGGGCTCTTTGGTGAGGGTGAAATGAAGCTCTGCAGCGTGTCAGAGCTGAACCAAAGGAGCTGAAGTGAATGATCCGACCTGAAGGGATGTACCCACTGCTGGAGGGAGCCCAGAGGATACACCAGGATGATCAGAGGGATGGAGCAGCTCTGCTGGGAGGAAGGGCTGGAGAATTGGGATTGCTCGGCCTGGAGGAGCTTCGGGGTGACCTCACTGTGGCCTCAGCTGAAGGGGCTGCAAGAAGGATGGAGAGAGACTGTTGACAAGGGATGGAGGGACAGGACACAGGGAATGGCTTCCCACTGCCAGAGGGCAGGGATGGATGGGATATTGGGAAGGAATTGTTCCCTGGGAGGATGAGGAGGGGCTGGGATAGAATTCCCAGAGCAGCTGTGGCTGCCCCTGGATCCCTGGCAGTGCCCAAGGCCAGGCTGGATGGGCTTGGAGCAGCCTGGGACAGTGGGAGGTGTCCCTGCCCAGGGCAGGGGTGGGACTGGATGGGCTTTAAGGTCCCTTCCAACCCAAACCATTCCATAATTCCATGATTCTGTATATTCTGGTTAGTTTGGATGTGGTTCATGGAGGGTTTGTCCTTTATAGTATTTTTCTCTCTCATCCCACATAATTTGCTCCAGACCCAAGGAGGACAGTGTCAGTTCCATCTTACAGAGCCTCTCTCCTTCTCCCCTTCTCTGTTCCCCTTTAGGAACCGGGACATTCTTTGTCACAGCTGACTTGGACCCCTTTGGACCCCTTGGTTCAGGCAGTGGCTCTAAAAAGCATTCTGAGGTTTGTATTTTCTTTTTTCATACATCAAGTGCTTGTTTGGAGGCCAGTTATTCCTAATTTGTTTCATATTTGGAGGCTATTTCTATATCCCTTGTATACACCAGACCTCACTGGCTCTCAATCATTACCAGATGACTGTAATTTAATACAGTGAATTTGGACAAAATTCAGTTTATTTAGTTGTGCAACTTTTCCAGTTTTAACTTCACCATCTTGCTGTAGTTAAGAACAAGTTCTCTTACTTGATTTTAACTGATTTGAGATTTATTCTCAGTAATTAATCCCAAGAACTTGTTTTTAATTCATCTCCAAGTATTTTGCTGGATAAATCAAGGATGGGTCACCTTTTAATGCATTGCTGGGCTGACCTTACCTATAGGAATAAAATATGGGTATTGATTTAGTGTGTCTCATTTTTCCCAGGATAAATTGGGTTTGAAGGCTTCTGATTATTTTTAAATCAAGGATAGGATTTTTTTTTTAAAGAAACATTTGTATTTTGTGTCAGCAGCAGCTCTGTCACTCCAGGCCCTTGCAAATTGTCTCTCCCCATCTTTCTTGTAGCTCCCTTCAGGCACTGGAAGGCCATAATTAGCTCACCTCAACACTTGACTTTTAAGGGGCAATATTTAAGTCAGCCAGGAAGGTCTGGAAACCCCTTCTGGCCAAAACCCTGCAAGTTCATTGATGCTGTTTCCATTATTTTGTATATTTTTGTGTTGGGTTTGAAATGTGTATCAACACTTGTACAATTGAAATGGCACCAGGAGGTTTCAGAGCTCTCTCACCTGCTGTTCCCACTTTTCCAGTGAATTATCCATCAGCACTTCTGCTCCTGTTGCGTGGAGGCTCCTCCAGCCCAAAGGTTTGATGGTGCAAAGTCACCTTTAATGCCCCATTTCATTCAATTTCCTGATTTTAGTTATCAAATCAATACTTTTGCAGTGTCAAACATTTCCATGCAGAAGAGCCCCTTTGTGAACCCGGTGAAACAGGGAAGCACAGGAACTCTCAGGCACGTGAGCATTTACAGGATCCTCTGTTACTGGACTTCCCCAAATGTTGTTTTGCTAGGAAATGGGGATGTATCTGCACTGACTTATCCCAAGGAAAGTGAAAGGACGTGGATTATAAACAGGGAGTCAATCACTGCAGGTTATCACTGTCACTCTGACGTGTGAGAAGGACACAGAACATTTTGCAAACCTCTTTTGGATAATTTTCTTTTGATTCTGGAGCTGGTATGGAACAGAGGAACCTCTGCAGACAAACAAATCCCTTCCATGCCCAGTGAGATACCATCACCCAGAGCCAGGGACAAACATGGGCAGTAAATAATCCCCGTTAATAAGCTGAAATCACCGTCCTGCCTTGTAAAATTGTAACAAATGGATATGGGATCATGCTCAGGCCTGTTCAAAAATAAACAGCAATTAAAGCAGCCCTTTGGAGCTGAACTGCTGAGGGGAATATTTGCTTTTTGGAGAGCTTTGTGCCACTGATGGCTGTCATGGGGGAGCTCAGCTGTGATGTGTGGTTGTTGGACAGCTCTTGCAGCAGTTCTGCCTCTCCAGAGATGTTTGGGCAGATCCCTAAAAGATGGGAATCTGAAATGAAGCCTCTAAAGCACTGTTCAAATGAAATTCCTGGCAGATCACGGATGTGGAGGCACAACCCCTCACCCCACAAAACTTTAATTTGTTTGAGGCTAACATTTACTTCCCTGATAGCAATAAAAATCCCCATGAATTACTGACTTTGTGACACTGATTCTGTAAAGATTCAGTGCCTGTCCCTGTGAAACGAGGGTTGCAACAGCACAATAACTTGGGAGGTGTTTGGTTGCACAATGTTTGAAGAAGGCATTAAATATTTGCACAACAAGGGGGTGACGGCTCAGGGACTGTTTGGAATAAGGTGAGGACAGGAGAGGGATTCTCACTGGAATTCCTCAGCACTGTCTCACAGCCACCCCTCTCCTGCAAGGTGACAGTGGCCCCTCAGAGAGGAAGCACATTTCCCCTGTCTTGCTCACTGGATCCTCCCCTTTGTCCCCTCTTTGTCCCCTCTTTGTCCCCTTTCTGTGCCCTTTGCAGTTACCTTTTCCAGGAGCTGGGGATGCTGAGCTCTGAGGTTCCTTTCATCAAAACCCAAAAGGGACAGAAACGCCTCTGGGGACAGCCCTGCACTGTCACTGCTCTGGGCACACCTCAAAGGTGATCCCAACATTTTTTATTTCATAATTTTTGACATCTCTTAGATAAAATAAAACACGCACAACAATATTCCTCATTGAAACCTTCCTTGAGTAGCTGGGGATGTTATTTAGAGTGGAAAACAGGTGGAATTTAGTGTTAATTCTCTGATGAGAAGAATTTACATTGCAGGCAGCTGTCTCAGACATCAATTAACTTAAATGGGGCATTTTATCCTCACATATGAATGTTGTACTTAGGTTTTTTTAAAGGTTTGCTCAGAGTTAAACACTTGTAATGTGTAGTTATGTTAGTAGATATATAAATTATTCATGGAATTATTCATTGAACTTGATGATGTTGGAGATCTTTTCCAGCCTTAATGATTCTGGGATTCTATGACCCAGTTTTCAGCTCACCCTATAAAATGTGTGATTACAATTTGCAGGTTGTTAATGTAACTCTTCTGCGGGATTTCCTGTAACCAGGGGCTGCAGTCCTGAAGCAGTTGGAGCAACCTGACAGCAAGAAAAGCAAGTTACTCTTCAGGAACCCTTAAAATTATTTCAAAGAACAAATCCAAATCCACGTTGTGATTTGTTTGTGTTGCAAAGTTCATATTGGGTTATTGTAGACACCACTTCTGGGACTTAAAAACCAGCCTGAATGACATTTTAATCTGAGTATTGGATGGACATGGAAGCAAATCATCAGAGCAGCTCTCTCCAGGTCTGTAAGTAATTAATATATATAAAATCTCATTTCCATACTGATCAATGGTTTGTTTTCTCTCACCTCTCACTGCTCAGTGAGTTATCTCGCTGTAATCTCGTTTTCTTGGTCCTGATGAGGAATAACCCCTCCTTTGTTCTTTTCTGCATCACTGTGTGTTCCCAGAACTACTGAGAAAATGATCTTTTTTGCCTGGATTAGTCACGGTGTTTGGACACTCACGGGCTTGTTTCCTCACGTAAATGTATCAGAACCACTCTGTTTATTTCTCCACGTCGGCCTTCATCAGCAGGAGCACGGGGGAGTCAAACTGAGCATTTGGATTAAGAAAATCTGGTGAAATAACAGCTTTTACAAAGTTCAGTGTGGCCAGTGTGGTGCTTTCCGTGAGCATTTGAGTCCCTGAACAGTGTTTGTCCTGTAAAAACTCCAAGAGACAGGCGAGAGCTGTGAGCTCAGCGTAGCTTGGATCCAGTAATCAACTGACCAAGGGACTTCCAAATATTTAAGGCTCGAGGAACAGTTTGTGAAGAACAGGAGAGGAGCACAGTCACCCCCAGCAGCTTTAATTCCAGCTGGAGGGGCTGCAAGGAGAAAGCTCTTCCACTTTCATCGCTGGGAAAGGGGAGGGATTTGTGTGATCTGGCAGAGCTCCCCGACCACACAAACAAGCCCATCCCAGCAGCGTGAGGTGACCACGGCTGTGCTCCCCATTCCCTGTGTTCCACTGGAAAAATGGATCAGAAGTGCTGGAATGGGCTTTAATGTTTCGTGGTTTTCCTTTAGATTGAGAGTTTTTAGGAGAAACAGCAAATGAAAATGGGAAAAGTTTCATGTCTAAGTGTCTATTTAATGTCTAAATGGTGGTTCTGGTCTGGAAAAGGAGCCTTTGGTACCTTCAAATGTTCACAGAATCATGGAATTCCAGGCTGGTTTGGGATGGAAGGGACCTTAAAGATCTCATTCCACCCCCTGCCATGGGCAGGGACACCTTCCACTGCCCCAGGCTGCTCCAGCCTGGCCTTGGGCACTGCCAGGGATCCAGGGGCAGCCACAGCTGCTCTGGGCACCCTGTGCCAGGGCCTGCCCACCCTCACACAGAGGGATTTGGGTTATAATATTTGGGTTTGGGTTAGAATGTAAAACCATGTCCAGGATGGGTTTGTTAATTTTTTTTTTTCAAAGACAAAACACCTTCAGAGTTGTGGAATTTTACTCTTCCAGGTATTCATGTTATAGAATGTGCTGAACTATTTCTATGGATGAAACCAATGCAATTATCCCAGATTAGACAATTTGCTGCCAGTTAAGAGCCTGGTGCTATAATTTTTTGTTAAGTAGAGATCTCTTCAGATTGGTGATTTGTTCACAAACAACACATAGTGCCACATGTAGATAAATTATAAATAAACATATAAATATATATGTATAAGTGGGAGGTGTTACCCATGACTGAAGTAATATTGTGGCTGAGCTTCCCTTTCTGAATCCCTGATATCACCCACCTTTCCCTTTGAAAGGATTTCTAACTGAGGGTAGCATTTAATGATACAAACAAATACAGAAAGTTCAAGGGAAATGATTACATAAAGGAAAAAGGGAGAACTTTCCCTTTTTTCTGTGTAAGACATTGGAGAGTTTCCCCGCAGACAGCTCCAACCTATACAGATATTTTGGGTTCCTTTTCTTCCCTAATCCTGGCTGCCCGTGATTCCCGAGGAAAACAATGGGAGGGGAGTGTTTAAAGCACAACAATGGGAAGCGCTCCCATCACCACGGAGCCCTTTTCCTTCCCCTGGCAAATCCTCTGGGGTGCCCCAGGCCTCTGGATCCTCGAGCCCCTTCCCTGAGGTGATTGTTAACGATGTGGAAAACTCCTGTATTCCAGGGGCAGCGCTGGAAGGGCACAAGGAGACCTCACCAAGGCCCCAGATCCCCTTTCTTGGTGCATTCACAGGGTGCTGCTGGGGGAGTTACACTGATTTTAACAGCTCAAGAGGTCAGAGATTTATTTTTAATGAATTCATTTTTCCAGCCTTCTTCAGTCTGATGATCAGCTTTGCATATTTTTCTGAGAGGCAGCAGGGTAGATTTGATTTAGGCATGAATTCCCATTTCTTAACAAGACAATTAAAAGGGAGGGGGTGATATTAATATTTCGCTTGGTTGGAAGAGGAAATGCCTGGCAGTCCCAGGGGAAGAGTCACAGGCACCTGCGCTAAACTCACTCAGGTTTTTGGCATGAATGATCTAATTGCTCATCATGAGTGGAACAGAAAACATTTCTTACACAAATAAAGAGAAGGCTGGCTCAGGAGGTGGCGTCACAGCAATCAAGGAAGGTCTACATGAAGGAGAAGGAAACAGAAACAGGTTGTGTGTTAGAACAAATGTGAGGTGGTAGAAGATCAATACCAAAAATCAAACAAAATTAATTTTTCCTCCTGTTATTTTTGCTGTGTTTCCATCTGTTTCCATCTTTCCATTTGCTGTGTTTCCTTTCCAAAGCAAGGAAGGGGCAGGAATTCAGGACAGTCTGGTTCAGGTCAGTCTTGCTGATACTTTAAGCAATTCTGGTTTCCCTGATCAATCTGTTTAATTAACTAAAAATGCAGAATTGAAAAAGTTGTTGGATATTTTTCTGCAGTTGGCTGCAGGAGGCTTTTCTCAGACTGAAGGCTGAGGGTTGGGGGTGTTTGGGCTGGAGAAGAGAGGGATCTGGGGTGGTTTAACTGTGGCCTCTCAGTACCTGAAGGGAGCCTGCAAGAGAGCTGGAGAGGGACCTTGGACAAGGACCTGGAGTGACAGGACACAGGGAATGGCTTTAGACTAAAGAAGAGATTTAGATGGGATCTTGGGAAGGAATCCTTCCCTGTGAGGGTGGGGAGGGGCTGGGATGGAATTCCCAGAGCAGCTGGGGCTGCCCCTGGATCCCTGGCAGTGCCCAAGGCCAGGCTGGACACTGGGGCTGGGAGCAGCCTGGGACAGTGGGAGGTGTCCCTGCCCATGGCAGAGGTGGCACTGGGTGGGCTTTAAGGTCCTTCCATCCCCAACCATGGGATCCTAACCCAAATGACAACCTGTCTGTGGAGCCAGCAGTGTCTGGGGGCTAAAGCACCTTTACAGAACAGCAATTTCAGACAGCAACTCCTTGATTTTATCTCTGTTTTTTCTTGCTTATCCCTCAGCTGAGAGGAGATGGGAACAACCAGCAGGAGCATCCCCAAGCCCTGGGAGTGGGACTTTTGGTAACTTTTACTGGCTTTGTGGTTTATCCTGAGACAACAGAACCAGCAATAAATTGTCACTTCAGGGCCAGCATTTGGTGCTAGCTCAGAGAAATCCAGGAGGCCATGGCAGGTATTAGTGGTGAACACCCAGAATAAATCCTGGAGGAGGATCCCAGGGTAACAATGCCCACTTGCCAAGTCTGTTTGCAGAGTGCACAAAGCAACAAGGAAAACATTGCAACAGCACAGAGATTTTCTTACAGATGCACCACAGTGTGCAGCCTCAGCAAAGCTGATAATTGGTGCTTTTCTTCCAGCCCCAGACTGGGACTGAGCCAGGCACTGCATCCATCGGGATCGGGATGCTGTGGCCGTAGGATAAACCCCCAGCCAGGGCCCCAGGGAGCCAATTATGCCGTTTGGAATCCCATTTATTTTTCCCTGATTTCCTTAAAGATGTGGTGGGGGGAGCAGTGATTCATCCAGCCACTCTTCCCAGTCCCGTGGGATGTGTGTTTCTTTTCCATTTCCTGGAAGCACTCGGTGTTTGGGGGAGGTTGCTGGGCTGCGAGGAGCTGCTGGACACCATCCCCAGCCACTATCAGACATTATCTCCTGGGTGTAACTCCCTGGAAGCCCCAGCCCTTCGGCTTTGCAGGAAAAGCACTTTTCCTATGGGTGTGAGGCTGGCTGGGGGAAATCTTCCCAGGGAGGAAAGGCTGGGAATGTACTGACAGCAGCACTGCTCTTTCAGGTGCCGGTACAAGAAGCTTATAAAAAGCTTCATTCCTGCTTGGTGAGCAGAAAGGGCAGGAAAATGGGCTGGGAATGTGTGGAGTAGAAGCTGAAATGATGTTGGGACAGCTCGGGCTGGAGGCAGGAATGCTCAGCAGGGAAGGGACGGGTAGCCTTAAAAGGAAGAGAAAACTTCAACACACAAATTCTAGACAAGAAAATGACACAAAGCTGATGAATTATGATCAGTTTGCAGCGTGGCTTTGGAAAACTGACTTTGGAAAAGAAGGGTTTGGACTCCTGAGGATGCAGATTTGGAACCCCTGACTATCAGAGCTGTGATTTCAGTTTTGTGGTGGTGCCATCCCTCCTCCCCAGCCCCGCCAGAGCAGGGCTCAGATGTGCCTCATCCCACCCCTTATCTCCAGTGCATCTGCTGGCTCTAATTCCCTGGAATAATCAGATTTTAGGAAGCCATAAAAGCCCTCATCAGTTGTTTCTCCTCTTTTGGTGGGGATGCAAACACAGAGAAGCCAAGCAAAACACCCCGGTGGTTACGAGTGCTTGGACAGGGCCCGAGGGCTGCATTCCCAAAGAAACCAGGAGTCAGTTCCCCAGCAGGCTCGATGTGAATTGGATACAGGGAATGCAAGTGGAGATCTTGGAGCCAAGGCCTGCCCCAAAGCACTCATTGTTGGAGTGGAACATGAGAAGTGTGATTTCACACAGTTTGCCAACAAACCAAAACAAGGGAGCAAACACTCCAGACCCAGGATGGGATGTTCTTACTTGGCGTGGCTCTCAAAAGCAGGATTTTTATCTGTTCCCTTTCCTGAGTTCAGTTTTCTCTTCCCATTTTCCATTCCCTATCGCGTTCCAGAGCCGTGCACTTGGCACTTGCTGTTAGATGTCACACATTTGAACTTGGAGTTGTATTTTCTATGAATGCTTTGTGGTTGTGGATCTCAAATTTCCAGAAAAAAACCCCCTGCATTTGCTTTCCAGATAAGAGAGAAAAAAGCCAACTTCATTTCTTTTCTCTTCAGTTTCTTCTAATCTGACTTCATCTCCTGGTTCCCATGCAGGGAGTGGTGGAGTCCCCATCCCTGGAAGTGTTTAAAAATCCTACGGATGTGGCACTTGAGGACGTGGTTTAGTGGTGGGTTAACAGCTGGACTGATCGTCTTGGAGGTCTTTTCCAACTTTAGGGATTCTGGGATGATTCTAAAAAGACAAAGAACTTGTAGCTCCAGAAGGTTTCAGCTCCTCTGAGTGTACCCAGAGCAGATCCCACAGGAGATGGCCATGGCCAGGTCAGCGTGGGGGGATTTCCTTCCCCACCCAAGGAGATCATGGTTTAAATGTCCAGTTACAGTCATTTAAATATTCACATCATTGAGAATGTTGTTCCCAAAGGAAGCAGGGAGAGAGAAAATCCCATGTGGCCTTCCCACGTCTCTGGGATCCATTCCTTGTCCTGGTGGCAAGAGGTGAATGGAATTTAGGATTTGCCTAAATAGAAGAGGTAAATACAGAAATAAACCAAGTTGTGAGGGAAAGGTTCTCCAAGCACAGCATAATTTCCACTAAAACCACCTGAGAACTTTGCTTTATTCATTTCCTTATGCTCAAAGCAGGTTATTTATAAATACTTCTGTTCTTTTCCTCCTTTTCAAGGCACATGTGGAGCCCGGGAGCAGCTCTGACTCAGGTGGTGAATGCACAGCACCATTTTTCCTGCTTTGTAGGAAGAAGGTGAGTCCTGGAGGTCCCCTAAGAAATGACAAAATTTTCCAAGCCAACAAAGCTAGAATGACCTTTCCTTGAAACTCTGGGCTAGGAATAACTCCCTTCGCGTTTCCTCAGTGGGGATGAGCTGGCTGTGGTGCCAGGAAAGGTGAGGGGAATATTTCAGTTACTCCCCTGCAGGACTTGTATTTATTCACTTGTCATTTATGGGGAACAACATGAACCCGCTCGTTTCCTTCTCTCCGGCCAGGAATAATATTGATGAAATTGTTTGCACTTGGAAACCACAAGGTGGGGAGCTCAGGGATATAAAAATGCAAAGAGTTGTAATCTGTGAGTGAAACTGTGAAATCAAGTGTTGAGCAAGATGCTTCTAAAGGAAACAATATATTTTCAGAATTAGATCACAAGTGACTTTTTTTTTTTGCTGTGCAGAATAATTTTGCATTCACTCTTTGAAGGAAATAAAAAAGAAAATTGCATTTCATCTTCCTCTCCAGCCCTTTACTTTAACAAATGCTTAGGCAGTCGTGTCTTGTCCTCTAACCTGAATTATCAGTTTGTGAAATGGTTTTTTCCTCCCCTCTCCTGCTTGTGTCCAATTCTTTGCCTATAAGGAAATGATTATGCTCCCCCTTTCCCACCCTTTTCTCTCTTCCTCTAAATTAGAGCTTTTTGTAATTCCTCCCCATGGTGTCACTTTCGTGGGTTATGAAGCAAAGCCTCACACTCTGAGATAAAGCTGGATATGTGGAGATGACTCAGGATCACTGGAACAATAGTGATTTTTCATTTTTGGTTTTATTTTAAACCATCTCAACCCAGTGAGAATATTTAACACAACCTTGTCAACTACAGGGATAGAATTTAATTTAATGTCCTCAGATCCAAGGCCTAGGAGAGCTGGTGAGAAGGAATTCCACAGAGGGGAGGGATTCATTTGAAAGCGAGGGATCAGGTGTATCAGCAAAGGAATTAAAGTTCAGGGAACAACGGGACCACTGAATCAAGTTGTGTGCTTGGAAAGGTCTCCAGGCTGCAGCAGAGAGAAGGAAAGAAATCCACCCCACCTTCCCCAGGGCTTGGAAAATCTCCAGCAAAGTTTCAGTCGCTCGAGGGCAGAGGAAATGCCTGAGGAGGAACTGCTGGATGTGCAGAAATGCTCAGCCTTGGCCGGGGGAAAAGCAGGAGCCTGACAGGAGATGGGCCTTTGGAATCAAGTAACTGAGGGAGAGAGCACAGAGCTGAGAGGGGACAGCAGGAGGCTGCAAAGAGGAGCTGCTGCTGGACCCTTGGCATGGCCGGGGGGTAGGGGCAGCCCTGGATTTGGGAAGAGGATGATTTCTTGTGGGGAATGTGTACTGGGATGCCAAGGGGATACTGCAAGGGGATACTGCAAGGGGATACTGCAAGGGGATACTGCAGCCCTGCCACGGAGTCAGTGGGAAGCAGCTCCCCTCTCCCATCCATTCCTGTGTTTCCATGCACTCCCATTCCCAGAGCATGAGGAGCCCTGGGGACAAAGAGCTCTCCCTTGGCCTTCAGCCAGAGGAGGGAAGCAGAGCCCTTGTCCAGGGTGGGAACTTCCTTCATTCCCAGGGCACTGAGGCTGGGTGGCACCAACCTTCAGCATCTGATTTGGAGTCAAAGCTTCCCCCTGGAATTCCAGGGCTTGGCTATGAAGTCCTTCATGTCCATCCTGCTGGGAGAAACAGGAGGGTTTTAAGAAGTTTAAATGTTATGAGAATGCATCTTTCCAAAGGTGAACTCTCCAGTAAATGCTTTGCTCCAGTGCCTCTCAGGCAGCTGTAGTTGTTCAGTATTTCCACCAAATAACCTGGAGATTTTTAAAATCTAGCGCTGTTAACATCCACCAGGAGTTTGTGTGTCCTGAGGAAAACAGACACAAAGGGGAAGTTGTGTGTGGAGCCAAGTTCAAGTGTTATCTGGTAATTCAACTATAGTCCCCAAAGCTCTGAATTCCCAGAATCACGGAATCCCAGACTGGTTTGGGTGGGAAGGGACCTTAAAATCATCTCATCCCACCCCCTGCCACGGGCAGGAACCCCTTCCACTGTCCCAGGCTGCTCCAAGCCCCATCCAGCCTGGCCTGGAACACCAAAAAAATCCTCCTGGAAGCCGTGGCTTGGCGGAGGAGCTGCACACCGTTAGTGATGCTCCCGCACCCTCCCTGGGGGTGGTTTCCACTCCATCACCCGACCCGGCTGCTGCAGAGGGAGCCGGGTGCCAGCTGCCCTCGGGAGGAGTGGGGTGATTTCGGGAAGGGTGCAGAGCAGTGTTTAACAGCGTAGGACACGGAGCCATAAACCCACCCTGCTCGGGGCCTGCGTGACTCAGCAGAGGGCAGGAGCTGTTTGCTTTGGCACAGGATCCCCTCCAGCCACAGGAGCTTCCTCAGGCCGGGATCTTTGCTCTCAGAGAGATTTATGGGGCAGAAAGGCTTCCTCAGCCTGTCCCCAGCACTTTGCAGAAATAAGGCTTGTCTTGGGATTGCATAAAAGCCCAATAATACTTGAGTGAGACAGAGAGGTTTGTAAAAACCCATTCCTCAGCACGTGGAGTGATTAAGAACTGTTTGCATGCCTGTGTGTGACAGATCCTCCATCCTTTGGGGGGAAAAGCACGAGATTTTTCCTTCAGAAAATGGATAATGGGGTAATGACGGTGGAGCCAATTTAATCATGTGAAATGCAGCTCCTGCTTGGTTGCAGTTCTGAAGCATCTTCCCAAAGACAGCAATAACTCGGGGGAGCTGAGCCCTGGAAGCCCATCCTTGTTTCCTGGGGGTAGTTACTGCCCCGAGTGCTCCCTGCACCTGATTGATCCGGGCAGGGCAAGGAGGGGAGGCCACGGGCACAAGGATTTTATGGCCCCTACAAAGCCCTGTACACAGGTTTTCCTCCATTTGCTGCTGTTAAACGGAGCATTTGGGACCGTATGGCACTTTAAGTGCCCTGATTTATGGGGAGGCAGCAATTGCATCTGTAATAAACATTCTAAAGCCTGAGTTTAAGAGCAATCCACTGTATTTATCTGGGACATAAACACTCACCTGCAATGCACGTGGGAAGCAGCCCGGGCTTAACTCACAGGAACATCACAGCCACGAGCTCCAGGCACAGCAAGGTCAGAGCCAAGGTGAAGGTAGAAGTGACTGGGGAGAAGGGCAAATATTGGGAAGCAGCAAATGGAAAACAGCCTTTTTCTCCTGTTTAATATTCTGGATGCACGGCTGTCATTTCTTCCTCTCCTATGAAGAGCCTAACGTTACACAGAACAAGATAAAGTACAACCCCAGGCTCGTTCAATAGGAAATATTTGAGCACACAGCCACGAAAAGAACATGAAAAACCCATTGAGAGCTTTGAAAATAAATATAATAAAATGGCATGTGTTTCAGGTTCATGGAAATTCCCTCCTGGGTGAGTGAAAGCACAGGAACCCTTTGTGGCTCTGGACCCTGCTCAGCTCTGCTCCATATGAAGGATCACTGGCAATTCTGGTACTGAACTGATGATGCTGGGTGGATGATTAGGAGCAACAGAAGTAATAATTTTGAATTGTTTTAAGTAGCTTTTTTAGCAGTTTAAATAGTTTAATCCTTCCACCCTTACATGTTTTTGTGTGACAGCGTGGGAGCGCGGCATGGATGAAATCGAAATTATTAGGAATGAATGACAGAGAGGGACATTAACACCCCTCCATTTATTTCGGAAAAATAAGAAAGTCACTTAGAGTAAGCAAATTGAGATGAATCTCTGGTCTCCCAAGGGAAGTCAGAAGAGAGGGCAAGGAAAGCCACGACATAACGAAACCATGAGCTTGAAGTTTTCAGGGCAGCACAACCTCACTTGGGTAGCGACTGAAACAAAAAAGACAAACTCAGGATTCTTGAGTTTGAACAATAAAATGAGAGAGATCGAAACATTCGCCTTTGAGGTCATATGGCCTCATCCCACTGTTTGCACAGGAAAAGGAAGGAGATTCTGGTTTTATACATTTGTTACAAATTGATACAGGAGCGACCCAGTGAATTTCTCCCAGTAAGGAGGCCTTGCCCCGTAATGCTACCGGGATTTAATGAACTAAAATGGGACAAGAACATCATAAACCAGCGCTCAAAATCCTCCTGGTAACGGTGCCGAGGCTCAGGATGCCGAGGATTTCTTTTTCCAGGAATCCTTTGTCATTGCACTTGGCACAAGCAACCCCCCAGGGCTGTTAGAGCTCTCAAAAGTGTTTTTGCAGAGTGATTTTTTCAGAATTTTTGCAGAGCGAATTTTTGAGCCTTCAGTGTACAAAACCCTGTGACGAAAGTTTGCGGGGTGAAACCCTGATCCACGAGATTGCGGGGTTTTGGGTTAATTGATTAAATGAAGTCAGCCTAACAAGAGTTTTGGTGAGGAAATCCCTAAAGCCTCTGCCAGCCATTCACTCCCATGCTTTCCCTTGGAATACACGGCTGAATCCAGGCCAAAATATTCTCATCCCGCACCAGAACTTGTATTTATTGTGTTTAACGTGTTTATTCACTATATGGGTTTGCCTGTTGCTTTGCTTATAGGGTGCAAAAGCCTTTGTGAGAGTCAGGGAGATAAAATCTGCTTTTCTGGATCTTCCTTTAAATAATGATAAAATTGATCCCAGGTTAGAGGGGAGAGTTCCTGTGGGATCCTTTTGCCAAAGTGCTGGCACTTTGTCACCACCCATCTGAGTCACTCATTAGCTCGGTTTGAAATCCACACGAGAATAGTTTAAGGAATAAAATCACCAATCAATTGGTGTTAAAATTTCCCTGGATATAGCCTTGCTTTCCAAAGTTATCCCTTTTATCTGGGGATATAAACTGTCTCCCTGGAATTCGAAAACCCGAGGTGCTCTGCAAGGTCAATTATCTTCGAGCTCCCTCAAGTGGCAATGAAACCTCGGAGTTTGGCACTGCACCCCTCGAGTTTGTCACGGAAACCCTCGAGTTTGTCATGGAAATCCTCAAGTTTGTCACTGAAAGCCTCGACTTTTTTACAGAAACCTTCGACTTTTCTACAGAAACCCTCGAGTTTGTCACAGAAACCCTTGAGTTTTTTACAGAAAACTTCGAGTTTGTCACAGAAACCCTTGAGTTTTTTACAAAAACCCTCGAGTTTGTCACAGAAACCCTCGAGTTTTTTACAAAAACCCTCGAGTTTGTCACTGAAACCCTCGAGTTTTTTACAAAACCCCTCGAGTTTGTCGCTGAAATCCTTGAGTTTGTCACAGCGACTCTCAAATTCGTTGCACGACTGCTTTTCCGACGGAGCCTTGTAATTTAAGACCGTGTTTTTCACCGCAGCTGTAGTAAAGTGAGATGCTCAGATTTCAAGGAATTTAAACCAGCTTAGAGCAGTTGAAAATGATTCATTTAATAACATAGTTCTCTTTTGACAGGTCTCTGAAAAGACACGTATCAAGTGAAATGAAGCATTTTATGTTCAAGAGGAGTTGCAGCTGATCCACAACGTGATACCTGCATGTTTTGAGAAGTTATTTTGACTTTGTTCTATGGTTCCTTATCAAATCCATGACAGAGTGGCTGGTAAAACTCAGCTCTTTCCTTTCTACACTGTGAAAAGAGAAATAAATCCTTTGGATTAAATCACAAGTGGTTTTGCCTCATTAAGAACATATTTTATTCAAAAAGAGCACATTTTAACCAGAAAGCAATTGATGACATGCACACAGGTCATTTTTGGTGCGAGAAGATGAAATTTGGTGGAAGGTTGGAGCTTTTTACAGTATAAAAAATACCTTTTTCAAGGGTTGGTCTAATATGGGAAGAACCTTTTGGAGCAAAAAGCTCAAGAAAAATGACTTTGGAGGAGAGAAGCCTTCCAGTGTCTGAAGGGGCTGCAGGGAAGCTGGAGAGGAACTGTTCATCAGGAGCTGGAGTGCCAGGACAAGGGGGAGCGGCTTCCCAGTGCCAGAGGGCAGGGATGGGTGGGATATTGGGAGGGAATTGTTCCCTGGGAGGGGCTGGGATGGAATTCCCAGAGCAGCTGTGGCTGCCCCTGGATCCCTGGCAGTGCCCAAGGCCAGA
>VXBT01012143.1:58101-79684 GCA_013400235.1 Oriolus oriolus | reverse complement strand
GGGCTGGGAGCAGCCTGGGATAGGGGAAGGTGTCCCTGCCCGTGGATGGGCTTTAAGGTCCCTTCCGACCCAAACCATGCTATGATTCCATGATCCCATTCCTTTAGCACCCAAAGAAAGGACAAAGGATCAATTTGACAAGCTGTTGCGTTTCCCTGGATGCTTACTGGGGGCTGGCCCTCGAGCTACATTTCCCTTATTTCCATTTCCACTCTCTAGGTTGATTTGACGTTCCCATTTCGCAGGGCCGGTTTCCCGCCCTCACAGGCCCCAGGCCTCGGCCCGGCGCTGCCATGGCAACCGCGCGCGTGACCCCGCGCGCGCTCACGTGGNCGTCCTGGCCCTCATGTGCTTCCTGGGATTCGGTGCGGGACGGGGCCGGGGGATTCGCGTTTTGCGGGGGGTTCGGGTGTGGGGTGGCCGGGTTTGGGGCGCCGGGACGGAGCCCTGAGCCGCCCCCTTCTCCCTGCAGGCAGCTACTTCTGCTACGACAACCCGGCCGCTCTCCAAACGCAGGTTCAGCGGGTGAGTCGCTGCCAGGGGGCTTAGAAAAACAGGGGGAGTGACCTTTGCCATGGAGTAACGAGAGAGAGGGGAAGATGGGGTATTGGGAAGGAATTGTTCCCTGGGACGGTGGGCAGGCCCTGGCACAGGGTGCCCAGAGCAGCTGTGGCTGCCCCTGGCTCCCTGGCAGTGCCCAAGGCCAGGTTTGGAGCAGCCCGGGACAGTGGAAGATGTCTCTGGGGTTGGAACAAAATGGGTTTTAAGTCCTTTCCCACCCAAACCAGTCCGGAATTCTGTGAATGACAAGCAGCGGCCGGGTCAGAAATGCACTTGTTTCTACGTGGTTTGCTTGGATATTTATTCTGTGTGCCTGCAATTAGCTCAGGAACAATCCCTTTTGTAATTCCCCGTGTGTAACACAGGACATGAAGGTGAACACGGCCCAGTTCATGGCCCTCTATGCCTGGTACTCCTGGCCCAATGTGGTTCTGTGCTTCTTCGGAGGTTTCCTGATAGACAGAGTGTTTGGCATTCGGTGAGTGCAGCGTTTGTGTCACTCGTGTGCAAGGAATGATGAGCTAAAACTGCAGGTGAACTTTAAGCTTTATATTGTAAAATTTTTCCACATTGCAATAAACCTTTTCAGTATTTTTTCCCCACGCAATTGTTTTTTAACAATATGGGTGAGCTTCCTTTCATTTATAATTTAAATAGATTTTCTTGAAAACGACATAGATGAGCTTCCTTTCCTTTATAATTTAAATACATTTGCTTCAAAACCACCACCTTGTGCTGCCTGTTTTCTATGGGAACTGTTGAGCTGCACAGTTTATTACAGAGGTGTTTTATTGCACATCCACCTCCCCTTGTTTCCCTGCTCCAGGTCTAACACAGTGTTTTGCAGGGGGGAAAAAGGGTTCTGGTTTTGCATGAAGTGATTTTATTTTATTTTCTTTCCAGGTTGGGCACTGTGATATTCAGCATCTTTGTGTGTGTTGGGCAGGTGAGTGCCGGGGAGGGGCTGAAGGATGGCGAATTTGAGAGCTGGAATGGCAGAACCCTGGGTTGTGCTGGAGTATCTGGGAAAAGGGGAATCTTGGAATGGGAGTGAAATCAAGGGAAGGAACCACACGTTTGGTGTGGAATTGGTTGAGGGTGTCAGGTTGGAGATGATGAACAGCAGAGAGAGCAAAGACTGGAAAAGCCCGGAGCAGGAATTGGATGTGAAGTATTTCTGGGAAGGGAAAAGCGTTTTTGTTCCCGTTTTCACACGGTTCTGGGTTTGTTCCATACCTGAAATGCACAATTGTCATTCTCCTTCAACGCTGTTTGCAGGTGGTTTTTGCTCTGGGAGCACTGTTTAACACTTTCTGGCTGATGGAAGTGGGCAGATTCATATTTGGGTGAGTCTAGAAGAGCAGATTTGTGCTCGCTGAGGTAAGGCCATCTAGAAAACTACAAAAACTAATCCTAGAAAACCCCCCCTAGAAAAGTGCTGCCACTTGGAGACGAAACTGTTGGATTCTGAGACCTCTGAAGCTGAGGAATGCCTGACCTTAGCTTGCTTTCTTTGTGCAACTTAAAAAAAAATCAGGATTTTGCAGACTCAAAACCCGTGGAACCGCCAATTATTCTTAAATCACTGCAGTTCTGGCTTTGAATCTTTGCTTTCTGCTGCCCTGTGTATAGAAATGTGCATTAAACCTGCCTGTACCCAGCCAGATTTCTCTGGAGTTCCGCTCTTGCTCCTGCCCAGGAGCTTTGCCTGCTGCATTTGGGATGTTCTCCTTTGCTTCCCAGGATCGGTGGCGAGTCGCTGGCCGTGGCCCAGAACACGTATGCAGTGAGCTGGTTCAAGGGCAAGGAGCTGAACCTGGTGTTTGGACTGCAGCTCAGCATGGCCAGGATTGTAAGTCTGCACAGCTGGGGATTGAGAGAGGAGCTGTGCCCCTCCTCTTAGGGCTCCCCTGGGGCAGCCTGGGCTGTTTTTAACCACTGCACGTGTTTCCCTGCTGGAGCTGGGGCTGGGGGTGCTCAGCCTGGTGCTCCTGAGCAGCTGCCTCCTCTTCTCTGGTGGCAGCCTTGGGATTGCAGCCCTGGATCCTTTCTGGGGGCAAAAGGAGGGGAAAAGGTGCTCCTTCCTGGTGCCTGTCAGCTGGGAATCCTGTGTGCTCTAATTCATTAAATTCAGCTCCATTTGTGAGCTCGTGCATGTGGGTTTAGGCACTTCTCAGGCCTTGGTGGGAACTCTTCTGGATTTGTATAGAATTTAAATTTGTGACATTATATTGTTGCTGCAATTATTAATTTGTTACCGAGCCAGCAGGGAATAATTTGTATCCTTTGTGCTGCTGGCTTAAGTTCCCTGGGTGGCGTTTTCCCTGCTTATCTCCAACAAACCCTCCTGCCTGATGTTCCTATGGAATCCCCGGGGCTGGGAAACGCTGGGTTCTTCACATGGGTGTGTTCTGCCTAGGGGAGCACGGTGAACATGAATATCATGGGATGGATCTACTCCAGAGTTCAGGATCTCCTGGGCTATGCTGGTCCCAGCACCCTCGGCCTGGCTCTCCTGATAGGTCAGTGATGTTTTGGGTTGGTGTCACCTGCATGTGTGTAAATGGTTTATTAATCACTTAAGAGCGTTTATGAATCACTTATAAGCAGCACAAATCTGTTGGAGCCTCAGAGGAGCAATCCCAACACCTTTTGTATCATGTTCTCCTGTTCCCTCAGGTTACTGCAGCTGCTGAAATGCTGTGGCATTTTTGGGGTTGCCAAATTCAAGTTGATGTCTTGTGGAGGTGAAATATTTCACGTGCTCTGAGCAAAGGACAGACTTGAAAAATTTTCTGAGGGGTGTCAAAGCTTGCCTGTGGTTATCTGATTGTGCAAGTGAAATTTGAACCATTCTGGGGTGTGTTCCCTTCCCTCAGAGCCGTGGCCATGGACACCCTGGTGCTGGGAGTAAGGCCAGGCTTTGCTTCTGTTCCTGCAAGGTGCAGACGAGGAGCTTGGCTGTGCTGAGGGGGAGTGGTGGTCGTGTTTTAAAGAAAATCAATTTATGTTCATGTTTGTGCTTCAAGGCAGGTGTCAGGCTTCAGCTTTACACCTTAATCTTTGAGGTGTGCAGCTCTGGAACCTTCAAGCTGGTGTTAAACTCGGTGTGCCTTGACATGTCCAGCAAAAACGGCACTAATTGGGCTGAAAAACCAAATTACTGCTCGAGTTGTCAGCTGACCTCGTGGTGTTGCCTTCTTCAGGTGGTGTCACTTGTCTGTTCTCACTGAGCTGTGCTTTAATCCTGGCTTACCTGGACAGGAGAGCAGAGAAACTGCTTTGTAAGGAGCAGGGGAAAACAGGTGAGTGGTGGGGCTGAACTGGAACAGACCCTTCCAGCTGCTCTGCACAGGGCAGGTTTGCATTTGGGGTAATTCAGTGGCTGCTGCTGAACATCTTCACAGTTATAATCATAATTTTTAGCTCATTTTTACATGGATTTTTAGTTTTAAACACCCGTTCAAGAGGCAGATGCACTGTCACGTGCTTTGTTTATACAAAGAAGAGTTTACACCAGCTTGTGCCATTGCCACTGGTTCTGTGTTTTGTTGGAGTTCATCTGATTTCCCTTAGCAGGGGTGCAAAACCAGGGAGCTCTTCCCTGTCGGTGTGTGGTGGGTTGAGTTTTCCATGTGGGAGAACCTGAGCCAATTAAAAATAAAATAAACTAAATTTGAGATCCAGTGGAATCCCAGCCTGGTTTGGGATGAAGGGACCTTAAATCTCACCCAGTGCCGCCCTTGCCATGGGCAGGGACACCTTCCACTGTCCCAGGTTGCTCCAAGCCCTGTCCAGCCTGGCTCCAGGCAGGAATTTTCCAGCTGCTGGGACGTTTCCTCGGCCAGGTGTGTTCAGTGCTGCAGCTCAGGGCTTGCAGAGGCCGTGCAGCTCCTGTCCATCGCTCCCTGGGGGAGGCACGCTTTGTCCTCGGCTCTGGCTCCGTGGCTGGAACGCTGGGTGTCCTTCAGTGCCTCCCCCTGGCTAAACTCCGAGCAGGCAGAGGCAGGGATGTGCTTTAGGAGCGATTTGGGATCACCTGGGTGTTATCCAGCGGGGCTGAATCCCAGATCTGCTGATCCCGGCTGAATCCGCGCTGTGTGTGCCCCACTGCAGGAGAGGTGATCAAGCTGACGGACGTGAAGGATTTCTCCCTGTCCTTGTGGCTCATCTTTGTCATCTGTGTCTGTTACTATGCAGCAATCTTCCCTTTCATCGGCCTCGGGAAGTAAGTGCCGCTCACTTTTCCACCAGTTCTCTGGGAATTCGGCCAGGCTTTTAATCAGCTGCTTCAAAACTTCACATTTACCTGCTGAGCTTGGTAGGAATCACCACTGTGAGCTGTCAGAGCTCAGGAGCGTGAGGAATGTTTGATTTCCTGATTAAAACCAGATACAGATTTAAAACACGGGGTGGAATTTGGTGTCCTGTTGGGTCCCTTCCCTGTTTACAACCCAATATCTCATTATTTGGGTTAAATATTGGTTGTGGACTTTTTATGTGTTCCCTAAAGTATAATTTGAACCATCCTTAAATGAAAATCTGTGGAGTCTGATAACAAGCTCCTAAATTAATTATGAATGAGAATCTGGGATATTTATGTCAAAGCTCTATTTCATTTCCTTGTAAATGAGATTCTTGTGTCTTTGTCTAACTTAATTTTGATTTCATGTCCTTCAAGTCTGCATTTTCCTAAATAGTTGGTTTTTTTCTTCCCTCAGGGTTTTCTTTATTGAAAAATTCAGATTTTCCCCTCAAGAAGCCAGTGCAATTAACAGGTATATTGGGATTGATTTAGTTAGTTACACTGCCAGGTTTGAGGAGTTCAGGATGTGTTTCTGGGCAGGTGGGAAGAGATTTGGGATTTCCTGTGAGCTGCATTTTAGTGGCGAAATAATTTCACATGGCCCAAGGAATAACTGGGAAATGTGGATGTGTTTTTTATTAAAAACAGACGTTCACACTGCAAAGAAAAAGCTCTGAGGGATTTTATTTAGTATTTGGTGATTCTTTCCTGAGTGATAAAAGCAGTTTAATAACAACACTAAAGGAACTCGATTTTGGTAGTTTGAGGGTGAATTTGTGATGTGGCAAAACCCCAAAGCAATAAAACCCAGCAAGGAAACCCCTGCTGGGCTGTGATCCCAAGAGCTCTGAGTATGTCGGTGTCTCCTTGGATGCTGAGCGTTTCCATGTCCTCAAACCTCTTGGGGATTCTAAATTATTGGTTTTTTTTTTTTTTTTTTTTCTGGCCCCCCAGTTAACAAAGGACTCTGGGAGTGTTGAGTGTTTGATTTTTTTTTTTCCTCTCCTGCAGCATTGTGTACATCATTTCAGCCCCCATGTCCCCGGTGTTCGGCCTTCTGGTGGATAAAGTTGGCAAGAACATCATCTGGGTTCTGTGTGCTGTGGTCACCACGCTGGCCTCGCACATCATGCTGGCCTTCACCTTCTGGAACCCCTGGATAGCCATGGTAACCTGATTTTCTGGGATTTAGACCTGAATAGAAGTAAAACGAACAGCAAATATTTCTTTTATAAATATAAAATAAGCAGTGGAGTTAATGCTGAATTATTCTGCGTGTTGTGAGGTGGGAAAGATTCCTTGCTCCATTACTAAATTCCTGTGCCAGGTGCTCACATTTCTCCTAAAAATGGTTCTTTTAGTGTATTTCTGAAGTTTATTGCTGTTACTCAAACTGCCTCTGATATGCTGGATTGAACCTCAGTAAAAATCTGCGTTGTTGAGAGCAGATTCTCTGAAAAATGTGTTTGGAGCTGAGGATTATGGTGCAGGGATTAAAAACTTTGATTTTCAAGCATTTTTCTAGCAAGGTGCAGCTCTGGATGTTCCGTCAGACTCTTCAATTTTAATTGATAGAGTTTAGTTTGGGGGTCACCCTTGGCAGAAGTTCTAAATGTGGATATTTGGGATTTTATTGCACAGGGCGTTACTTGAGCTCGTTTGGGGAGAAAGGGAAGGGCAATATGTTCATTTATTGGGGTTTTCCATCGGCAGTGCCTCTCCTCTAACCCCGTGTGCCTGTCCCTGTGTCCCCAGTGCCTGCTGGGAGTGGCCTATTCCCTGCTGGCCTGTGCCCTGTGGCCCATGGTGGCCTTCGTTGTCCCCGAGCACCAGCTGGGAACTGCCTACGGCTTGTGAGTGCTTCCATGGGTCTGTGGGAATCCAGAGCAGCGGCGGGAGCAGGGCATGGAGCAGCTCTGCTGCAGGAAAGGCTGGCAGAGTTGGGATTGTCCAGCCTGGAGAGGAGGAGCTTTGGGGTGCCCTAGAGAGGGGCTGGGGACAAGGCTTGGAGGGACAGGACACAGGGAATGGCTTCCCACTGCCAGAGGGCAGGGCTGGATGGGATATTGGGAGGGAATTGTTCCCTGGGAGGGCGGGGAGGGGCTGGGATGGGACTCCCAGAGCAGCTGTGGCTGCCCCTGGATCCCTGGCAGTGCCCAAGGCCAGGCTGGACGCACCCTGGGACAGTGGAAGGTGTCCCTGCCCATGGCAGGGGTGGCACTGGGTGAGCTTTAATGTCCCTCCCATCCCAAACCATTCCCTGATTCCTGACACTCCTGGACCACTGAATTGGAGCAGATCCAACCCATTCCTGGTTCCCAGCTCCTCCAGGTTTGGAGTTACAGCTCCCTGGCTGCTCTGGGGTGTGGCTTTGGGACAGAGCAGGCTGGGGGGAGGCACAGGAACTTGAGCAGAGCTGGAACTCCGACTTCCCCAGCAGATGGGGGAAGGTTCCTCTCCTGGGAGCTCGGGGCCGCTGGGGAGCTCTCCCTGAGGAATCCATACCCACGTGGTGCCCCTGCTCTGTCCCAGCATGCAATCCATCCAGAACCTGGGCCTGGCAGTGATTGCCATCGCAGCTGGCATGATCCTGGACACCAGGGGATACCTGTTCCTGGAAGTCTTCTTCAGTGCCTGTGTGTGCTGTGAGTGTGGGACACGCTGGGAGCGGATTTGGGAAGCTTTGTTGGGCTTTTGTCCTTCGTATTTCCTGGAAAACAGAAACAGCTCCTCTCCTGGAGGTGTCAGCTGGGGCAATGCTGAGGTGAACTCGCAGCTAGTGAAGTGGTTTGGGGTTTCCTTGAAGCGTGAAGAGTTTGAGTGTCTAAAACATGGAGTAAAAACAGACAAATAATGCTTTTAAAGTGGAAGTTGCAAGTTTAAAATCCCTTCTGAATTACCACGTGCTGTGAGCACGGGGGATCTCCAAAAGCAAAAACCGCTTCTGAGTTACAACTACCATGAAAAATCCTGGTTGTGGGTTAGACCTGTTCATTTATGGTCAGCTGAAAGTGTCCCTTTCCTTCCCAGTGTCGCTGATAGCCGTGGTCATGCTGTACTTTGTGAATCACCTCACAGGTGAGCGTCTGCACCTTCTCTTTCCCCTTCCCTCAATTTTCCCTTCTGTAAAATCATCCCACGGATTTCTCAGCGCTCTGAGAGCTCCTGTGCTGAGTTCTGGTACTGAAGACACAAAACTCACGGTGCTGAAGGTCTCAGAGTGCACATTGCTGCTCTTACAGGTGGTGACCTCAACTGGTCTGCGAGGAAAAGGGCAAAACTGCAAAAAGCAGCTGCTTCTGAGTGAGTACAAAGCCAGTAAACACCAGTGGCCTTGGGAGATGTTTGTCCTGGAGGGGTTCAGCAGGTCATTGTCTCAAGGCTGGCTTGGGTTGGATTTATTTGCTCAGCAGTCTGTAGCAGGAGTTGGTATTCCTGCCCTCTGTGAGTCGATATTTGAAGGAGCAGTTATCCAGGTGTCCTTTCCTGGCGCTTTTCCTCTCCGTTTCCTTTTATTTCAGTGGCCTTCCAGCTGAAATATGGTAGAAAACGTTGAGTTTAAATCACAGCACTGATGGGGAACCCAGTCTGGGGCCAGATCTGTCACGAGTGTTCCTGTTACAGTGAGAAGTTTTTGTTTTTAGGAAGAAAATGGGGCAGGACTTTTCAATAAAACGGGATTCACTTCCTTGAAAAGGAAATGGAGCGCTTGAGGTGGCAGGAATGGTTGGGATAGGGAAATTTTGACAGTTCATGGAATAGTTTGGGTTGGGAGACACCTTAAAGCCCATCCAGTTCCCAGCCCTGGCACGGGCAGGGGCACTCCCGTGGATCAGGTTGGTTCATCCAATTAAAATATGTTAATTATTCTTAATTTAACGTTTTTTATGTGAGAGAATAAATCAATGTGTGGCAAATCCCGGCTTTCAGAACCACGGCTGTAGAATTCCAGCTGCTGCTGGGTGAAGAACATGGAGTTTTTCCTTTGGAGTGCTCCCTGTTCTGACCTCATTCAGCTCAGCAGCTCCCTCACATCTTGGAGCTCATTTCCTGTGATTTTGTTGGAATTCTTTATTTTTTAATAGGTAATTACATCTCACGTGCAGATACTGTGCATCACACAGTTATATATATTTATATATCTATATAATATCTGTTTGATCCAGATAAACACTTTGCTAATAAGGTATTTCTTATAAAAGGATTTATGGGCTCCTGTAAAACTGGACTGTGCCCATGTGGTGGTACTTAAATGAATCCCAAAAAGCCCAAGGCACTGTGAGCAAAGGGGATTTGTAAGGTTTAACATGGCTTTTTCTTGTTCTTTCCACACCTCAATCTTGAGGAAAGCTCAAGGAAATTAAAACCTGACTTAACTGTAGTGGCTCTCCTTGGGCCAAAGAGATTTTTAATCCAAGTTTTTCGATCCAAACGCACCAAACCCCTCCCAACCCTCAGAACTCTGTGCCCGAGCAGAGCTGCGTAACAACTGCGGCGGTTCCTGTGCACCCGTGGGGTTTCGGGTGCCCTGGGCCAGTGTTTGCAGTAATTGTTGTCCCGCTGTTTCTTTCAGAAAGGAAAGTTGAGTAGCAAAGCCCATCCCGAGGTGGGAGCGCTCCAGCAGCAGCAGCACAGAAGAAGGAGAGTTTAGGGTGCACTGTAGCTGTCTGGAAGATTCCTTAACAGCCGGGCTTTGCCTCAGCTCCTGCTTCGTTCTAACCCCGTGCCAGCTGTCCCTTCCTGGGGGGCCCTGCTTGGGCTGTGCCACCCCCTGCCAGCCCCGGGGCACAGCCTGAGCTCGGAGCCCTCCCGTGCCCACCTCGCTGCCCGGAGGGCTCTGATCTGAGCTCGCCCCGGGCTCAGACAGCTCACTGCTGCTTTTGTCACTGTCTTACTGCAAAACCCACTTTTGAGATGGATTTCCAGCTTTGGGTTTGTTTCCTTTCAACACTTTGGTGGGAAAAAGAGCCGCAAATGCTCAAATGGACTTTCCTCTTTTTTTTGGTAGGAGATTTCTGAATCCTGAGGCTGCTGAGCGGTCTCTTTTTGCCTTCTTGATTCTTGTATTGCAATGTTCATTTTAAGGGATGAAAGTTTGTTTAGCAGACACAGAAGTTGTTACAGAAGCTCCCTGAGCACCTTGTAATCCGTGAAAAACCAAAAGGTTTCTCTTTCTACTGAGATCTGTGAACGAAATAAAAGGAACCTGCAGAAAACAGCTTCTGTCTTTCTTTACACTGAATTATTGATCCCTGTGCACCTCAGGGTCATTAATCTGATACCCCAAAACATCTCCTAGGTATTAAAATAACCAGAATTGGAATTTGGAATTCCCTGCTTGGCTTGGCACTGCTCAGGGCAAACATCTGAAGCCGCTTTTCTTTTGCAGAGCAGAAGAGCAGGAGAGGCTCAGGCGGCAGAACGAAGATGATCTGGCAAAATTGCTGCCCAAAGCTGATGCCTTTAGCTTAAGGAATAAATACCTGTCCAAACTTGGAGCTCAGGTATCACTCACAGGGGTTCCCAGGACAGTTCAAAACTGGAACAACGAGGGGTCTGTTTTTAAAATTGGGCTGGTTTTAACACAGCCAGCAACTCCAGCTCTGAGTGAGATTCCTGGGGCTTGTTCTCAGGAATAAATCTCCCAATAATTAAACATCTAATGAACGGAAGGAATCCATGGCTGGCCAGCCCCAGACGTTGAGGAATGTCTTCATTTTATTTTTTTGCAGCTCCCAGCTCATTACTCCTCCTGTTTGTCAACCCTGGCCCACAGGAGCGTGTTGAAATAGCGCCTTGGCCTTTGGAAAAGCGGGAATACGCCGAATTTCCTGGGACAAGCAGATGCTCCGTGCTTTGCTGCAAGCCTAGATTTTAGATTGCAAATATTGGCTAAAACTCCTCCTTCCTGGGCAGTTCAGAGATCCTGGTGGGAAATTGGGGCTCTGGTGGAAGCTCTGAGCACCTGCTCCAGCCTCCTGTCTCAAGTGCTCCGTGAGTAGCTGAGTCAGGGGCCAGGGTTGGATCTCCGGGTGTGAAATGGGGAAATTCCAGAGTTCGGTTGCTGGGATGAGCCTGGATGGAAGTGGGGCTTTTCCAGCCTCTCCTCTTGGACACCTTGGTTGCTCTGTTCCGTTTCTCTGGGAGAAGAAGGTGAGGAAAAACTCCCAAGTGAATATTTCGGAGGAAACTCCACTCAGAAATAGAAAAAGTGCTAACCCTGGAATTTATCCCAGCTCAGGAGAAGCAATAACCTCTGCAAGCCCTGAATAATGTGAAAACTGATGGATTTTTAAGAGTTTTGTGACTAAAATCTATAAGAAGAGTTAAAGCAAGAACTGAATTTTGCTTGCAGAGGGGAAAGCCTTGAATTCTGTGGCGAAACTCAGCATTTCCCCCTCGTTTCAGCGGGAGGCTCCTTGCTGAACGGGGAGTTCCCAGAGCTCCTGCAGAGTGCATTTTGCTTTGGTTTAATTGCTCCTCAAGGTAATTAGAGATAATTTATCCAAACGGAGCTGATCTTGCTTTAAAGGGCAGAGCAGGGGGATTGTGGAGCCCCAGGAAGAGGGGGAATGTTCCTGGGGTGACTCCAGGGAATCCCCGCGTGCCACAAAACGCTCGGGAGCCTTGGGAAGCGTTTGGCTGCAGGGGGAGGAGTTTGTTGGGACACAAATGTTACATTTTACCTGGAATATTTTAATTTTGCCTACAGTACTTTAAGCAGAACTCATGCTCTTAAAGCTGGTTTTAAAAGAGGCTTTGCAGTGGAGATTTCTTTGATGTTCCTGGAAAACTCTCATCTCCCTCAGGGACTGCTGTGGGTGGGAGTTCAGGATTCTGAAGGGCAACCTGGGAAAACAAAGCAGCAGCTCGGGAGCTCCCTGCCCCACTGAGCTCTGCTGGTTTGTACTGGTCCTTGCTGGGCTCCCCAGCACTGACACTGAGGAGTGGGTGGGTGGTTGGTTTCCTTGTAGACGGTGAATTTGGGGTGGTTTTAAATAAAACCTTTCAAAGGACACCGGCACCTGTCGTTTTTGGCCCTTGAGGGTCCTGGTGTTGCCTTTGGGGGTTGTTGGGGTGTTTTTTAAGCAAAGTTTTGTTTGCCCAAAAGGGGTGGAGGGTTTGGGGGAATTTTTTCTTTGAGGATCCAAAGGCAAAGCTGCCCCCGCTGATGGATGATGGATTTTTCTTTCTTGGGGAGGCAGAGAATGAAATTGAATTTTGCTCCTCATTTTCTGCTTCTCTTGAGCTCTGACCCGTTCTGGTTGGAGAAACTCCTCTGCTGTTCCCTCGAGGCTGGCATTTCAGGCGTCATCCAGCCCTGAAGTTCCTGTTTTCCTTTGTTTTCAGTTCCTGAATTCTCTGTACCCTTGAGGATCCTGCTCCAGTCCTGGGGGGGACTTCTGCAAATGAAGCAACTTCCCCTGGGAGCTGCAACCCCCTCCAGGCCTGATCTGAGCGAGGAAAAGGGTTTAACCCTCACTGGGTAGCGATGGAAACATTTATTGAAAATATCCCTAAATCAGGAATTTCTTGGGCCAGTTTCCCTGGAATCTGGTTTGTGCCCGAAGTGGCTGAGGAGCCCTTTAGGAGGTGGGGCAGTGGATGGGGTCAGGGGAACGCCTGGGACGGGAGCTTTAGCCCAGGGAATCCTCCCTTTTCCAGGGATCTCTCGCTAGAGGTCAGCGCCGCCCGCTGCTGGCTCGGCAGCGTTGGGTGCTCGGATCAAAACCTTCCCGGCTGCGGCTGCTGGGTTTGCTCGGGGCCTGACTGACACGGCTCGGTCCTGACACGGGGTGTCCATCCCTGGCCCTGGGTGTCCATCCCTGGCACGGGGTGCCCATCCCTGACACGGGGTGTCCATCCCTGGCCCTGGGTGTCCATCCCTGGCACAGGGTGCCCATCCCTGACACGGGGTGTCCATCCCTGGCCCTGGGTGTCCATCGCTGGCACGGGGTGCCGAGCNCCCTGGCCCTGGGTGTCCATCCCTGGCACGGGGTGCCCATCCCTGACACGGGGTGCCCATCCCTGGCCCTGGGTGCCCATCCCTGGCAGTGCCCAAGGCCAGGTTGGACGGGGCTTGGAGCACCCTGGGACAGTGGAAGGTGTCCCTGCCCATGGCAGGGGGTGGGATGGGATGAGCTTTAAGGTCCCTCCAAACCATTCCATCATTCCAGGATTGTGGCACTGCCACAACTCTCTATCCACACATTTTTGTGACATTTCTATTCCCGCTTGGATAGTTCCAAAGGCATCAGATGAAGAGCACAACCCCCAGACTCAAATTTTTCCCTTTGCACGGGATAATTTTTTCCCCTCTCCTTTCCTCCCGCATTTCCTGTTCTCCCCGTGCCCAGGCTGCCGCTCCGAAGGGTTTGCTCGGGAGCTTAACCCAATTACTGCCCTCGGGAGCAGAGCCTGAGCATCCTCTCGGCATCCATCACCGGGACATTGCCTGACAGGCTCAGCAGCCGGCCTCCCGATGAACCGACGGATCCAGGAGCTCATTCCAGCAAGGAACACGTTCCGGATTCCCCAGCGCTGCCAGGAACGTGTCACATTCCCAGGGCATGGCTCTGCTGGGGGGTCCATCTGTATTTTTCTGCCTTGAGGTGGAAAACACCGTCTGGGTTTAAAGCAGAGCTGCTGACGGGATCCCTGTCCGAGGTGTGTCTCGGTGTGTCTGAGACACACCGGAGACTTCCGCGGAGAGGTTCCCTTTGAGGAGCTGCAGCGCCTGGAATCAGGAACTCAGCTGCATTCCCGGAGCTGCAGGGCTAAAAGGCAGGAATTTAGGTGCCTCCATCTGTTTTCCTGGCTTGGAGCAGAGCTGATGCATTTTTCAGGGAAGCAAAGCTCCCCGGGGTTCTGTGCTCCGGGGGATCGGTAGCGCAGATCTTGGATAGGGATGGATGGATGGAGCTTTGGACACAAACAGGGATGGCCAAGCCTTGGGCTCAGGGGTCAGTCCCTGGGCTGGCTCAGGCACCTCCCAGGATCCCAGGGCTCAGAATAGTTTCATAGGAGCATGGAATTACAGAATCGTTCTGCTTGGAAAAGATCTTGGAGATCCCTGAGTCCCAGCCCAGCACCTCCGTGCTCCCCATCCAGCCACACCCTCGAGTGTCACATCCGTGGTTTTTGAACAATTCCAGGGACGGGGACTCCACTAAACTTCCCGTTTGCTCAGACTTCTCTGGAATTCGTGTGGATGTTGGTGTAAAAACACAACAGAAAAGCTCATTTCAGCCTTTCCTGACACGGAAATATTCCTTGCTCCTCTCTTTCCCAGGCTCCCCAGGGAATGGTCAGAGCCCCAAGGCTGCCACGGCTCCAGGAGTGTTTGGACAACGCTCTCAGGAACGGGGTGGGAATGTTGGGATGTCTTGTGCAGGGCCTGGAGTTGGAATTTGGTGATCCCTGGGGGTCCCTTCCAGCTCAGGGCATTCCATGGTTCATCTGTGTTGTTTTTTGGGGAAACAGAAGCGGTGAGGAACTTTTCCCCTACAGATCATCTTTCTACTGAGTGAATTCTTGGACGATAAACTGTGGGTTTAGGTTTCCTTCTGTGCAGCAGAAACCCAGTAAATCCTGTTAAAAACTGGGACCAGCAGCTTTCCATGTCCTGGCTGCTGCCCCTCCCTCGGCTCCTGCAGGAATGGGGGCAGAACATGGGGCAGTCTTTAGGTTCTCACCTTGGACTGGGATAATTGCCCTTAATTACCATCCCTCCTCAGTGGAAAACGTTCTTTCCCAGGAGACCCTTGCAGAAAGGGATCTGCTGCTCCAGTGGGTGCAGATTCCAGCTCTGAGCCGTGCTGATATCCGGAGGACAATCATTACTGCAGCTCCTCCTTTAGCAGCTCCTTGGATCGGGGTGAATTAATGGCAGCTTGGCCTCATTAGCTGTTAATGGGCTCCCTCTGATTTGTTTTTCCTGGCAGCCCTCCCCTGCTCCTGTCCCTGTTCCCTGCGAGCAGAGCCCGACCCCCCCGGCTGCTCCCTCCTGTCAGGGAGTTGTGCAGAGCCACAAGGTCCCCCCTGAGCCTCCTTTGCTCCAGGCTGAGCCCCTTTCCCAGCTCCCTCAGCCGCTCCTGGGGCTCCAAACCCTTCCCAGCTCCGTTCCCTGCCCTGCTCCAGCCCCTCCAGGTCCCTTTTGTGGGAGTCAGCACCGGCCCCTCCTGCTCTGATTGCACCTTTCCCTCACGAGCCCTGGGAGGAAATAATTCCATTTCAGCCCAGCCCTGTGCGATCTGAGCCCCCGAGGGCACCGATGAGCTGCGGCTTTTAACACAAATGTGGGGTTTTCCTGAAGGAACGAGGGGAAGTCTTTGAAGTCTTTTACACGGCGCGGAGCTGGAGGCTTTGATTCCGTGTAAGTGCCACTCCTGGAAAGCCTGAGGAATGTCCGAGGAGGAGCCATTCCCAGCCAGGAAAGAGAGGCAGGAAGGTGTTCGGGGAGGCAGGAATTCTGTCCTTGCCCACAGCAGCTGTGGCTGCCCCTGGATCCCCGGCAGTGCCCAAGGCCAGGCTGGACGGGGCTGGGAGCAGCCTGGGACAGGGGAAGGTGTCCCTGCACAGGGGAGGGAATGGGATGGGCTTTAAGATCCCAAACCATTCCACGATTCTGTGATTTCTCTCTGCTGAAAAGGAAAGGAATCAGTGTGGGCTGAAGCCTGAGCTGGAGGTTGTTCCCCCTGGAAAAGGGAACGCTGCTCCAGCAGCAGCACCGGCAGCTTCCTGGGAGCGCTGGAAAAGCAACCCCCACCTCACATCCGAGGGAAATAAAGCGCCGGAATGATCCCAGTAAATTCCAATAATTGCGCCTGGCAGCCTGTGGTAATTCAGAACGGATTAATCTAACGAGCCCTGAAGAGGAATAAATAAGAAACCTCTCCGTGCAGCGGGAATGCTGCTCTCCCCCACCCCGCCCGGGTATTAATTACTGCTCATAAACCTGCTGGGAACATCCGTCCGGAGGAGAAGGCACAAGGAATTATCCACATGGGATGGGACCGAGCCAGAGGAACATTCCCAGCGTCCCTTAAAGTGGGAATGTGCTGCCTCCGAGCCCGGGCTGGGGAGCAGGAACGGGGACCGGGCTCTTGGGGCTCAGGGTGGAGTTTGGACCCCTCATTCCTGGCGGGCTGGAGCAGGGATTCTGCAGCGTGTCCCTGGAAAAGGACGGAGCCACGGGTGGTGCTGGGCTGCGGGGCGGTGGCACATCCACGGAGCCGAGACCCGGGAGCCGCCTCCTGACAAATGCGGGGCTAAATCCCAGGGAAAAACATCCTCACCTGGAAAAACAGCCCCTGGAGCCCTGGGGAGGGGCGGGTGAGTGGCGCCTGCTGCCCTCCGGAGCGGGAATTACAGCTGGAGCAGGAATTCCAGCTGGAGCGGGAATTTCAGCTGGAGCAGGAATTTCAGCCGGAGCAGGAAGGTGTGGGAGGTGGATGGGAGGGAGCCCCTGCGGCAGCCGCTGCTCCGGAGCTCTCCTCCCATCTCTCCCCTCTCGGCACTGGGGGTGGCCGGGTGAGATCCATCATTCCCTGCCTTTCCTGCCATGCTCCCAAGGCTGTCCCCAGCAGAACGCTTGGATCGGCAGGAAACGGCACCAGAGGCTCCCGCAGGGAATTTTCCCTGCTCCCTTTTTCCGTGCAGGGCTTGGGCAAAGACACTTTGCTGGTGCACGCTGCGGGGCCGCGGATGGGTGAGCCCGTGCCAGAGGGTGAAAGGAGCTGGGACGGGGAATTCGGGATGTCTGGAGGTGGAATGTCCTGCTGGGAATGGGATGGGGAGCTCGGCGTGGCAGGAGGGAAATTTCCCTGTAGGAATTACTGGGTGCGGCTGGGGTCGGGCGCCGGAGCATTCCCAGGGATTCTGCATTCTGGTTTAAATTGTACACGTGGCAGAATTCATGGAGGGCACCCGGTAAAGGTGCCAGGGATGGGGTGAGGTGTGCCAGGAAGCCCAGGAAAGGCTCACCGAGGCATTCCCAGGGAAGCTGCCCCGATCTTCTCCCAGGGAAGCAATTCCCTGCTGTTGTACCACACCTGAGAGCGGCAGATCCTGCTCTTACCGGGGTTTGGAGGCTGCTGGGATCCCCGGAGCTTTGAGATGAGTGGGAAAGGGCGGAGCAGCGGGGAGCACATCCCTGTGGCCTCCTGAGCCCGGCTCAGGTGGGTGCTGGGGAGCTGCTCATGGAATGGGATCTGGAATAAGGGGGGGCCTGTGGACAGGGAAGGGATGGTGGTCACTTGTCTCCCTGGGTTTGTCCATGAGTTTTCCGTGGTTCCTGTAAAGGATAAAATCCTGTGGGCTGGGAATTGCCCAGGAACCCCGGGAATCTTTTCCTGTGCTGTCACTTCCCTAAGGAGAAACGTCGTCGCTGCCTCCTGCGTGCGGGAAAGGTTTGGAGTTGATTAAAACCCCACCAGCCCCCAAATCCCAACAGTTCCCATTTCCCAGGAAAGCAGCAATCAGCAGCAGCATGTCCTGCCTTATCTCACCACTCCAGCCCCACAGAAATGTCCTCCCTGATCACAGCAACGCTGGAGCGGGCTCAGCCAGCGGCTTTCCCTGCTGCCTGGGGCACGAGGGGTGCGTGGGCAAATCCAGGGATATTTTATCCATGTATGGTTGTGCATCTTTCCCGAGTATTTCGGGGTTTGCAGGGATCCTTTGGATCAGAGATGGATTTGAAACAGAGGCTTGAGGTCCCCTGGAATAAGCAGAGAAGGAATTGGACTTAAAATTAAATGACGTGGGCTGAGCCCTTGGGCTGTTTCCTGGGGGAAAACTGGGAAGCACAGTCTGAACCTGGAATTTCACAGGCTCACGGGACGATGATGATTCCAGGAGGGCTCATTTGGGACGGTTTGCAGTCCCTGGATAATGGGATGTGTTTGACCTTCGCTCGGGGTGAGCCCTGCTGCTCCCCCTGTTGTGCTCCTGCCTTTGGGCTGGGATTCCCTGCGCCTGGAATGGTTGGATGGGCAGGTCGGGATCTTGTTGGGAGCTCTGGTGCATCCCCAGGGCAGCGCTGGGCTGTCCTCGGTGGAATCTCCATGGCAACGGAGCAGCGGGAGTGTTGTGCCTGCGGTTTTCACCCTGGCTGCAAACAGCGGGGCTGCCCGATGTTTGTCTTTATCCCTGCCCGCCGCTCCCCTCGAACATTTGGAGCTCGTACCTTCGGCTCCCAGGGGATTACAGCTTCTCCTGGGGGTGTGGATCCAGCCGGGATGGGCAGGAGCAGCCTGGGATGCGCTGGGAATGTTGGGAGCACTCTGATCCCTTGTTGGCAAGCGAGAGGAGGGTCCTTGCTTGGGAGCCCCGGGAATTACCGGTGCAAGCCCCGATTTCCGCAGGAACTCGAGAGGCTGAGGAGCGGAGTTAATCCAGGGGGATGTGCAGTGGGTCAGAGCGGGGATGGATGGGATCCTGGGAAGGAATTCCTCCCTGGGAGGGTGTGGAGGGGCTGGGATGGGTTTCCCAGAGCAGCTGTGGCTGCCCCTGGATCCCTGGCAGTGCCCAAGGCCAGGCTGGACATTGGGGCTGGGAGCAGCCTGGGACGGTGGGAGGTGTCCCTGCCCGTGGGCTGGATGGGATTTAAGGTCCCTCCCAGTCCAAACCAGTCTGGGATGGGGATTCTTTGTGTGTTTGTGGGAGAGGGGGTTTTGGGGGGAGAGAGGGAAATGCATTTTTCATTCCCTGGGAATTGCATTTTTCCAAGGCTGCTTCAGCAAGCCGGCGTGGACGAGCACATCTCCGCTCTCGGCGGGTTTGCAGCTCAGCAAAGCACATGGATAATTATATCTGAGGGGTGTTTAAATGCAGAATCATTGTGTAAATTATCGCTATAATTAATAATACGTGTCAATTAATAGATGTAATTAATATATTCTTTAATGATTTAGATGGTAGATTAATATATTATTTCGATTATAGAGAGATTAATATATTCTTTAGATTACAGATGTAATTAATATATTATTTAATGATTTAGATGATAGATTAGTATATTATTTCGATTATAGACAGATTAATATATTATTTCGATTATAGATGTAATTAATATATTTATTAATATAAAATAACACGCGTAATGTATATAAATGGGAAAGTAAAAAAGTTTTCACTGGTTCCCATTTTATTTCTGATATTTGTTTGCTCCTTTCTTCATTTTTGGGGGTGTTTTGGGGTTGTTTTGTTCCTTTCTTGGGGTTTTTTTGGGTTGTTTTTTTGTTTGTTTTGGGTTTGGGTTTGGGGGGTTTTTTGTTGTTTTGGGGGGTTTTTTGTTGTTTTTTTGGGTTTTTTTGTGTTGGTTTGGTGGTGGTTTTTTGGGTTTTTTGTCTGTTTGTTTTTGTGTTTGGCTTTTTGGGTTTTTTGTATTGGTTTGTTGTTGGTGGTGGTTTTTTGGGTTTTTTGTCTGTTTGTTTTTGTGTTTGGCTTTTTGGGTTTTTTGTATTGGTTTGTTGGTGGTGGTGGTTTTTTGGGTTTTTTGTTTGTCTGTTTTTGTGTTTGGTTTTTGGGGGGTTTTTTGTTGTTTGGGGTTTTTTTTGGTGGGGTTCTTAGGGGTTTTTTGTTGTTTTTTTGTTGTTTCAGGACATGGAGCTACAGCCCAGGAGGAGAATCCAGGGGGATCAGCGGGGAACGTTCTGTGGAATTTGAGAGTTCTTGCACAGCAATTACAGAAATAAATGAATAAATGGATAAATAAATGAATAAATTTATTTTTAATAACACCGTTATTAAAAATTATTAATAACTATTATACATTATTATTATTTAAATGACATAGTTCTAGGATTCCATCGTATATATCCCTCTTGGTTCTAGGAATAGAATTCTTGGGGTTTATTACGAATTATTAATAGAGATAAGGAAATAATTGGTCTTTTTTGGATCGTTTTGATCACTTTGGTGTGATCCAGGAGCATGTTTGACTTCCCCTCCTTGCATCTCCGAAATGGGAAAAAATGGGGGGAAAATGGGGAAAAAGGGGAAAGTGGGGGAAAAACAGGGGGAGAAGATGGGGGGGAAATGGAGAAAAGGGGGATGGAAATGGGGAAAAATTGGGGCAAAATGGGGGGAAAAAAGGGGGGTGGAAATAGGGAAAAAATTGGGGGTAAAGGGGGAGAAAAAGGGGGGGGCAAATAAAGGGGGGCAACCAAAGAATGGTTTGAATCTGTGGATCCACCAGTGCCGTATCCACGGCTCTGTATCTGCATGGATCCCTCAGTGCCACATCCACGGCTCTGTATCCACACGGATCCATCGGGGCTGTGTCCGTGGCTCTGTATCCTCACAGATCCATCAGTGCCACATCCACGGCTCTGTATCCACACGGATCCATCAGTGCCACATCCACGGCTCTGTATCCACACGGATCCATCGGGGCTGTGTCCGTGGCTCTGTATCCTCACAGATCCATCAGTGCCACATCCATGGCTCTGTATCCACACGGATCCATCAGTGCCACATCCGTGGCTCTGTATCTGCACGGATCCATCAGTGCCCGCTCCGCAGGCAGGGCCTGTATCCCAAATCCCGTGTTATTTACCCCCAGATACCATTCCCCACTCCCGCCGGGACGGATCTGGCTGGAGGGAGAGACCCCCGGCCCTGCCGGACACCCGGCGCTGTCCCCGCGGGGCCCCGGGAGCTGCCACCCCCACGTCCCATCCCCGCACAGGCCGAGCCCCCAGGACTTTGGGGGTCAGGGACACCCCTGGGGGACGGCAGGGGACGCACAGGGGGAGGGGAACCCCCACGGAGTCCCCATGGGGTCACTGGGGCCGGTGGGGATCGGCTGGGGCTGGGTGAAACCCCTCGGAGGAGCCACTGCGGGTGCAAAGGGAGAGAGGGAGATTAATGAGGGGTTACTCGGGGGCATTTGGGGTTACTCGAGGTCATTTGGGTCCCTGATCAGGGTTACTTGAGGTCATTGGGGGTCACTTGAGGTCATTGGAGTCCTTGATTGGGGTTACTTGGGGTCACAGGGGTCACTTGAGGTCATTTGGGGTTTTTTGGGGTTTTTGGGGTTTTGAATTTTTTGGAGTCCCTGACCAGGGTTACTTGAGGTCATTTGAGTCCTTGATTGGGGTTACTTGAGGTCATTTGAGGCCCTGATTGGGGTTACTTGAGGTCATTGGAGTCCTTGATTGGGGTTACTTGAGGTCATAGGGGTCACTTGAGGTCATTTTGGGTTTTTTGAGTTTTTTGAATTTTTTGGAGTCCCTGACCAGGGTTACTTGAGGTCATTTGAGGCCCTGACTGGGGTTACTGGAGGTCACAGGGGTTACTGGAGGTCACAGGGGTTACTGGAGGTCACAGGGGTTACTGGAGGTCACAGGGGCTCCCTGGGGCCATTGCAGCCCCCGGTGATGGCCCCAGGGGTCCCACAGGACCCAGCTCTGGGTCAGTGCCCCTCTAAACACAAACCCCATCGCAGGACGCGGCATTCCCGGGCTCCCTCCTGGCACAGACCCCCTTCCCTCCCTTCCCCTGCCCGTGTTTTCTCCCACCAAGGACTTTGGGCTGGAAGGGAGAGTGGGGAGGGGAAAACCCCAAGGAATGATCAGCTTTTTATTTGCCTGGGGTGGAGTTGATGTTTGGGAGGTGAGGGCAGAGCAGCAGGTTGGGAATGAGGGTGGGATCCCAGAGCAGAGCTGGAGTTTGGGGGCTCCTTTTCATTTTTTATTCTTCTCTCAGAAG
>VXBT01012143.1:9961-47903 GCA_013400235.1 Oriolus oriolus | reverse complement strand
AAGATTAAATATTAAATACAAAATATAAAATAATTAATTAAAATATACAATAAATACAAAATATAAAATACAAAATATTAAATATAAAATATTATATACGAAATAGAAAATAGAAAACACAAAAATAATATTAAAATAAAATACAAAATATTAAATATTGAATAAAAAATAGAAAATAGAGACTAGAATGCATAAAATAGAATCCATCAAATAGAGCCCCTAGCACGGGCTCTCTGGCTGACGCGTTCCTGGGTGTGCCGCACACACCCACCCCGCCGTTCCCTCTCGGACCCAGCGCCGTTCCTCGCTGCGTTCCCTATAAAACGCTCCCGGCCGGCTCCGAGCCCGCGCGCAGATCCCGGTTTCCCTCATTCCCAGGGCCGCGGGATGCGAGCGGATCCCTCCCCGCGCTGGCGCCGCGCCAGGCGCTCCCCACGGCGCTGTCTGCGCGCTGCTCGCTCCCGCTCTTCCCGTTATTTTTCCGCCTCTCCCTGAGGTTTCCCTGGCGCCCGTGGAGCGAGCTCAGCTCCGGGGCTCGCAGCTCCCCCGGCTCCTGCCGCTCCGCGGGAGCCAGCGCAGGGAGCAGCCGCGTTCCTGCCTCCTTCTCCCGGGGAACTTCGCCATGCGCCTGGTAAGGGACGGCATTCCCTGAAGGATGCCCCAGCCTCCCCCTCGGGCAGCCCCGGGCTGGAGCGGCTCCCTCGGGAATGACGGAGGGAAGGGATGTCGGGGGTGTGGGATTCGCGCCGGGGCGTGGATGCTGCGCGTGGCTCGCCAGCCGGGGATGCGCGGGCAGAATTCCTTAAGGAATCTGGGATCCAGCAGCACTTCTGCCGCGGGAGAAGGAGGCTGGAGGAAAGGCGATGCGATTCTTGGCGTGCTGGAAGTTTATTGAGGGAATTTCGGCTGGGTTCTGCTGTCGGCTCGGGAAGGGGGGTGGCACCTCCGGGCGATGACAATTCCAAACGGCGCTTGGAAAAGATGCCTGAGGATTCTCGGGGCTCTGCCGAGCAGCGGCCGGGCTGCCGTGGCAGAATTTCCCTGGATTTCACAGCCTTTTTTCTTATGGCTGTGCAATTCCTGGGGGGAACAGCCCGCGGCTCTGAGCCTCGGAATTCCGTAGGGATTTCAGCTCCTGGCGATCCGAGCCCTGGAATAGCCGGCAGATGGATGCAGGGCTCTGGGAGCCGGGAGTTCAGCTGTTTGTCAGCATGGAGAAGCTGCCGGCACAGCGCTGGATCCCGATGAAGTCATCCCGGGAATGCCGCGGGAACAATCCGGGCTCTGGCGGCGGGCAGAGGGCTGAGATAATCCCTCTGTGCCGGGCAGATTGTTTATTCTCGGCATTCCTGCTGGAGCGGTTGCGGCAGGGCCGGCCGGATCGGGCATCCAGGCTCTTTCCCAGCTCGCTGGAGCCGCGCTTCCCTCGGGAGGAGATTCCACAGGGCGGTTCCCTCCATCCCGAGCTCCATCCCCCGCGCACAGGGCACAGGCAGCCCCGCGAGGCTTTTCCAAAGCTCATTCCAAGGCTCTCCATTGGAATGTGACGGGTGGGAGTGACCGTGTGCAGACCCCAGGGCGTGCAGATAAAACAGGGAAAGACACTTGGAGGCAACCCAGGGACTTGGGAATGGTTCCTCAGGCGTTCCAAGGGCAGGGAGGACCCTCAGGAAAGGATCCATCCTGCACATCCCGTTCCTCACAGGAGGAGGAGGCTGAGCACGTGGGGATTGATGGATCCTCCACGGCTCCCAGCTCCAGAGTGGGTGGCTGGAAATCAGCAAATACTGAATTCTCGTTCCTCCCAAGCTGGGATTAATCAATTAATTAATTAATTAATCACAGCTTCCCTGTTTTCCAGGACAACTTGGCAGACAATGGAAACTCGTTTGTTGAATTGCACAGGGGAAAAAAAGGCTGCACTGGGAATATCTCACTTACCTGGACCTGAATATACTGGGATTCCCTCGGCTGGTTCCAGTTTTTCAGCTTCCCAAAAGGAGAAGCTCCATAGGGGTCTCATAAATAAAATCAACCCAGAAGAATTTCCCTGAGCTGGAGGTGCTGGGATTCACCTCATGTTCCCAGTGCAGCGCTGTCAAACCTCTGGAATTGTGTCCAGTGCTTTTCCTCCCTGCTTTCCCTGAGCATTCCAGAGCACAGACAGAACTGGAGTCCTTTCCCTGCTTTTTAAATCTCTTCAAACTCGAGTTTTCTGTCACTTGAGGCTGCTGCAGGTTCCTGCTCTGGCAGTTTGGGGCTTCCTGGAATCCCAGTGAAACCAGGGAGACTCTTCCTGTGCCCAAGGGCTGAAGCCCGGCTTTGTGGGCAAAAGCTCGTACAGACCTGAAATGCAGGGAGGAGATCAAATGCCAGGGAATATTTGCACTTCCAGCAATTTCCCTGGATGCCAAAGAAAACACGGGAATAAACAACAATCTGGTTGGGATGAGCCCTCTGAAGGGGAAGTTTTCCTGTTTCAGGGCACCTGTGGCTCTCAGCGCCCTGATTCCAGCTGGGAAAACACAGCAAAGCCAACATTCCACATTTTCTACAGCTGGGAAACCTGACTGCAGCGTCCTGGGGCAGCGGGATGCAGGTGGGCAGGAGAAGGGGGACAGCTCCAGGAGCTGTCCCAGAATTCTGCACTGTCCCCTGACCACAGGGGCTGGGAGCCGAGTTCAAACTCACTCCTTTACAATGGGGTGGATGAGTAAACGCGGGGAGTGAAATCAGCCAGAGGGAACACGGAAATGTCTCCTGGAACAAGGACCTTGTCTGGGGTTTACCTGGAGTTTGAGCAGCTCTGCTCATCCCGAGTTTTCAGCAGGATCTTGGTGTGGGGACGTTTCCATTTAGCGAGGTCAGAGCCTTTGGAGGGGCTAAAAAGCAGTTTTGAGTTAAAAACAGTGCTGGGAAAATGTCCATGAGGAAAAGGAATGCTCAGCTCTTCTCCTTCTCTGTGAGATCTGGGGACTGAACTGGGACAGCCCCGCGTTCAAAGGGATGTGGAAACAGAGCTGGTCCCAGACTGGAAACAGGAAAGCTGTGGAAAAGTGGGAATGGGAGAACCAACCTGGCACTGAACTGGGCTGGTGAATCCGACTGAATGATCCAGGCTGAGCTGTTGGGAACAAAGCAGAGAGGAGCTCCCATCCCTCAGGAATGGGAGATGATTCCCCAGGCAGTTCTCCCTGGAAGGGAGAGGCTTCAAAGTGCAGGTGGAGACGGGGTTTGACCTCACCCCAGTCAGTCCAGGAGGGCTCAGACGAGCCAGTCCCTGGTGCTGAAAGTGAAATATCCCAAATTCCATAAATGGGAAAGGATCAGGGATAGAAATCACTCCCTCACGTGAAACTCCAGCTTTCAAAGAAAGGAATTACCTGGAATTATTTCTTGGGGTAGGCAGAGATCTGATGAATGAGATGCTAAAGGTGGTTGTGCTGAATATAGGGAATTTTTCCTGTTGGAGTGCCTCTTTTTTAATGGGAAATAGTTCTTTATGGTTATTTTGATGCAAAATAACCCTCCAGGGAGCCAAAGGAAATTTTATTCCCCGAGCCCTGAAAAAAAAAGCTGTGCCAAGCTCTGTGCCCAAATGTCTCCGGCACATCTTGGATTAGGGACTGGATTCCTTCCTTTTTTTACTAAAAAAACCCACCTCTATTCCCATTCTGTGGCAAAAGAAATTCCTGGTAAGACCTGGAGCTCTTTCCAGACTCCAGCGAGGTGTTTCAGTGGGGCTGGTAAATGGGAAGGGTTTAAAACACCTATAAAAGGTGGGTATTTAACGGGACTGTTAAATGCAATTCCAGCGTCGGCAATGCCAGGCAACATTTCTGGCAAGGAATGAGGGCAATAAACCGGGAGAACACGGGAAACTTCCCCAAGAATTCCAGCCCAGCACCGGGAATGTTGGATCTGGCTCTCCCCGAGCCAGCTGGATATGGAGATCAGTGTTATCACCCCACCACGCCCAAATTTCACCGAAATACCTGAAAATAAGGAAGCTCCTTGAACCAAAAGCACTTGGAGCAAGCGCTCCCGAGTTTCCTCCTCCCGGAGAGGCTGCCAGGCGCTTTGTGGAGTTATCCAGAATTCCTTTCCCAAACGCTCCGTGGTGCGGTTACAGCTCCCAGCAGCACAAAATCCTGACTTCGCTGAGCTTTCTGTGCCCTCCCCACCCAGCGAACACCACAGGAAGGAGAATTTCCAGGTGTTGGAGCCCTCTGAGCTCACCCGCTCCCGGGAAGTTCCTTTTTTGCGAGATTCTGGGCTTTTCTGGAGCACTCACGGTGCTTCGTGCGTGACCTCAGAGCGCGGAGCTAAAGCCGGGCTCGGGTGCTGCTGCAGCGTTTGCTGCCGTAATTAACTCCGAGCTGCCCCCGGAATGTTTGTAATTAGCTCCAGCCTGGCCGGCGGAGGGGGCAGGAAGCCAATTAGGAGATGCTGGCAGCTCCACCCCACCTGGGGTGGGATTCAGGGTTTTCCTGGGATCCAGGTTTGCCTTTCCAGCAGCAGACGCTCCAGCCATCCTCAGCCTTCTGCTTCCCTGTTGTCCTGGAGCAGGGAAAAACAGGCGGGAAGGTGTTATTCCCCCTTCTTTTTGTGTTATTCCCCCTTCTTTTGCTTTTTCTTTTGGAGGGCTGTGGGGTGAGAGCTGTGCCTCTTCAGAGAGGGACGTGGGGTTATTTATTTATTTATTTATTTAGTTAGTTAGTTAGTTAGTTTGTTGTTGTTGTTGTTTAACTTTCCCGTTTCCTTAAAAGAAGGAATATTAACGTGGCACAGGGGCAGGAAAATGTGGGGCTTGTCCTTCAGATTAAGCTGCAGGCTCTGGACAGAGGCGGCTGCTCCTCTGAGCCTGCCCAGCTCCCTGAGCGCCTGAGGCATCCCTGGAAAAGCACCCGGGCTGTGGGGAGGTGGGAATGGGAAATGTGGGGAGAAGCTGCTGGGCAGAGCCCGCTGCTGCGAGCGGGAGGTGGCACCGCCCTGTGCGGGCAAAGCTCTCCCCGGGCGGGGTTTTTGGGGTGGCACCGGGATTATCCCCGCAGCCCCCGCAGTGTTCCCCCTTGGATGCTGTCAGCAGGACGATCCAGGCCTGGCTGTGCTGTCGTTTCCAGGTTCCAAACCGTGTCGGGTCAGGTTTCCCCGCAGGAAGGGAGGTGCCCGGTGCTGCCGCTCCTGTTTGTCTCCCGAGGGAGCGATGGAATGTTTCCTGTGGGGATGGATATCTGCTGAACTCGGGATTTGAGAGGGAGCAGATTCCTCTGAGCACCAACCGGAGGAACAGAACAATAATTTTTAACAATCCCTTTGTTCTTCCCTTCAAACGCCTTGGAGCTGCTCCGTGTGAATGTTGGGAATGCTGCTCTGGCCCATGGTCCCCATCTGCCCCAGCCTCACCCAGGGGAGCTGCCAGGGCCTCCTGGACACAGCTGGCACTGAGGAAGGTCCCATCCCTCGTTCCCTATGGAGCAGGGCCCTCCAGGCACGGGCTGGGATCAGACCTGGCAGGGACACAGAGCTCCCGCCTCGGTGCGCAGAGGGTTTGAGTGCCTGGAGAGGCTGCGGTGCCTGGTTGGTGCTCTCATGGTGTAAAATCCCTGCTTCTGCTCCTTCCAAACCATGGCTGAAGTCAGGAAGTTTTGGTTATGGGAATTACAAGCCATTCCTATAGGTGGGACAGCTATTCCATGGGAACGTTTTGAGAAGCTCCTAAGGAAAAGGTGGATAAATCTGCAAGAAACCGAAAGATACCTTGGGTTTTTTTAGGAATAAAACCAGACCATTTTGTAGGGTTTTCTGTGCTGACTTTGTTTAAGGAATAAGAACATTTTTGTACCATGCTGGAATAAAAAAAAAATGGAATTTCCTGCATTTTACAGCTCTTCTCACTCTGACAATGATCCAGAATGAGGAAAATCCTTTTGGAACGACCTTTCCCCCCTCCATTTCCACAAATCCTACCCTACATCGATCCACGACAGCGAGTCCTGGCCCAGCTGTGCTAATTAAGAACATCTTGTCTATCCCTGATAAGCACGAAGCCAATTAGGGCCTGTTCCCACCTCCTGCAGCCTTTCCTTGGATTTCCTGGCACGGATTTTCCCATCCGTTCCCGTGGCACCGGGGGGAGCTGAGCTTGATCCTCCTCTTGCCACCCTGCGCGAGTTTGGCCCGTTCGGTCCCCGAAGGCTGCACATCCCCATCCCGGTATCCAGGCAGGGAATTCATTTGTGCCAAGCCATTCACAGTGCCGTGGATGGCTCAGGCACCCCTGGACCGCTGGTGTTTTGTCCCTGCTTGGGAATGTTATTCCCAGGTATTAAAAAGCAGTTGGAGAACGCTCACCTTGGTGCCTTTGGAAACGATGTGGAGCAGCTGCTTCCAGAAAGACACAGAGGAGGGTCTTTTATTTATTAATTAATTCATTTCCTGTTAATCCTTTAAATTCCTTCAGTTATCAAGTATTTAAAGTGGTTTTTAGGTGCTCATAACTGAGTGGATTGGAAGTGGGGAGGGTTCCGTTTTCCCCGGTGCCCGAATTTCAGGGCGATTTTAAATCCTCTCCCGTCTTGTTTTGCCCCTCCACAAAACATCCCAAGCTTTTATCCCATCCCTTTCCCTCTTTCCGTGAGGAATCCGATGATGCCAGCGGTGCCTGATGGGAATTTTCCATCGGACGGTGGCGTTGTTGTGGTGGTCATCGATCGGAGTCCTGATGGAAAACGTCCGCTTGCAAAGGGAGAGGGGCCAAGGGAACCTGGGAACGCTGGTGGGGCTTGGGCTCAGCCTAAAGGGGGGAAGGTGTCTGTGTAAGCCCCTCTCAGATCGATTTTAGCTCAGCGTTTCAGCCCCTGATTTGTGTCAGGCTCCTCACCCCAAAGTTCTCCCAAAAACGGGATCGGCCTAAAAACAAAGACCCAAACTGGGTGAAATTAAAATTAAACCAAAGTGTTCAAACTGCAGCATACCCCAGCAAAACGAGCCTGGATTATCCCTTTACAGCTGCTGGTGGAAAATGATCCTTATAATTCAGTGTGGGCACAAATCACCACTCATTGTGGAACGATTGTGGCTGTGGGCAAACTCATCTTCCATGGAAAACGGGAAGACCTGTGCCATGGCTGAGCCCGGGTTTCCAGAGACGCCTGTAATTCCCGGGCACTGCCTGGCCCTGGATGCGAGGAGCTGGAAACCCAAGCCTGCGGTGTGCTGTGCTGTAATTTATGCCAGGAAGCAGATTCAAATTATGCAAATTGCTGTCTGCACCGGATCTGCCATCTGGAAAAAGTTCTGCCTGCAAAAATCTGTCGGGGCAAGGCGAGGGGCGAGGGATCATGGGGAAGGGAGGAGAGCTGATGGAATGAAAACAAGCTGCTCCTGGAAAATTGATTCCCCTGCTCCAGCCCAGTGGCAAAGCTGCTGTTCCATAGGAGCCAGATTAACATAGCAGGGATAAAATCATTGTTTAAAGCTGCTTTGGAGCTGGAAGAATTCCTTGTTATCCAGGAGAGATAAAATGCAGGCTAGGAGGGAAGGGAGGAGCCCAAGGGAAGGGTGGCACTTCCAGAGCTGGAGGTGGGCAGGGGTCAGCAGTGAAAGGAGTGGGGCTGAGAGGGGAGAGGTGGCTTGGAAATTTTGGGCCACAGGATAAATCCTGGAGCCATCCAACATGGAATATTCCAGTAATAAATGGGAGCTGGAGAGGCTGAAGGATGCAGGATTTGCTTCCTCCCTAGTGTTGGAGCTCAGGGAAAGGTTCTTCCCCCAGAGGGTGCTGGGCACTGCCCAGGCTCCCCAGGGAATGGGCACATTCCCAGTCCTGCCAGAGCTCCGGGAGCGTTGGGACAGCGCTGCCAGGGATGCCCAGGGTGGGGTTGTTGGGGTGGCTGTGCTGAGCTGAAGCTGGGCTGGATGATCCCGGTGGGTCCCCTCCAGCTCAGGAGATTCCAGGATTCGTTCTTTTCCATCAGAGCAGACTCGTGTGGCTCCTTCCCTCCCAAAGCCAGAGCTCCCGTGGCAGGAGGAATGTGCACCTTGGGACTGCACCACCGGGTGTGAGCTCTCTGGGCAATCCCTCCCTTCATGAGCAGGAATTGCCCTCCCTTGCGCCCCCAGGTTCTCCCCAGTTAAAATTCTGCAGAGCCCTCTCCAGAAATCAACATTGGTGGGGTCAAGGACTTGTAGAACTCCCTGAAAAGGCAGAGGCTGGCTCTCCACGCCCTCACAAATACAAAACCTCTTGCCTTTCCAACAAATCCCCTCCCACGTGCCCACCCGGCCCTTTTTGTGCCCCTGAGCCGGGGGGCAGCCGCGGTGCCGCGTCCTTTGGCACCGGGGCGGCTCAGGGTGCGTGTGCTGAGGCAGGGCACAGTCACAGAAAGCTCTGTCAGCTTTTATTCTCTGCCCCCACAGAGGATGCTGAGCGGTGCCGGGGCTGCGCAGACACCCCTCGCTGCCTGTGCTGCCGTGAGCTCCGAGGGCACGGCGTTAATTTGGGGAAGTAACAGTGGGGGGCTGCCGGGGATGCTCCGTAAAAATCCTGCCAGCTCCTGCTGCTGCAGCGCGGGCGGGAGGCGAATGGTTCCCGTTTAAACCCGGCACGCCGCAACCCCGCTGAGCTCACTTCCCAGGATGAGCTGTTGCCGTGGGATTGTGTTCCCCCGAGCAGCACGGGGTCCTGTTTAAAAAGCATCACACGGCCCCGAGTATTCCTAATTATTCGTGTGATGAAGGGAGAAACGCTGCAGGGCTGGTTTGGTTTTGCTCACCGTCCTCAGAACTAAGTGGGGAGAGCTTTTCCTCTTTCCAGTGAGCTCCTCTGGTAGATGGGATATTGGGAAGGAATTCTTCCCTGGGAGGGTGGAGAGGAGCTGGGATGGAATTCCCAGAGAAGCTGGGGCTGCCCCTGGATCCCTGGCAGTGCCCAAGGCCAGGCTGGACAGGGCTTGGAGCAGCCTGGGATAGTGGGAGGTGTCCTGGGGGGAATTGGATGAACTTTAGGATCCCTTCCAACCCAAAAAACCCCAGGATTCTCCAGCAGGAGAGCCTGGCTCTCAGGAGTTCCTTGGATTGGGATGGCAGAGGTTTGCACTCCTGGTGCTTTGGAGGTTTCCTTGGCCTCCTCTGTCCATAACAACGGATTTCCCAGTGAGGAAGCGCTCCATGAGCCAGCGAATCACTCGGCACTCCTGGGCTTAATCCCCGAATTTAGGGCTGGTGTTTTGTGGGGGTTTTAAGGCTTTACCTGGGATGGGGAACCGTGCGCTTCAAATTCCCCCAGCCCACAGCTCCGTGTCCCAGTGGAGAGCCCGGCACAGGGACGGAAGGGATGGAATTCCCCCCTGTGACAGGAAGGCACCCAAACCACCCAGCGGCCAAAACATCTCGGCATCGTTTCCAGCGCTGAGCACTGCCTGGCTCACAGGCATTGCAGAGCATCTCCCCCCTGACCTTTCCTTCCCACAGCCAAAGCCGAATTCCCTGGAAAGCCTTTCCTGCTGTGTGACCTTTGCCAGCTCCAGCGCTCCCTGGCAGTGGGAGCAGGAGGACGCCCAGCACCAGCATTTGTGCTGCTCTGAGCCTGTGACAGATCCCTCCCGCGAGTGCTGCGGCTGCCAGAGGTCCAGGCCCAGCACTGAGGCAGCATCTCCAACGCCACGTTCCCAGAACATTCCCTCCCAGCTCCCCCTCACCCCTCCACACACGCAGAGCCCGCAGGGATGTGGCTCCTCGTGCCCCTTTGACCTTTTCTGCAGCTTTTCAGCAGATAAAATTCGCTCCCGTGACCCCAGCGCAGCTCGGCAGCGGCTGCGTGTTGGTTCAGCAGTGTTCTTGACATTCCTGTAGCATCAAACCTGGAAAAATGGGGTGTCTCAGGCTCGGCAGTGAAAGGTCTTTGGTGTCACGGTGAACTTGGAAAATTAGAGGAGTTCTAGAAGCAGCTGGGAAAGAAGAGATTTAACCAGCAAGGCTCTGCCATGGGGGAGCCCGAGGGCTCTGCCTCGCTTCTGGGTGACAGGAAAGTTCAAAGCTCTGGGGAACTGAGTTTCCATCCTTTCCGCCCCTCGGATGGAGGGAGGATCTGGGCTTTCCAAAGGAAGGGCTCTGCTGCTGCTCTTTCTGACACTTGAATTCCGTTTTGGCCTTGGAAACCCAAAGCAGAGGCTCCTTCATGGCAGAGACGGCAAGGGAGCAGTGAGGGAAGGGGGGTTCTCCTCCTGTTTGGGGGCTCTTTGAATAATAATGCAGCATTTTGGTTCAGTTTGGAGACAGGTCTGGGAAGGGCAACAAAGCTGGGGAAGGGTCTGGAGAGCAAATCCTGGGAGGAGCAGCTGGGAAAGGGGCTCAGCCTGGAGCAAAGGAGGCTCAGGGGGGACCTTGTGGCTCTGCACAACTCCCTGACAGGAGGGGGCAGCCGGGGGGGGTCGGGCTCTGCTCCCAGGGAACAGGGACAGGAGGAGAGGGAACGGCCTCAGGCTGGGCCAGGGGAGGCTCAGGGTGGACCCCAGCAGGAATTTCTCCTTGGAAAGGGTGGTTAAACATTGGAAGGAGCTGCCCAGGGAGGTTTGGAGTCAAAGGAAAGCCTGGAGGTGACACTCAGTGCTCTGGGCTGGGGACAAGGTGGGGACCAGGCACAGCTTGGACTCGATGGTCCCAGAGGTCTCTCCCAACCTCAGTGACCCTGGGATTCCATTCTGCGGCTGTAAAAGATGGATTATGGAGCTCCAGAGCAAGGCTGAGCCATTTTGTTAGACCTGAGTAAGGCCCAGCCCTGCTGATCCCACCCTTAAACTCGATGTGGTTCCACCCCCTTCCCCGGCCAGCGCCTCCCCTCTCTATCCCAGGGTTTGTTGGTGAGCGCTGGGATTCAATTTGGATTTTTCTCTGATCTTGTGATGTCTGGGAGCTGAGACCTTTAATTTCCTGTCCTGGTGGAGCTGCCTTTGCAACGCTCCCTGGGACATGTCTGCAAGGAACCTGGGACTGTGAAAGGCCCCTTCCCTCGGGAAAGAGGCACCAAAAACCTCGGGCAGGGAGGGCGGAATGAACAACCCCAGCCAGCCAACGTTGTTTAATTCAGTTCGTTATGAGCTGGCCCCATCTGACTGAATGAACTGAGTGTGCTGCAGGTCCTGGGCTCACCCGCACATTTCCCAGCAAGGAAATTCAGGGGAGCAGGACCAGCTGCTGCAGAAAACCAGGATTTTGTCTCCGTGATTGAAGAATCCACCTTCCCTGGGAAGGCTCAGCCGGGATGATTTGCTCCCAGGTTCTCAGCTGGGCAGCAGCAAGAGCAGTTTTCTCTCTCAGGAGCTTGTTAAAAAACTCGAAATAGGTTCATTTGGGTCAGAATGGGGACTCCCACAAAGCCAGGCGAGGTTTTAATCAGTGTTTCATTATTATTTTATACATGTTTCTAGAAATGAGTGGCTCTGTGGCAGGTTTCACTGGGAGAGCATTCCAGAAAAATGGGAGTCGGGGCTGGGAGCTGTGTGGCTGCCAGGGTGGAGAAGCTGGGAGGAATCAAAGCTTTTCCAGCTTTTCAGGATGGAGCAGCCACCGAAATCAGAAGGAAGAAAAATCGGATGAGGTGTGGAACGAGTTCTCCCGGCAGCTCCTGCGAGCTGAGGAGCGGGATTAGGGAGAGCCGGAGGTTTGGGAAGCAAAGCTCGGGTTTAGTCTGATGAACCTCCCCTGCCTCTCGCTCTTCAGAGCAGCGACTCTGCAAAATCCACACCAGGCTGCTCCGGAGACAATCCCATTTCCTCTGCCCGTTAAACATCGGGATATTCCTTTGTTAGCTGAACACTAACGAGGTTGATGGGAATGTTGGGGGTTTGTGGCTGAGCTCAGGGACGTTAATTAATGGGATCTCCATTAATGCTGTGGCTGGGGTGACATCTGGAAATAAAGCCCCACCAACCTATTTTTTTTCCAAAGTGCTGTTGAAAAATATCCAGAAGTTAATCTGGAATTCAGAAATCCAGCTCTGCCCCAACATCCCAGCGCTGGAGTCACATTTCCATGGATTTTCCACAGAAGCAGCGCCAGCAGTGCTAATCTGGGAGCTGTCTGGGGAGCAAACTCGGAGTGTCAGAACAAGACCGAGCCCCCTCCGTGTTTTCTCTCATAAAAGGAAGAACACTGAATAATTAACGTCAACAAATGAAAACTAATTTGCCAATTTTTAATTTTTCCCCCATTGCATGATCCCTGTTAATGAATAATTTACCAGCCAGCGATGAATACGAAATGAAAGGATTCCTCTGGGGTCTGCTGTGCTCTCTGAACATCCGAGCTGACTGTTTAGATATCCATATATATTTTTTTTTTAAAAGAGTACAAAATAACCCCAGAGAAAACAGCGCTGAGCAGGAACCAGGCAGGAATAAAAAGAGCTGCAGCCTCCAGAGATTTTCCCATTTCCTTCCAGAGCCGAGATCATTTGTCTGAGGCTGTTTGTGAATTATTCATACCGAGCGCAGCTCTTTGCTCTCCCAGCCTGGATGGGACCAGGTTCCACCTCAGGGTTTCCTGTGCTGCTGCTTCTGTTTGCATTTCGGGTTTTCCTGGGATGCCCTTCATCCCAGGGCCCTGCTGGGGGATTCTGTCAGTCCAACACTCAGAGCCTGCCCTGTGCTCCACGAGGCACCTGTGGGAATGGGAATGGGAATGGGAATGGGAATGGGAATGGGATGACTGAGGAGCTGAGAAAGCTCAGGAATGATGCTGTGGTTCTGCTTCGACTTTGGAGCGCGACCTCCAAGGGAAAAGCGTTCATTATTTTAGCTCTCTGTTGATTTTCAGGGTCTTGTGCATCCCAGTCCCTGTGTCAGGTTAACAGGAGCATCCCAGCCTGTGGAAGCGTCCCTGTCCATGGCAGGGGATGGAATGAGATGGGATTTAAGCTCCTTCCCACCAAACCAGTCTGGAATTCCGTGACGTGAGGCTGCCCCCGGTGTCCGGGAGATGTGGAGACGCTGCTCGTGTTGGAGGCTGGTGGGGCATGGAACACCAAGGAAGCCTTGGAGCACACACTGGAATTCATCCCAGTCCTGGATCTGTTTTCCCAATCCTGGATCTGTTTTCCCAATCCTGTTCAACATGACTAAACCCAAGCAGGTGTCAAGTGGCAGCTGAAGCAGGAGCCATCCCGATGTTTGAGAGGAGCCATCTGGGTGTTTGTTGGTGAGGAGCCATCCCGGTCTTTATTTGGGAAGAGCCATCCCAGTGTTTGTGAGGAGCCATCCCAGTGTTTATTTGGGAAGAGCCCTCCCGGTGTTTATGAGGAGCCCTCCCGGTGTTTTTGAGGAGCCATCCCAGTGTTTTTGAGGAGCCATCCCGGTGTTTCCCCACTCCAGGTGGAAGTGGCGCTGCCCACACGGGATGCAGTTGCCAAGCAACGCCCACAATTAAAAACATCTTCGGAGCCATGGCAGCGTCTGGGAGCGGAGATTTCACTCCTCGGGAGCTCCGGAGCCTCCTCCTCTCCATCTGTGCTCTCTTCACCTGGAAAGCTTGGCCAAATTCGTGCCCAGAATCCTGGGATCCCTGAGGCTGGAAAAGCCCTCCGGGATCACCGAGTCCCACCAGTGGCCCATCCCCACCTCGTCACTGAGGGGCACATGCAGGAATCGGGGTTGGAAGGAGCTCAAAGCCTGTCCAGTTCCAGGGGCAGGGACACCTCCCACTATCCCAGGCTGCTCCAAGCCCCATCCCTGGGTGCTGTGGCCGAGGACAAATCCATATGGAAAGGCTGGGCCGGGCCGGGCCCGTCCTCCCCGGCAGCCCGACCCACACATTCCCGTCCTCCCTCCTCACCTGGGGCTGATGGAGGCCTCTGCCTCCCCTCCCTGGCATGGGAATGCCCGTCCTGCCCAGGGATGGGCATTCCCAGCAGTGTTGGAGGACCTGGCAGTGCGGCAGATGCTCCCACACCCTTTCCCAGAAGCAGCTCCTGTGTTTATATTCCAAACCCACACCCCTTGGCCTGAACGGGACTTTGAGGAGTGCAGAAAATAATGTGGAAATAATATTTCCTCAGAGATGGGATTGTTATTTTTTACAGGAACCTTCTGATTCCCAAACTGGTTCATCCCTCTTTCGTGACAATTACAGACAGTCCCCCATGCTGGAAAGCTGAAAATTGGATTAATGGATTTCCTCTCAGTTTTCAGACACTCCTCTGTTGTTGTCACTAGAGTTAACAGGCTCAGGAGCTATGAAAAGAGTGTCCTGCTTTTTCTGGGGAAAACTCCTCCCCTGGGAATTCAGGAACGGATCCGTCACGTGAGATTTCCCCTCCCTGCCGTGCTGGAATTCACCCTGCCTGCGTTACAATCTCCTCGTGCTCCTCTCCGGAATAATCCAGACTCCAGTGCGTCGTGCAATTGAAGCAATAAATAATGAAGAAATACTAAATTAACAAAGCCCAGGGTGCTGGGTACCCTCAGGCTGAAAAATAATTAACGGATAAATGGAACGAGCATGAAAAAGACATTTTGGGTTGCTCTGAGTGTGCTCCTGAAGCTTTCCTGGATGTTTTTCCCCTCAGTGTCTCTGTGTCTGGAGCTGCCCAATCCCTGTCCATGCCTGTATCCAGATGGAGGAGGAAAAGGAAAAGCCCAGGAAGTTTTCTGCTGTGTTTGTGCTCTACCCGGGCTCAGAGAGGCACCGTAACTCATCCTGGATTCCAGCAGGAGCATGGATCCCTTCCCGTTTCATTCCCTGGAGTCTGCAGCGGGGTCACTGGGGGTGGCACAGCCCCATTCTGGCTGTCCCTGTCCCCCGCAGTGCCCCTGCAGCATCCAACCCCTGTTCCATGGGCACAGCGCCAGGGCAGCTCCACAAATCCCGTCGCGAGGAGCACCGATCAGTATTCCACGGCTAATGAGGCCCAGCTGGAATTAGGATCGATTTCCTGCCTCCTCCTCTTCCCAGTGATGCAAACTGGGCCGTGCCCCTTCCAGAGCTGCCCTTTATCCTCTTTATCCTGGCTTTCAGAGGCGCTGCCCGGTGATGTGTAACTCGGAGCAGTCAGAAACGTCACAACCACTTTTGGCTTTTGCTTTTTTGTTCCCTGATCAGCCCTCACCCCGGGGTTAATGGAAAATGATGTCAAACACCAGCAGTGATTTGTGGAAGTCAGGCAGCTTCTGGCACCCTGAGCTATGGATAAAGTCGATTGCAAATTGTTTTCACATTCTGAATTCCTGTGGGCGGCTCTGGAGGAGGCTGGAAAAACGGCCAGAGGGACAGCGCGGGAGAGGGAGAGGTTGGGTGGTGATCTCTGAACTGAGAGCGCCTCAAAGGGAACAATTCTGGGGGTGGCTCGGGTTTGATGTGACAGGAGGGGTTCCTCAAAGCAGGCAACGAAACAAGAAGGTGAAAATACAGCGAGATTTCCTGACTGGATCTTTCCAATGGGAACAGCCCAGCCTCCCAAAACACCAGCCAGGGCTGGAGCAGCTCTGCGTGACCCCAAAACGGGGCTGGAATGAGACCAGAGGGGCAGAGAGTGGGGAAACATCTAAATTGTCACTATTTCGTACAGAAATGATGTACTTCACAGTGATTGTCCTGTGGAGGCTGGCAGGAAACCACAGCGGTGTTGGAGGTACCTCACCCAGCCGGGACCTTGGTGGGTCAAACAGGGCAGAATCTCGGACAGGATTTAAAAAGTGCTGCCTAAAGTGTTTTTGTTTCACAAAATTTGGGAATTTTTGAAATTGGGAAGCAGGAGGTGGAGCTGGTGTGATTTGCTCCCGGAGCCTGCAGTGCTCAGTGGAAACAAGAACTTTGTTCACCCTCGCGTCGGGTGAAAAACACAAGATGGAAATGTCTCTGTTCTGCCTTTGGAATGCTCTTGCCTTCCTGGGAATGCTGTTTGGAAGGCAGATGGGATGTAAATTAAATTAACCTCGTTCCCCTCTCTCAGCAAGGAAATGCTTTTCCATTCCATCCCAACTTCATGAGCCAAAAGCCAGGAGTCACATCCCTGTTTTCCACAGTTTCTCTTCTTCTCCTTCATCATGGAGCAGCTGAGGGATGAGCCGAGCCTGGAGGCACATCCCATCCCATCCCATCCCATCCCATCCCATCCCNGGCTCCCTCGGGGCTGAGCGATGAGCAAGCTCCCCCGGGCTGAGTATTCTCATCACATCCCATCCCATCCCATCCCATCCCATCCCATCCCATCCCATCCCATCCCATCCCATCCCATCCCATCCCATCCCATCCCGTCCCAGGGATGAGCTTGGGAGGGTTCAGGGCTGGCTCCTCCGGTTTTTGTGGAATGTGAGTCCCAGCGATCCCAGTGGGATCTGAGAGGGGATGGAGAGCTCAGTCTGGAGCTGCAACCCAACGGCCGAGTTCTCCTCAGTCCCACCCTTTGGAATGCTAGCCCCTGCCTCCCTGACAAAATTCCATTGTTTGCAGGCCAAATCTCTGCGCTGAACGTCGGGGGTGGATTTTTCCCGGGAATTACCAAGGATGTGGGGATTCCCAGCTCCACCCCTGCAGGAGCTGCTGCAGGCTGGAAATCTCTTCATTAAGAGCCTGGATAGCTTTTGATTGCAGAAAAAAGTGTCTGGAAGAGCTGGTGCTCCTGCCAAAACCCTCTCGAGAATCAAAGAACACCCAGGATGGGAAAGAAAACTTCCCTCTTGCACTCTGTGCATTATTTTTGTAGCTCTGATATTCCCTTCCAAGCTGGTGCTGGATTATCAATAAAATATTGGTTTCTCTGGCATTATTTCAGATTTCTAAGTTTAAAATCCCACAGGCGGCACCCAATGGATTGTTTTGTTTCGGGGTGGGGTCAAAACTTGTTTTGTCTGGAGGGTGAGAGGGAATCTCCGATGTCATCCAAGGGCTTCCCACAAAAATAATGGAATGGTTTTCCCTCTCTCCTTGCAGGAAGAGCTCAGGAGGCTCCAGCACACCCTGGGACAGGTCGGTGATGGCAAAGGCTCGCTCCAAAGGTAAATGTGCCTTTCCCAAACTACCTCCCCCCTGATAAAGTGAGATGGATTTTCTGAGGTGTGAAACTTCACTTTGTCAAGGACAATATTCCCAATTTTGCCTTTCTCCCACAAACAATTCCTGGTTTTAGTCACAGGAGGATGATTTCTGACAGTGATGTCATCGCGTGCCCAGTAAAGTCTCAAAATATCTCTGCAGGTCGGGGTCAGATCTCCCAAATTTCCCTGCCCAGAGCTGCCATTCAATCCCTGCTGCTGCTCCCGTCCCAGGCAGCGCTCCCAGATGCTGGATTTGGATATTCCAGCGTCTTCACTTTGCTTTCTGCAAGGGATCAGTTCCCAGCAGCAGCTCCTCGGCCATCATTTCTTACAAAGAGCTCATTCTTCACCCCCCACGTGGCCTTTGCTGCTGCACCTCATTTGCTGCCAGCATTCCCATTGTTCCTTTCCATTTCCCTCTCCAGCGTCTCCAGCGTGGCCGCAGGGATGGGAGCTAATTTGGCAGGAATATCTGTTGGATTTGCCAGTGGGGTTTTGTTTTATTTTATTTCCAGCAGCTCCTTTGCTGGCTGTGCCTGTCCCCAGAGCTGTGGCTGCTGGGAGGCTAGAACAGGGATTCAGGCAGGTTCCTGCTGGAAAACTGGATCCAAATTCCCATTTTTTTTTGTTGGGAGTTGGACATAGATGTCCAGACAGCTTCCTCCAAAGACAGCAACACCTCGTGATCAGCAGGTCTTGTTTGTTCTTGCCCTGATTCGGGAATTAATTCTCAGGATTGCAGGAATGCCAGGCTGGAACACGGCAAACTCACTTCCTTTTCCTTCCCGTAGCCATCAGCTTGCCATGGATGAGGAAAATAACATCCAGGAGTACCCCATCAACCTCCAGCCCCTGGAATCCAAAGGGAAAATGTGAGTAAGGAGAAGTGTTGGGCCTGCCTCGGAATGCAGCTGAGGGTGTCCAATTCCCGAGCTGCAGGATCCTCACCGGATCCATCCCGGATTTCTGTGTAACTGGATGAAAGAGCTTCCAATCAGCAAATTCATTGAGTTCTCTACGTTTAAGCCCGTGGAGCTGAGAAAATGGGGATTGTTCAGCCTGGAAAAGGAGAAGGCTCCAAGGTGACCAAATTGTGGCCTTCCAGGGCCTAAAGGGGCTCCAGGAGAGCTGCAGAGGGACTGGGGACAAGAGATGGAGGGACAGGACACAGGGAATGGCTTCCCACTGCCAGAGGGCAGGGATGGATGGGATATTGGGAGGGAATTCCTGGCTGGGAGAGTGATGAGGCCCTGGAATGGATTTCCCCGAGGATGCCCCATCCCTGGCAGTGTCCAAGGCCAGGTTGGATATGTTTGGAGCAGCCTGGGGTAGTGGAAGTGTCCCTGCCCGTGGCAGGGGGTGGAATGAGATGAGATTTTCCAACCCAAACCATTCTGGGATTCCGTAATTCCGCAGTACTGGTCTGGCTCTCAAATCCCTATTGCATCTGAATTATGATCCAGAGTGTGATATGAATATAAAACATTGAAGGCTGTGAATTCCTTTAAATTAATTCCTTTAAATGGACAAAAGGATATTTTAATTTTGATTGCAGGATGTAAAGTCATTCTCAAACCAAAATCACTTCCGTAGGTTTTGGGACAGGGTTGGACTCTGAGTAAGGTGCTCTGGTGGAGCTGTCCCTGCCCATGGAACCAGGTGATCCCTAAAGTCCTTTCCAACCCAAACCGTTCTGGGATTCTGTAATTCCATGACACTGCTCTGGCTCTCAGCTTCCAGCTGCACCTGCCTTATAATCCGAAATGTGCTATAAATATCAAACGCTGACGGCTGTGAATTCCTTTAAATGCACAAATGTGCATTTTGATTTTGATCGCGGGGTGTAAAATTTGTCTCAAACCAGAGTCGCTTGCGTAGGTTTTGAGATTGGGTTGGACTCTGAATAACGTGGAAGGAGTTTGGAACCAGATGATCTTTAAGGTCCTTCCCAACCCAAACCACTCCAGCATTCCCTGATCCTCCTTAACAACCCCCCCGAATCACACCAGTAGTGCCTTATACAAACCCTACAGACCTGGATCCGCGGGTTCCTTATCCAGACAGGAAACAAAAACCAGGAACCCCCCAATCCCAGCATTCTGAGCCAGGGATCTGGACTGAAATCCTTTGTTCCCGCAGCATCCACCGAGCCTGGCATGAGCACCTGCAGCACCAGGACCCGTCCCCACCCCCGGAGCCGCGGGACAAGCGCAGCCCATCCCCAACGTCCCCAGTGTCCCCAGTGTCCCCAACGTCGCCGGCCTCGGGCAAGATGAGCAGGTCCGTCAGCATGAGCACCTTCTCCGACAGCAGCACCCCCGTGAGTCCCGCTGCAATCCTTCCCTTTGCCTTTCGCAGCTTCCTCTCTGGGATTTGGGATAAGTGAAAGCTCAAGGGTGGGTTCATTGCGGGGTCAGTGGGTTGATAATGGGTTGAAAAGGGATTTTTGGGGTGTCTCAAATGACCTCCAGGCTCATCAGGATGTGTGACTGTGGGTATTGGATCCCAGCAGATTTCGGAGGTGTTCTTGCTGGAAAAAAGGTGCTTCCAAGCGGTCTTGTGTTCTCCTGTGTGTTTGGGATATTGTGTTCCCAAAAAACCCCAAATCGTGGCACTTTTCCAGCAAAGAACTGGATTCTTTGTTGACTTTTGGTTTTATTTTGTTGAGTTTTTTGTTGGTTGCTTTTTTGCATTTGCTAGAAGTTGATTTAGGGGTTCAAAATTAAATTTGTTTTTGGGATAAATATTCCACCCTGACCAGTGGCTGGAGGCGGCATTTCTCTTTTTGAGGTGACCCTAAATAAACCCCAAACACAGATCCCATTTTTGAAACCCAAACAACTCCGTGACTGCCTCTGAATTGGGACTTTTAGGTCAATAAACAAATACAGAGCCTGGAAATGTTTTCAACTTTGTAACAGAACACAAGATTTGAGGGAATTACAGACTGGGGTGCGTGGAATAATTCCGGAATTCCAGGAGCAGGAATTGCCATGATGTGTGGGGCAGGAGGTGTCTCCCTGCTCCTGAGGAGGGAACAGATTGGTTGGATCCTCGCTGTCAGTGGCTGCTGCCAGTCACAGGGCAGCATTTGGTGGCTTCTGAATCCCTACAAAAATTCGGGAATCGTTGTTAGTGGTGTTCTCCGAGCTGAATGAATTTAATTCCGCCCTGAGCTGCAAAGTGGGAGCGATTTTAATTTGTGAAGCCCAGGGTACTGATCCAACAGAGCTTTTCCGTGCTAACAACTCTGATCTTGGAATTTTGGGGATAATTTGACTCTTTCCCGCGTTGATCCAAGGGTTGATCCAGGCCCAAAGTGAAGCTGTTCCCAGCAGGTTTATTTTGGGATGCGATGCCTGACAGAATGTAATAAAATATTCCTGAGGGCAGCGGTTTATTTTTAGGTGGGAGCTAGAGAGCAGGAGGATAACGTGGGCTGGAATATCGGGTTGGACACTGAAGTTTCATGGATTAAAGGAATAAATGGGATGTAAATGTTTATCTGCCACTGGAATCAGCTTCCACCAGAGGTCCCTCGTGCCCTGCGCAGGGACACTCCCGGGCGCTCCAGGGCTTCTCCAGCACTGATCCCGTTCGGAAAATGATGCTTTGGGGATGTTTGGGAGCTAAATAAGGGCATCTGGGAGTTCTGTATTTGTGGGAAAATGAGGTTTGGATACTGGGATTAGGATTTAATCTGTGTCAATGTGGCGCCCACTCATCCCACTTCTGCTCCTCACTTCCACGTGCAAAGGAGAAGGGGAATGTTTCCTCACACTTCCCTGGTGCTTGGCCTGCTCATAACCCCTGGAAAAGAAGGGAATCTCTCTGATGGCTGAGGCATCAACCAGGCACAAAATAAAACAGGGCACGGTGCAAAGCACTGAAAGTCCCCTGTCAGAGGCAGAGAAGGAATAAAGCAGAGTGTTAAACAATCAGGAATTCACACCCAGAGAGGAGGAAGTGAACCCCAAAACATTCCATGAGTTGATAAAATCCAGAACTTCTCTGGTCAGTGTTTTGAAGGTGAATTTAGGAGGATGAAGATCTGTGATCTCCACGTGGAGATTTCATCTCATCTTTGCAATAAATTGCTTTTCTTTGGAAAAGGGAGGCCAAACTCTCTGAGCTGCAGGGTTGGAGTCTCCTGTTTCCACCCAGAATTCCCACGTTAGGAACATCCCACAAAAATAAGTCCCCTTTTCTTGCCCCTTGGCTTTCTTTGTCCAGTCCTAGAGGGCCTCTCCAAACCCTGTTTGAAGACACGGATTTGTGCTCGGGTGCTGTTCCCAAGGCTCCTGGATATTTCCTACTCTCTCAATCTGAGAACCTTCCGGCAGACCAGCTTCTCAGGGAATGGATCCTGCTTTCTCTTCACCGACAGATAAATCCCCCCTGACACGGGCAGAGAGTGGCTCTGTCCCCGAGTGTTTGTGGGGTAGAACACGGGGGGTTCCCCTGGGCCTTCCCCCGGAGAGGAGCAACAGAACGGGCGAAGTGTCAGAGCTTGAGGGATGAGGTGGGAAATGGAGAATTCCTGTTTGGCTGCTGCTTTCCAGCACAGAAAGGTTTGTGTGCGTGTAGCACAAACCATTTCCTGACTGCTGGAAAAGGTCTGTGATCGGTCACTGATCGGATTGTGGCACGAGGAGCACGCAGGCTGCAGCTGTGTCGTCTTCGCTCGCCTTCGTTTTCCTTTTGCACATTAAATTTTGCTAAAACAACAAAAATCAGGAGGCAGACAAATAACAGATTTGAAATAATGTTCTTCCTTGTGAATGTTTTATTTTTTGTTACTGTGTAGGAAGGTGCCAAAGCTTCCCTTCCTGGCTGGGTCTCTGCTTTTTTCCTCCAAAATCCCAGAATGGTTTGGGTCGAAAGAGACTGCGAAGTTCCATCCCATCCCACCCCCTGCCATGGGAAGGGACACCTTCCACTATTTCAAGGTGCTCCAAGCCCCAGTGTCCAGCCTGGCCTTGGGCACTGCCAGGGATCCAGGGGCAGCCACAGCTGCTCTGGGCACCCTGTGCCAGGGCCTCCCCACCCTCACAGGGAGGAATTCCTCCCCAATATCCCATCCAGCTTTCCACTCCTTCAGGTTGAAGCCATTCCCTTGTCCTGTCACTGCAGTTCCCAGTGAAGAGCCTCTCTTTGTCTCCGTCACAGCCCCATTCAGATCCTGGAAGGTGCTCTGAGGTCCCCACACAAATTTCCTCTCTCTAGGATGGACAACCCCAGCTCTCCCAGCCTGTCTCCATAGGGGAAGTTCCCCAGTCCCTCTCTCAACCTCACAGCCCGTTCTGGACTTGCTCCGACCCTTCCCTGTCCTTCTCCCAGCGGGAACACCGGAACCGGGCGCAGCATTCCAGGCGGGGTCTCAGGACGCATTCCACGTCCAGGAGGATGCGTTATCCCAGCTCCCACCCGGCCGGGCTGCCCAGGAGAGGAGCGGGAGCGCCCCGGGGTGCGGCGGCGGAGCTCGGGCGTTCAGCACCGCGGGCAGCGGCGGGGCCGGGCCGCTCAGCACCGCGGACAGCGGAGGGGCCGCCCAGCACCGCGGACAGAGGTGCGGCTCTTTCCCTCCTCGGCCGGGACTGGGGGCTCGCTGCCCTGTGATGGGGATGTTTCCCCAGCCCTGTCCTTCCCCATCTCCCACCCTGGCAAAGCACCTGTTTTCCTCTCCTAAAAATCACTGGGGTGCTCATGAGAATGGCACAAGCCCATTCCCTAAAATTCCCATTTTTTGCTCTAGCCGAGTCGCTCCAGTAGGCGACTTTCTCCCAAGAAATGCTCTTGTTAGAGGTGTAACCACACAAAACCTGCTTTTCCGAACGGGAATGGTTACTTTCCCACCCTTTCTCCATTGGTTGATGCCACAGGAGTATCCAGTGGGGAAAAGAGCCGGGACTGAACTCCTCTGCCCCTAAACCTTCATTTGGTTGTTATTCTTGCCCATGTGGTACCTTCAAAGCTGTGACTTTTCTCAGTGATTTATTAAGGTTTGGTTCCAAAATAGCACAAAATCTCTCCGCAGCCTTTGGGTGTTCCTTGGTCTCCCAGGAGAATCCCATTTTTCCACTGGTGTCTGTGACATTCCCAGGAGTGTTTCACACCTGCAGGAGCGATGGGAAGTTGAGGGAGAGGTAATATCAACATATGGGAGGCAGTGAAATCCCAACAAGCAGCGGGGTGTTAAAATGGGGAACATTCCCTCTTCCCTGTGAGCCCGAATTCCCAAATCCACGAGCAGCAGAGAGGGAACCATCTGATAAATATTTACAGTGTGATTTCTATATAATGTGAAAATGCAAGTCTCGCTCTTGAGCAGTGTGGATGGAAACGTAATTAAAGATGAGGGAGGCAAATCCAGCGCTGAGATGAAAAGGCCTTAATTAGAAATCAAATATTTGATGGTTTGGGGAGAAACATTAATGCTGATGTGGCTGTCAGATAACACTTGGAATGAAGAGAACATGGGAAAAATGTTGTTTTCAACCTCTTCCACTGGCTTTGGATAATCCCAGCTCTAAACGTGAGCAGGGAATTCACAGTGCTGTGGCCTAACACGGAATTTGTCTTTTAAATGGGTTTTGTATGAAGAAATAGTTGTTGAGTTTGTGTCTATTTGTGTACATAATCATCCGGAATGATTATCCAAGTTTAACTCTCTCACAAATATTATCCCACGGGATTTTCACTGCTGGGATACTTCTTGATCCTTTCTGCTGGTGGGAGCAGAACACCAACACTTCCTACTTTTTTATGCTGTGTGTATTGAAGGTTGGGTATTGATGTGATTATCGATGTCGATTTGAGCCGCTGTGGTTTAGCATCTGCAAAATCAATGCAGGAATGATCTTGGTTGATGATAAAATGACTGATAAGACATTTCTGGCAGTGTTTCTGTGGGAGTATTGGGCTGCTTGAGACACTTGAGAACAGTTTTGTGTAGTTCTGGGGTGGGTTAAGCTCTGTGGAGGTTCACAACGAGATGGCCCTGGTGGGAACTGATGAAAGGTCTCAAAAATGGGTTTATTCTAAGTCCCACTTCAGGAAATTTGGCTGAATCCTTCCTAAATCCTTTCTAAGCCAATTTTATCTCCAATGTCTCATTTATTCCCATGGCACCACCTTCCTTTCACAAAGCCAGGCCCCCAAATGAAAATCATATTAATGAAGACTTTAATGGTTAATTAAGCAGGGGGGTGCAGAGCAGATTTGCTCCATCACAGAAAGTTCTTGGGGGGTTTCTCTCCAGCCCTGTGACAACACGTTGAAAATCCAGAATTTCCTTTGTGTGAGGAACTTCCAGAGGGCAGGGATGGATGGGATATTGGGAAGGAATTCCTGGCTGGGAGGGTGGGCAGGCCCTGGCACAGGGTGCCCAGGGAAGCTGTGGCTGCCCCTGAATCCCTGGCAGTGTCCCAGGCCAGGCTGGAGCAGCCTGGGACAGTGGAAGGTGTGGGACTGGGTGATCCTTGAGGTCCCTTCCAACCCAAACATTCCGTGATTCTCCATCCTGTGTCCAGTGAGTTTTGCTGAGGGCATTTGCAATCCCTGGGAACGATGTCAATGACCTGATTTGTTTAGGCTGGAAAAGATCCCATCTTTTCCTGCTGTTTAGGATGCGCAGCTAAAATATCCGGAAATATGTGGAGTTTCCAGTGAGACCCCGTGGGATCACAGCTTTGTACCCTGGGTGTGGGTGAGGCTGGGCATGGATGGGGAGAGGACACAGCAGAGCACAGCCATAATTCCTGGGATGTGTTGGGAATACCAGGATTTGGCAAATCTAAAATTCCGAGGCCTTTTGCTGTGACCCTTCCCCAGCGCTGCTGAGGACAGAGATCCAACCGGTCAATCCAGAGTCAAATATTGGAGCAGTGCAGGAAATGGGAATGGGTTTGGAATGGGAAGGAAAGAGCGGGAATAGGGGTGTGTCTCCAACACGGAATTATTTCAGACTGGGAGATTTCCAACCACAGCTTTCCCACAAGGAATTATCTTCACTGGCTGGAATGAATTCTATTTTGATGGCACCAAAAAAGAGGGGAAAATGTAAGAAATTTAAGTAATGGACAATAAAGTCACGATTAGACCAGGAGGAATTACATGTATAAAATACATTTAATAGAAACTCACTGAGATGGAGGGAAAATCCAATGGAAATTGCCCCATCCTGAGCCATTAAATTATTTTAGTGGCTCTATCACCACCAAGATGTGGCAGCAGCACTTTAATGTGGTCTATTACAGACCAGTGGATCTTCCCAAATTTATCCAGATTATCTCCTCCCAAAGGGCACAGTATTGATTCCTGCTCGTAAAATGAATTTTCAGAGTAAATACACCGGAAAAGTACATTTTTGTGGGAATAAATATGATTTGAGGTATTTCATTGCTTGGAATTTAAGCAAATAATGATCATTATTCAGCTTTGTGGGAGATTCTGACTCTGTTTCAATAACTCTGTTTTTGGAGGCAATTTTCCACCTGTGAAATGACTTCTTAGGGTCAGCTGAAGTTCATTAGGAAGACATAAATGACATTTTAGGGGGGAGAATGGGCTGAACAGTTCTGCCAAAGGGATGTGTTTTGGGAAAAAGCCGTATTTTCTTTGGGAATTTCTTCAAGGGAGTGAAAATTTCACGTTGGGGGTAAAAAAAGCCGTTTTAATTTTAACAAAGATCCCAAAGTGAGCAGCAGAGAAGCGCCCTGGTGGTGGTGGTCCATGTCCCACCTGCTCTGCCCACCCTGGAGCTGAGTCCCACCACGGTGATGCTTTTGGGAGGAAGGTTGGGCAGCTTTGCTCCTCAACAAACACCTCCTTAAATCCCATTTTCATGGAGATTCCCACCTCGGAGTTCTGCCGGTCTTCAACAAAACCTGATTAAATCCTGTGTTAATTGAGATTCCCATGTTGGAGTTATTCAGGTCTTCAGATTTGCTCCAAATCCCGTCTCTCATACCAATAATTTTTGGCAAAGCCATTCTTTAGCAAAGGTCTTTAGAGATCCAAACGCAGCAGTGAACTTTGGGGTTTATCCTGGATCATTCATTACTTCTATGCTTTGTCTGATGGCATCACTTGGTTGTCCTTTTTGAACTTCTGAGCTCTTTCTCCCTTTGCTCTAAAATATCAGCTTCTATGAATCCCAAAATTCCCCCCAAAAATTCCCCCAAATTCCCCCAAATTCCTCTGTCCTTCCCACGTAATGGTGAATTTTCGTGAGGTTTCTCATTTCTCAGGCTCTTCTGTCCAGTAAAATTTTATCAGTGCCGGATCACCTCACACCTCACTGGTGTCCTGGCCCCTTGGACTGTGCTTTAAACTTCCCTTCACCAGTGACTTCAGACATTTTGACCTTATTTTGCCCTTCTTTGCTGTTATTGAATTAAAAATTTTTCCTCCCGTTGGACAGGGCAGGGAAATGCTGGGAGCTGAGCTGTCCCCATCCAGAAACCCCAGAGCCGGAGGTGAACCGTGGAATATTCCAGTGGTTTATTACGTTTGACGTTTTCCTGCTGTTCTGATAACGCGTTCCCCACACCGTGTGCGCACCAGTCCTTCACTATTTGGAAATTTGGGAGCTTTTGTTTTCCCAACTAAACCCTTGTTTCCAGTTCCTAATTAAGGCGCTGCTTTAATTGCATTAACTCCTCTCGTTCCGAGCCTGAGCGTGGCCGTGGAGCTTGGAAAACGCCCCTCCCATCACGTCAGCGGCCACGCTTTGGCGTTTCCAAGGTGTTTAAAATTCCATTGCTGTTCCAATAAACCTCAGCCAGTGGATTATTTTTCATGGACAGACAGTCCACCCTTCTCCTGGGAGTTTTATGGACAGTGTATAAAATGATAACACAATGAATGGGCCACCTGCCATCCTCTATCAGCTGCTTAAATCAGCTGCTCCAGACAGGAATTCAATACAGGAGAAGCTGTTCCAAATGGATTTTTCAGGTACAAGGCATAACAAGGAATTTCGGGAGTGTTCTTGATCCATTGGTACCTAGATGGCTTTAAAGACATTTATGGGCCTTCAATAAAGATGCTTTCAAACCATCTTCAGAATAATAAAATCGCTTTGGTGCTCTGAGGAGCTCGGAAGAAAATCAGATTATTGTTAGATTTGATTATGGCAGTGTCCAGAAATCCCAGATATTGGATAAAATCCGCTGAGAAGCAAAAAGGGGAATCTCATTCGGGGGGGAAAGGAAGAGAAGGTTTTGCACGCAGGAGCAGAATATTCCCCTGTAATTTTTTTTTAATGTAAATTATGTAAATTAGATGAAGATGTCATAATATTTCTCGTGCTGAATTCGTGGTATTTATGAACACTGCAGTGCTGTTTCCCCCTCTCCCGTAAAAACCTGCTGTGCTTCCCGGAATGCCGGGGATTTATTTTGTCTCCTGTGTTTAATTTTGCAAAATTGGGATGCAAACTTAAATCTGAAATCTTGAAGCCAAATTTCAGGGACAGATTTCCTACCTCGAAGGAAATGGAAAGGGAACAGGGAGGTGCTGTGGGGAATTCAGTATTTTTAGTCCAGAGCCGTGTTTTTTGGGATGTGCAGCAATTAAAACAGGCTGCCCAGGGAAGTGGTGGATTCCTGGATTCACCATCCCTGGAAGTGTTCCAAAAATGTGTGGATGTGGCACTTGAGGACGTTATTTAGTGGTGAACGTGGGCTGATGGTTGGACTTGATCTTGGAGGTCTTTCCTAACCTTAAGGACTCTATGATTCCATGAAATGGTGGCCTTGGGGTCTCTTCCCAAGACTGGGAATGCTGGAGTGGCTTCCTGCCCACTTGGGGCCCGTGTTGATGTTTCTCTTCCCAACAGTCAAATATTTCCTGGATTTTCTCCGAAAATAATTCTAAATTCGCTCTGTGGGGTGGAGTTCCATGGGTGGCTGTAGGGCAGGGCTGGACATTTGTCTGCCCCTTCCCATTTCTGGGAAAACAAAGCCCCAAAGCTTTGATTGAGCCCTGGATCTCCTCTAGGACTGCAGTGAGGCTCAGAGGAGCTTGGGATTTGCACCTACAAATCCCAGTGTGGCTTTTCCATTCCCCAGTTCCCATTCCACGCCTTTATTCGCAATACACTTCTTTGTTAAGTCCATCTGCAGCAACTCCTTCGTTCCCTTCTGATGGAACAGATCCTTTGCTGCTCCTCATCCCAAAAAGGAAGGGAATTGCACAACTTTGGGCATGGATTATGACCCTTCCCGAAGGATTGGAGAAATCCTTGTGAGGGCACTGATTCCCTGCAGATCTGAGCCTGACTCATCACATCATCAGGAACCCCCAAACCCAACTCGATGCTGTAAAAACATCCCAGAGTTCTCAACTCGCTTTCCAGGAGGAGTTTAATGAGCCAGAAAATTAAGAATATTCACATTTTTTTCCCAGCGAGGAGATATTTTAATTCCAAACGTTCCTACTTAATTTCCCTCGGAGCATAAACTCAGACCTTCTGTGGCTACGTCCTTTCGGCTGTCCTTGTCTTTGGGATTTATTTTTTCCACGCTTTTATTTTAAACCCAGCTCTTTGACACAAAAAAAGTATTATTTCATTTATTAAAGGCCGTGCCCACCATGAGATAATGATGGAAAAGGAATGAGAGGCTGTCACTGACTCCTCTCTCCATGGAAAAGGAATGTCAGAGCTCCTGGCTGTCAATGGATGCATTTTCCAGCAGCACTGAAGGGCTTTATTTGGGTTTTTTCAGCCCCACTGTCCTTTGTTCCCAGCCTTGGCCACACAGTGGAACCCTGTGTGCTGGAAGGGTTGATGCCAACAGTGGGAAAGGGTCCTAAAACCTCATGGAATTTCTTTTTGGGGTACATGAGCCTCAGTAAATAATGTTTTATTACAGCAACAGGAGTGTAAAGAGAGGGACGGCTGGAGAAGGGTCTTGCTTAGAGTGTGACAGAAAAATCAGGTTGGGGCAGGTTTAATTCAGGTGAATCAGGGTTTAGTCCCAAACTCCCAAAGTTTGGCTCTTCCAAGAGGGAGTTTTTTAAAATGTTCAAGTCAAAGCTTAGCCTTGTTCAAATCTAAACTCCAATTAAATCAATTTTTTAAAAAAAGTTGAATTAAAATTCATTTTTGTCATCACGTGATGTTCTTTTTCCCACTTAATTAGAGCTAAACAGGAACTTGAGTACAGGATTTTTGTAATTGGTATTTTTCCCTGTGAAAGGTTTATTTTAGAGTCTCCCCCAGCCACGGAGCAGCCAAACCAGTGGGAACGAGCTGGGTGGGTAATTCCAGCACTGGTGTGGCTGCAGGAATGGATATTCTGGATTGATCCATGTCAGAAACTTGGAGGTCTAAAAGTGAACTCCCAGTGCATCGGATCTTCTGCTCCTCCTGTGTTTCCCGAGAATCCCAGGATGGTTTGGGTGGGAAGGGACCTTAAATCCCATCTCATCCCATCCCATGGCAGGGACACCTTCCACTATCCCAGGGTGCTCCAAACCCCGTCCAGCCTGGCCTTGGGCACTCCCAGGGATGGGGAAGGTGTCCTGGTGTGTTGTTTATTTCCTTGGCTAAAACGATGCCAGAGATAAATTCAGTTCCTGTGGAATTTCACTTAAAACATGGAAATCGCCCAAGTTTTTGGGAATTCGCTGTGATGCGAATGACTGGGAGATGCAGCTGTATCCTAATATAAATATTTTCATGGGTGAAGTAACTTATAATTGCACGATCCAGGTGTTTTCCTGTTCCATAAAACCTGGATGGACACATGCAAAACACAAATATCCAGCACCCATCTGCATCCCTGGGCAGAGGGACGCTGTGGGATCAGTCCCTGAGCGAGCCTCTCCCTGCCTCCATCATTTGGGGATCCATCCGAGCAGCCTGACCTTCCCCAGGGACTGAAAGCTCCACTTCCTCCCCTCCAGCACCTCAATTAAATGTTGGGAAAGCCTTGCTCGGCCGTTAGGACAAAGAATCCAGGATTGGAAATCCTGGATTAAACGCTTCCTGTGCACCTCTAAAAATGAAGTATTTCCCAATTAAATATTTCCTATGCACTCCTAAAAAAGCTGGATTCTTAAATGCAGCTGGTTTGGGAGATCAGCAGCTGGACAAGGAGCACTGGACCTCTCCTGATCACAGCCAAGGCGCCTGGAAAAATGTTTCCACAGCGACACTAAAATCTTAATAACCTGTCAAAGGCGCTGCTCGGGAGAGGTTTGGGATGAAAAATTGCTCCAAGATTTCCAGCTGAACAAGGCTGGGTTCATTATACATCCATCAAAACCCGAAGTGAAAGTTAATTTACCTCAAGTCTTGCTGCTGAGCAAAGCCAGGGCCTACTTTTTAATTTTCCAGCAGAAAATTGGGCATTTCAGCCGTGGCTTTCTGAGAGCCCAAATTTGTGAGGAGCAAAATCCCAGTGGGGAAAGATTGGGAGTGATCAAATATTTGGAGGTGCTGATAAATCTCAAATAATTTTTGCCTCAACAGAAAAACTGGGAAAAAATGAAATAAATCAAACCAGGGCCCTGAAGTGCCTAATTAACCTGACAGGTTAATCACACCCTCAGGGAAATTTGGACAATAGGATCAGGAAAAGCTGGTTTTGGACTGGTTTTGGACAAGCTGATCAGGGGAAATTGAAATCTCCTGGTGTTCAGGAGAGCCTGGGCGCCCAAATTGTTCAATTTTGGGGTGGCCTTCAAACTATCAAACAAAAAGGAGCTGCTCCCAAGGAATTTTCTCCCAAACCATGAAATCCATGCCTTTTCCTCTCCCAGGTGCTCTCCCAAACCTTGCATTTTCCCCATCACTGCGAGTTGCTGTGGCTTTATTTTGTGGGGGGAGCTGACGTGGTCACAGAAAGGGTTCTGGGGGTTTTTTAGGTTGGTGTGGAACAGGGCCCTGCGGGAGGAAAGGTGGATTGGAGCCCTGCCTGCCACACAGCCCATCTCATCTTTGAGGGCAGAACGGGCCATGGCCCAGCCTGAGGCAGGCAGGACAATATTTTTTCCTGCTTTAAAGGCCTGGGAGTTATCCAGGGTTTTCTGGGAGAGCCACGTCAATGTAAGGAATGTGGGGACACCCTCGGAGGGGCTGGCTGGAGCTGGTATGCATTTAAATCGTCCCATTAGGGCGGCCACGCTCCCCTGGCTGCCAATAAAGATCGGGCTCAGGAGAGCTGTGGAGGCTCTTCCAGGAATTATTCCCGCTCTTTCCCGGTTTAATGGGCTGCTTATTTTAGGAAAACCACGATTTTCTCCAAGCCTGAAGTTTAACCTCTGTGGGCAGATGTTCGTTTGCTGTGGTTGCTGGGTGATGTCCTTATCTCTTATCACAGATTTACCAAATAAATGAGCTCAGAAACGCCCGATCAGGCCCTGCACGGATCCAGATTCCTGGATTCCTTTTCAGTTCCTCCATTCCCTGCTCCTCGCCAGCCAACAGGAATCCCAAAGAGACAGTCAGAAGCCAGAGGTGGGGACACAACGATTTCCTGCAGTGGCTTTTGCCTGTAATTAACAATAAAAGCTAAAATAGAAATGTTAATTACTGCCTGTAGCACTCAGCTCTGCTTCACTTCTAAAGGATTGGCAATATAAATATATAAAATTAAAAATATTAAATACATATATACATATTAAAAATATCCTTAAAAACGGGAATTCCTGGGAAACGTCTCTCCAAAACTCCACAGCCCTGGCACAGGGTGCCCAGAGGAGCTGTGGCTGCCCCTGGATCCCTGGCAGTGCCCAAGGCCAGGTTGGAGCCACCTGGGATGGTGGAATCTCCCCAAAAATTCCCTTTTTTCCCAGTTTTCAGGGAAATTTTGGAGTCTTTTAAACACTCCGAGCATGTGAGGGACTTGGTGCTGTATCAGCCAGCAAGACTTTTATAACACTTAATAAAATAAACGAGAGTATTCCCACCCTGAGCAAGCAGCTTCCAAAGGAAACAGCCCCAAATCCGTGAGCCTTTGGGGACCCAGGAATTATGGGAATGCTCCTTACTGTGGATAATTCCGGACAATTCCCTGACTGTAATCCCGCTTCCAAGCCGGTTTTCCCTCCTGCCTGCCAGCAGGAGCTCTCAGACAAGGAATTTGGGAAGCTTGGATCTCTTCGTGCTCGGGACAGCTCTGCTTAAAGGGGATCCTGAAGTTTAGGGAGCTTCCCGGGAGGGTTATTCCAGACTCTGGGTGCTTTTGGAGAGCTGCTGGCTGGGGAAGTGGAAGGAAAACAGATTTTCCTAAGGAAAATGGAAGGCACCTGTGGTACCTGAGCGATTCCCGGGGCTGGTTTGCTTCCTACCACCGGGAAAATCCCAGCTGGGGTGGACTCCAAGCCTTCCCTCCGCTCCGGGGCTCAGCTCCATCATTCCCATCCATGAGACCACACTGCAGCCAGGGAAGAGCTCTCCCAAATCCACGAACGAATCCCTGGTTTTGCTGTGTCACTGCTGCCGGGTGCTGTCACCTCCAAAATGCAAATTAACTCCTGGAATTAAAGCTGACTCCGCTTTCCCGGGCCGAGCTGAGCTCACCTGCGTCCCCCCATCCCAAATTTATCCCTCTGCCACATCCTAAAACCAGGTTGTTGTCCCGGCTGGAATTTGCGTTTCCAGGAGGGATTTCTTTTGTCTCCTGGTGCTGATTTGATTGTCCTCGCTGATAATCTCTTGATTAGCCTCCCATCAGCCCTAATCACTTGTTTCCTCCTGATTAGGGAGCCCGAGAAATAAATACGGGATGGGGTGGGGAATAAATGAGGAGTAGGAGGTTGGGGATATCCTGGGTTCATTCCAGAGGCACCAGGAAAGGCACAGTCCTGTGGCTCCAGGGGTAATTTAATTAACGAGGGCTGATTTCAGCCACCTCACGGATATAAATGGATACAAAATCCCAATTTCGGTGTGAAATTTGGATGGGAATGTGTCCTGTGCCATTGGAATCGCAGGAGAGGGAAAGCAGCAGCTCTGCTGGGCTCTCCACATTCCCTGTGCTCCAAAACAGGGAGAGCCTGGAGCTGTTCCTATTCCATCATTCCATGATATTCCAGCCCCAGCAGCCTGGAGCAGCAGGTTGGGAATATCCCAGGTTCATTCCAGAGGCACCAGGAAAGGCACAGCCCTGTGGCTCCAGGGGTAATTTAATTAATGAGGGCTGATTTCAGCCACCTCATGGATATAAATGGATACAAAATCCCAATTTTGGTGTAAGAAGGGGATTGAAACGTGTCCTGAAATGCTGGAATTGCAGGACAGGGATTGCTGGGCTCTCCACATTCCCTCTGCTCCTGTGCTCCCACATCCTCTCCAGAACAGGGAGAGCCTGGAGCTGTTCCTATTCCATCATTCCATGATATTCCAGCCCCAGCAGCCTGGAGCAGCAGGTTGGGAATATCCCAGGTTCATTCCAGAGGCACCAGGAAAGGCACATCCCTGTGGCTCCAGGGATAACTTAATTAATGGATATAAACAGAGCTCAAATCCCACCTTTGATGTAAAATAGGGATTGAAACGTGTCCTGAAAGGCTGGAATTGCAGGACAGGGATTGCTGGGCTCTCCACATTCCCTCTGCTCCTGCCTGAGCCCCTCATCCGCATCCCTCCCTCCCCGGAACATCAGGAAAGTAAAGAAAGCTGAATAAATGAAAAGCCCTGTGAATTATTTATCCCTCTGGAGCGCCTCTTCCCAGCTTTTCCAGAGCCCTCCCTCCCCCTCTGCAGCTCAGCTCCACTTGAGGTTTATTTTAAATTATCCAAGCTTTCCTTCCATTTTAATTCCCCCCCGCTAATTAATAATTAACGGCCTCAGTGGTGCTGGAATCGCTTTTTTCCGAGCAGGGATTCAGGCACAGGGAATGAGGCTGATCCTGCCCCTGCTCAGGCTCCACCCCTGCCCAGGTGGGAAACAACTTCCATTTTTAGCTTAATGTTGTATTTTTTTCTCTTTCTTGCTGTATTTTCCACCTTTTTGGTGCATTTTTCTCCTTTTTGCTGTATTTTTCTCCTTTTTGGTGCGTTTTTCACCTTTTTGCTGTATTTTTTCACTTTTTTGCTGCATTTTTTTCATCTTTTCGGTGCATTTCTCCAACTTTTTGCTGTATTTTTTCCTGTCACTCTGCTCCTCCATGGACCTTTCCCAGGCCTTTTTTCCTGCCCACTCAATTTCTTCTCTTTAATCTCATTTTTTCGGGCTTTTCCCTCTGATTTTTGCCTTCCGTGCCACCACCCCCACTGATTTTTTTGGGGTTTTTTTTCCTTTTTTCTTAATTTTTAATTATTTCCACCCCATTTTTTGCAGTTTCCTCCGTTCTCTCCGTGGGATTTTCACTCCAGCTTGGATCGGGAGCGTTCCCCACCCTCTGCCCCTCCAGAGGGACTTTACAGCCAAAATATCCCAACAATCTCTCCGTATTTCCAACAGCAGATGGGCCTAGAATGCCAAATCCTAGGATTTATTTCCTGTTTTCTGGGATTTACTTTCCTTGGTTTTGTTTGAGCCGGACAGAATTTAATCCCTGAAAATGAAAAATTCCCTCTCGAACATTCCCCACCTTTCTTTTCTTTAAACCTCGATGGAATTTTTCACCTTGCGGCGCTTCCTGGGAGGAATTCCCCGAGGATTAACACATCCCTGAGGACGTGCAATGGGAAAAAAACGATGGAAAAGAAATATATTTTTATTTTAATCTTTTTTTTTTCCTGGAGGAGACTTGCAGGGAGTGCTCTGTGCCCGTTTCTCAGCTGCTGATCCGTGACAAAATTCCAAATTTACCTAAAGAAAGACTTGAGGAGGGCCCTGAGGACGCCTCTCCCGGGATTCTCCCGCTCCAAGTGTCAGCCTGGATTTCCCGTCAGGATGCTGAACATCCCAACAGCTGCTGCTGGAACTTCCACAGCTCCTTTTTAATCCATTAAAAAAGGGAATTTGGAAAGTCAGGACAGGTTATTTAAGGGAATAACCCCCGGTGGGGGGGAGATTTCCAAGGTTTTCCAGGGAAAAGTGAATTGTGACAGGTTGGAATTGAAAAGGCATCAGGCAGAATGGAATTAGGGGCTGGAATATTGGTCTGGGATTGCTTTATTTGTGGTTTGACGTGGAAAAAGAGGGAATTTTCCCTGCCTTTTTCCACCAACCACAGCGCCTGTGGGAATGAGAGGTTGATGGAGCGATTTCAAGGATTGGTGCTGGGGAATGAATCCCCATTTTTGAGCTTCCCGCAATTTGCTGGCTGCTAGAAACATTCCCAGTTTTTTCCTGGATGATCTTTGTGTTTCTGTGACACCTCCAACTGTCCCAGGCTGCTCCAGCCCGGCCTTGGACAGAGATTCTCTGGGAATTCCATCCCAGCCCCTCGCAGGGAACAGCTCTTTCCCAGTATCCCATCCCTCCTTGTGAACCTGTTCCCCCTTTTCCCACCCCTCCCTTTTCCAAGGGATGTGTTCGAAGGATGGGACTGGGAGGAGCATGGTGGGATCAGGGATGTGCTTGGTTGTGCTCCAGTCCCAGAAGGAATCAGCAGAAACCCATTGGGGAAAATCCTGATCCCGTATGGGAAAGGGGGGATTAAGGGACCCAAGGAATTTTCCGTGCCTGGAGTTGCAGCACGTCACGGACAGTTCAGTAATTAATTCATTCATTCATTAATTAGCACTGGGGGAGTCAGGGACAGGCTGGTGCTGGCTAAAGAGGGGGAAGATCTGAGGGAAGGGAAATGGATTTTATGGACAAAGCCCAAGGTCCCGCTCCCACACCCCCTTCAGTCCCCTCCGGGTGAATCAGGATGCAGCTCCCAGCAATGCTGGATTAGGGATCTTTTCCCAGCTGAAATCAGGGATTCTCCAGTCCTACTAAACTCTGAGATTCCCAGAGTTCCCACTGCCAGACCTGGCTCCTGCTCCAGCCAAGGACTGCCCATCCGTAGGGAAAATACTTCCAATATTCCCTCTTCCCAAAATCCGTGAACGAGGGGATTTTGTTGAAGTTCCTGTTTAGGATAAACTGGAGCTGCAGGAGCCTGGGAATTCCATGCTGGGACACCTGGGATGGCTCGGGATTCCCTTCACCTGTCTCCTCTCAGACACAGCCCAGAGCAGCAACAAGCCCTCCTTAAACGTGGAAAAGAAACCAAGGGATGAGAAACGCAAGGAATCGAGGCTGGGAATTCATTGGCTGGAGTTCCCTGCTGCTGGAATGTCATTTGGCTCAGATGACAGGGCAGGAATTCCAGCTCTTCCAGCCCCAATCTGAGCAGCGGGAGCTGAGGGAAGCGTTAGTGCTGAGCTCATTGCTCATCCCACTTCCAGTGGAAAGGGGTTTTCCACGGGAAAGGGCGGATCTGAGGGGATTTGGGGTTTGGCCTCTGTGGAGCAGCTTCAGGCACCCCGCATTCCAGCCGTGTGGAAGGAGAGAGGATCCTCTGGACACTTTAATCCATTTCCAGAGGCTGGAGCAGGTCTGGGATTGCCACAAACAGAGAAATTCCATGGGAAAATCCCAGTGGGAGCCGCAGGGATGCACCCAGCAGGCAGCACCACAGGGAGCAGAGCCTGGCACGGCCTCCACCCTCAGCACCACCAGGATTCAACACCAGCATTCCTTCCACAGGATAACCCCAAGGTTTTTCCTGGAATTCCCGGCACGGTTACCTCGCTCTGGGTGTTTCCTTGCGGAGCTGGAAGCTTTCCCTGCGTTCCACGCCCAGGCAGGCTGGGAAGTGCTGCCAAAAGCAGGAGCTCCAGCCAGATCCAACCCTGCTCTCCCTGCTCCCGGAGCTGCTCCTGTGGTCCTTCCCACTGGGAAGGGCGTGCGAGGGGCTGGAGACGCGGCTTTGATACGGGAAATCCCAGGAATGCTGGGGAACACCTTGGGGATGGCATGAGTTTGGAAAGAGGGGGGAAAATACCCCAAAAGGATAAAAAGTCATGGCGTGTTAATGCTTGGAATTGCCCACTGGAGCAGCACGGGAAGAGGGATGAATAATTCAGGGAGACGGGAACTCCCTGGCAAGGTCGAGCCTCGTGAAGGGGAGGATTTCTGGGAGAGAGCAGCATCCCGCTTTCCTCGGGAAGGGAGCTCCGTCCCTGCCGAGGGCTGAAGCGGCTCCAGGAGCCGTCTGGATTTTGGGGGATTGTTTTGGGAGCGCCTCCGCCGGCGGGACGCGGAGCTCGGCTGGAACATTGGATGCCGAAGGAATTCAGGGCGGATTTTCCAGCTCCAGGGGCGAATCCCGGAGGAATGGGCAGCGGGAAGGGCGAGGAGGCAGCGGAGCCGTAGGCGGCCAGAGCGGGGCTGGGGATCCCCACATCCCAATCCCTGGGATTCCAACATCCCAATCCTTGGGATTCCTCCCAGAATGGCCTGGAAGAGGAGCGGGAGATGAACGTGAGTATGGAATCCTGTCACGCTAAGCTCCGCTCTCGGCTCGTTTTCACCTCTGTGAGGCACAATCTGGGCACAGATCCTTGAAAAAATTCCCAAAAAACCCCCTCCTGCACCTTGTTGGAGTGAGCAGGATTTTACAGGCACTGGGGAAGGAGCTCAAGGGCAGGGAAGAACTCCAGGGATTCTGATTCCGGAGCCCAGCTCAACCTGGAGCCACCTCAGCAGCTCACAAACACATGGATTATTAAGACCTTAATTAATTTATTCATTAATTTATCCACTTATAAAGACATTTATTTATTTATTTATTTATTTATTTATTTATCGAGACATTAATTTATTTATTTATTACTATATTTGTTCATGAAGACATGTATTTATTAAGATATTTATTTGTTTGTTTATTTAGGCATTTACCTATTTACTGAGATATTTATTTATCTATTAAGACATTTATTTATTTTTTTAGCTGTTAATTAATTAGGACATTTAGTTATTTATTTAGCCATTAATTTATATATTAATTAATTG
>VXBT01012141.1:25216-55323 GCA_013400235.1 Oriolus oriolus | reverse complement strand
GTCACAGCTTAGTTCCCTGAATCAAATCTATGAGAATCATGAATTTCAACACAATCTTCGCATGCTGAGATTTTTCCTAGATTGGTTATGACTAAAAGGAGCCCAGGAACTTATCACATGGTTCCTAAAGGAGCTGTCAGAAGAAGAGAAGTGGAATGGAACCCAAGGGACAGCTACAAAGGATCACAGCTATAACTGCAAGAAATCTCTAAGACTTTGAGAAGCCTTGAGATTCTGGCAGATCTAGCCCATCTTTACACTGGAAAAGTGGCATGCTCAGGCAGAGAACACAGGTGCCTTGAAAACTCAGTGAGCCTCAGCATCTGTTTTTTTCAATTTTTTTTTTTTAATATAAAGAGTGATAAAGTATCTCAATATCACTCATGACAACAAACAGAGAAGCAGTAATTATCCAGCTGCAAGAAACTAGTTTTAGTAACATTTTAAAAACATACAGAAGAATCCTGAGCTAGTAAGACTTTCCAAATCCTAATTTCTTTCTAAAAACTAACAACAACAATAATTTATTTATTTCCCTTTAAAGAGTTCAAGAATTTAAAAAAAAAAGTATGCAATATGAAAATCCCCACTCCATTCAAAAGAATTTAAGACGTGTTTGTCCATCTCTTCTTCCAGGGACTCTTTCATATGTCAATCTCCTTTTTTTGAACTCCTGTACTTCTGGAAATCCTGAATCTGAAAAAGAAGTGGAAAAAAGAAAAACCATTATAAACTGTAAATACAACCTGTATGCAGACTTAACTGTGTGTTTCTCAGAAGCACCAACAGACTTTAGCTTTGACTGGTGTGTTCCCTAAGAACAATTATCATAAAATAAAATGTGTACAGATTAATATTTGCTACTTCTTACTGCAACTGACCCGTTTTATGCATATTGTCCTGTAACAGGAATACAGGACCTTATACAAAAATAAATAAATCAACCTATACTATACTTAACCACAATGTTTCAGGAAGTATTTCAATGTTTATTTCTATTTCATTAATACTACACTTAGAACTATTCTGTAATTGTTGAAATTTAGTTCTTTTTAACGAGATATGGTTGTGTTTCTAAGTTGTTCAGAAAAGCTACTTACATTCATACTCACATAAAATTTAAGTGCTTTTGCAATAAAGTATTTGAGAAGTTGCTTATTCAAAACAAGTTACCGTAAGGAAATTATATTTAGACTTTACAAAAAGTATTGTCAGAAAACTCTTAACACTGACCTAAGGATTTGATCTGTTCCAGTGGAAAAACTGGCTTGGCATGGTGTCATGAATTACCTGTGATTTAATGAGTGCTTGATCTGAAGCCTGAAGAAACCTCTGGGGTTTGTTCCCAGTGCATCTTTTTAACTTGACTCGCTACATATTTATTAAATTTTTGCTCTCAGAGGCTTTCACTGTGTTAAGGTGAAGTTGGGATTTTTTTGGTTGGTTGGTTTTTCTTTTTTTTTGGGGGGGTGGGGGTGGGGGTGGGTTGTGCATGCAAAACTATTTTGTATACTTATTTTTCCCCTGGTTAGTGAATTATAAAGTAGAATAAGCCTGTTCTACCAAAATCTAAACAAAAAATCAATTTTCCTTGTTTTGATTTGATTCAGATTCAAGTATACTTTTGTCCTACTGGACAAGAATGTTACAGAAAGCTTATCAGTTGGAGATCACAGCGTTTTCAGAACACTGTAAAATGTGGTACCAGGAGAGTCTGCCCTGATCTCTACTGAAACATATTGTATGTAGAATTTTATGCTATCAGTGCTAGTTACAGGTTACTGAAATATTTGTTACCTACTCAGCCATACTGCAGGTCTCAATTTTCATTCCACAGAAGCAAAAGGTCTGTTCAGAGTTTCTGTATGAACACTTAAATTTACATAGGCTGAAAATTAAAAGAAGGTCACCATATCCAATTAACTTTTTCTCTCTTTACCTCCGTAATTACCCTAAGAGGTCCATGAAAGAGTGATTTAAATTAGTTACTTAGATTTTTAATGAATGAGTCTGATCTAATTAGTGAAAGCATTTTAATGCTGCGCTGACCTTGTACCACCAAGAGATTTAATGACAGGCAGCAGCAGACAAATCAAAAAGTAATCTGTACTAGGCATTAGGCATTTTTTAAAAACAAACTTAAACTTGGATTTTTAAAAAAATGTGGCCTCTCACCTACAGATAAATAGAAGAATTTAAAAAAATACTACAATAAATGATACAGCAATACATAGTCTGACAGGGACTTTCTTAGGTGCAAGACTCCATGGATATATATTATAGCTTACTAAAAAAGGTTTCAAGCTAACTATATTTGATGGAGTAAACCAGGGATAAGAAAACTGCAAAAAAAGAGAAGTCTAATATTTTGTATAAGGACTATACACACTTTCAGGGTAAACAAGGTTTTGAAGTACACATTATACCATTTCTGAAAATATAAGCTTTGGAATGATTTCAAGTGGAGAGTTTAGCCCTGGAGATACTAGCTAAAAAAATATTCCAAGTGAAAGAAATTGTTTTAGAGCGCCATTTTTACTCCATTAATGCCCACAGCAAAACACAGCCATTAGTAGAATCTGATTTTCACTCTCAGGATTTGCTGGATCTCCTTTTTGTCCTATAGAGAAGATACAGTCTTTTGTTCACCCTTGTCCAAATCTATGTTTACAAAATAATCTTTCCTGTAACTTTTAAATGCATTCTGGCATGTTCATTATCTATATTTTAGGCTCAGTCAAAGAGAAAAGAAGCTGAATATTACACTGTTGAAGAACTATGTTTTCTAATATTTACCAGGGAAAAATAATGGCAGTAACACAATTCTAGTTGGTTGGGTTTGATGCTTTTTAAAAAAATATTCTTTATGCTCAAAAAAAACCTTGTTAGGAACCTTCTATCACAGAAGAAATACATATGCAAGTGAGTTTAGCAAGGGAGCATGCTTTGGGTTGGGTTGAATTTTATTTAACAACTATTAAAGAAAATACAAAATACAGTCTTACAGATATTCCTTGCAACTTTGCAGCTGAGTAACAAGAAGAATTTCAGCAAAATCTGCTTTGGACCTACCTGTTTTAATTTTTTCTTTTGCCCATAAGAATGGAGGCCTTTGTTTTCTCTTTCCTTTAGATGCTCCACCTATTTGGTTAAAATTCAGATTTTGAAGCTCATCCGTATCATCAAAGAAATCAGAAAGAAAACCATCATGAGCAAATGAATTACATGGGCCTATAGATGAAGAGTCATTCCACAGGGGCTGGTCAATCTGAATTTCTGGGCTTTTAAATGTTGCATCTCTAAATTCTTCTAGAAAACACTTAGAGCTCTCCTGAGGTGCACAGTCACTGAAAGTTGCAAAGAAATCCTCTTTTTCAGAGTCTTTGGAAGAACGATCAGAGCTATCATGCATCCTGAAAGGCTGTCTTTGAACATGGAGAGAATTTTTAACGTCTAGATGAGCAAAATCTTCATAGTCCTTTGATACAGCAAAGAAATCCGGCTTCCTCCTTGTAATTACATCTGATGAGCATGCTTTCTTTTGCATACAGCTTGGAAGATCAGACTTTAAAAAACCCTTATGATGATTCAGTGGAGGAATTAGGGCTTCAGAATTCATATGAGATGTTCCTGGTAGAGAAAAAATTTGAACCATTCTGTTTGGAGAATGAAAGATTAGTTTATTTTTTACATTCTACAGAAAACCAAAATGTCATTGAGCATTTTGACTGCAGTCTGTCTTATCAGAATAACTGACCTTACCATAACTAGAAGATAAAGATTCTAATACAATCAGATTTTTCACTTGGTTTCAAAGGAGACACATTTTCCTAGTAATTCCAGATATTACCTGTGCTGTTTTGTGCTTTATCAAGCAGCTCTAAAATACGACAATTTTGTTTACTATCAAGATACAATGTGTTGAAGTTATTCTGGTTTTCTGGGCGTGATGCACCTTTCACTGTTTTTTCTAGAGGAGCAGCAGCATTTAGGCTGTACGAAGATATCATGTCACTAAAATGCTGAAGCAACAAAGAAAATATTTGTCAGGAATGTTTACTGTTATGTCTATACTGCCAAGTACGAAAAGTTAAATCAGTTGTTAAGATTCTAAGATCTATAAATTTTTGTTTACGGTATAAAAAAAAAAAAGACTTACCAGAGCAGGAGATGCATGTACAGTAGACAATGTACCACCTGTCTTAAATCTATAAACAGAGTAAGTAATAGTCTCTGTCTTGAAACACAGGAGAAGCAATATCTTAGTAAGTTTATTCTCTTTCATTACTCCAAGACTGTAGGAAGCAGTGTCTGCAATTAATTGGCACCTATCATGCATCACAGAGGAATTTAACTGAGCTTTTTCTGCCAATAAAGATGGCTTTACACATATACAGCTATAACAATAGTATGCAAAATTTCACATTCAGTGCCCAAATACCTGTTCACTTGCTCCTTTGCCTTAATAGAATGCTTCACCCATTTTCTTGAATGATAAAACATGTGCATTTTTTATTGAATTAGATTACTATATTCAGTCTATAATTTTCCCAGACTTGACCCAACTGGAACAGTAGGAGCACACAATTCTTCACCTCTAGGGCTCTGTCAAATGCTTAGTACTATGAATTTGTAAGTGGTGGGTTGAAGGATGGAAGGAAGGATGGTAGGAAGGCCTGGAAATACTTAACTGGAAAACATCTTTTACATTAGAAAAACACAAAAGCTTCCATGCTGATACAATACTCAGTATGGTGAAACTTGAAGAGGAAGCTGATCTTTCCAGTTAAGGAAATGCTCTCATTATCGTTCCACAAATGTAATGGTGACTTGACAAAATCTGCTGAGAATCAGCAGGCTCAATATTTTGGATATGAATGATTAATGTAATTAATTCTGTAATTAATTCTTAAATTATACCAGAAACACACATGCAGCATCAGATCAAAAAAACCCAACAAAACAACCACATATTACAACAGAGCAAAAAGATTGATCTAATACATAAAATAATTTTGGCCAACCTTTAAAACTTTTTTTGGAACCTCTGGTAGAAGTTCCTGGAGTTGATCAAAGCTTGCAAGAAATAACTTATTCAGTGAAGATCTCTTCTTTAACATAAACTGAGCAACCAAAGGATTGATACATGGAAAAGTAAGCAGGCATTTCTCTGTCTGGAAATGGAAATTATTTTGTTAGATTGATATCTGACTTTTTTTCCTTTTTTTTCCTGTTACTATGAAGTCACATCTTATTCAGTAAGTCACAGAGTATATCATAGAAAGAGAGCTTTCAAACAGTGCACTTTTATAGTCCAAAAAACTCCCTTTTTTAAAATACAGATGTAACTTAGTACCATTTCTGAAAACGAGTAAGTTCTGCACAACAGTTTGACAAAAAGCAAGTCTAAAGATGTTTATTTTCCAAAGGTTAAAACCAGAGAATCATGTAAACTTGATTTTAAGATGTGTGACCAGATTTACTCTTAATTCTCCATTTTAAAGTGAATTACCTAGATCAATATAAACTGACAAAACTATTTGTTTTACAAAAGTTCTATTTGTTAACAGCAAACAGGTGGCAAAAGCAGAAGTTGCCAGGAGGAGGATGAAAAAAACAGGGCAGCAAGTTGAGAGTAGCTTGTTATCACTATCAGCTTCCGGCTCTTGACTTTCATAAAACACTGCCAGGATCAAATATCTTTAACAGAGACACAATATAATGACTCCTCTCCATTTCTTACCAGTATCCTTGATCTCTAAATTGGAAAACCTATAATCCAATACCTACCTCTTGAAAAGCCATGCCAGTACCTGCTTTATAATGCTCTCGAATTTTGCAAAAGCCAAAAACAATATCAGCTTTACACAAGTTCAAAGTTTTCACATAAAATGAACAAATCCATATATTTCATTTGAAAATCTTACCACACAAGTTAAAGGATATCATATATTTGATGGTGATTGATGGGCCTGTTCCAGCATTTACTGGAATGAGTTAAACAAGTAACTGCACGAGTTAAACAAGTTTCGACCATCTGGTACTAAAGCAAGTCGGCAAGCAATGCCACTGACTTCAGTAATGGATCAGCACTGCTGAATTTGGCCTTCTGCCCAAATGAGCCACTGTATGTTTATCTTTTACAATTTGGGTAGTATTTTAAACCTAGTGCCTAGAACTGTAGAACTGTACAAATTGGCAGGCGGATGTGGAGGATAAACTTCCCTACAGGTTAATTGTGAAAGCACGGGGAAAGTCCAAGTTGTATCTAATTGGGTTGACAAGGATGATGGAAATAATATATATGTGTGTATATATATATACGTGTGTGTGTATGTGTGTGTGTGTGTATGTGTATATATATCTCTGCATATATACTAGAAATATGCTTATATATATATATATGTAATGCTTATTTTAATAATATATTTTCAGAGAACAACAACAAAAAAGCCTAAAACTTTATGAATCTTAGAAACAGGAAGAAAACTGTAAATTCATGGTAAGAGAAGCAAACCTCAGATGGCAAGACAGAAAGCCAGGATTTGTCCAGCCACTCATGAGGACTGATATTAGATGCTATCAAAATGTTGTCAGCAATCTGACGAATTACCAGTGCTGTCTCTTCAATCCCTGGCGTAAGAACTACCTAAAAGTGATACATAATATTCTCAGTTAAAACTTACTCTAACGAGTGTCTTAATTTGCTACAGAAGTTGAGGTGAAAACTAAAGGTCACCCTGAACACAAGAGTTGGTACTGCTGAGTAATTAAACCTGATCCATGCTTATCATGCAGAGAAACTCCAACCTCTGACCACTAGCCTGGCTGCAAATTACACTCCTTATTTATGCAAATCCTGTGTAGGGGAAATTAATTGATTTATCCTATAATGATCAAATTTCTGGGTATAATATAAGTTTCTAATAAAACAGGCAATTGTGAGATGCCTATTACAGTTCAAGGAGATGGGTAACACTTCGAAGCTACGATTTCCACACAAACTACACTGCTGAGTACATGAAATGAAAAACACTTTGTCTTCTCTATAACTTTCATTTAATCAGGTAAATTTTATACAAATTTTAATATGCCAATAATTATGACATCATAAAGATCTGCACTCAACACCAGCAGCAAATAAGTAAAAAAAAGTGATTATCTAAAAAGATAACTTCATCCAAAAATATAAGTTACCAACAATTTGGTAAGCTGAATGAAACTTCTGCCCCAATTTTAAAGCTGATTATGCTAGATACTAAAACAAATTTTCTAGATTCTAGATTTCCTGATTTTTAAAGAAAAAAGCTAATTTATCTTGTCACATTAAAAAAAGCAAACCAGCTGACAGCAAATTATTTCTTTTTTTCTTCTGTCACATCAGCAACACAGTATTGATCTGAAATTTCAAATTAAGATATAAGCAGGATTAATATATATTCTAATAATTTATTAAAGGTATGATCTTATTTTTTGACTCCTAGTCATAAAAAGACTTCAACTGCTATTTGAATCTGATTCAACTTGTATTGCACTCAGCACAGTCTTTTCACTGACTTTAGCAGCACTGAATTAAGATCTTCTTTTATTTCAGAAATTTTGAGCTATTTTATGTTTTTGATGTAGAAGGCATACTTGATTAAGCTCTTTAGAAATATCATATCATGAAGATTAACACAGAAAAACATTACCTTCACTTCAAAGTCTTCTGACTTCTGTGTAAGTTCAATTAGAGAGGCATAAATTAAGACAAGGTTAAACAGAGTATTTCCCTTGAGAGTGTACCTGTAAAACAGTTTCACTGGATCATTAATATTTAATACGCACAAGTAATTATCTCAAACCATTTGTTCCATGTCTTCATGAATATCTGGTTCATTTCCTGGAATTCAGCATACTGGTACAGTTTGAGCACTAATATCTGTGGAAGGAGAACTAGGATTCATTAAGGGATTGACTGCTGAAGGATGGACTGTAAGGAAAGAAAACAGAGTCAGTCTACAGCAAAGCAAGCCTGGTCTGAAGCAAAAAGTCTGGATCAAGGTCAGTCACTGGAGACATTGGAGAAAAAACAGAGGAAATTAAGCAACCACTCACTTATACAAAAAAAATCTCGAAAGAGGTAATAAATTTACGTTTATTAACTATGTCAACAAAAGGAGAACTACTGATGCATTGGAAGAACACTCTAAGAATGCTTCCCTGTTGCAAATTATATACAGTGATAGTAACACAGTAATTCACAACCATGCATTTGCAGGAGTGAATTTACTTTAAACAGATGTAAGAATAATTCCAGTATTTCATATTCTTAGAGCTATGAAATTTCTGGACCTGTTAATTTGAAATACACCTTACATTAGTATTGCCTGCCTCAAACTCTGTTATTTTATAACAACCATTTCTTTATCTCTTCTGTAAGTCTAAAAATAGCTTTACAAATAAAAAACAACTTTTCTAACATTTTGATGGTCTCCAGTGATCACTGTTTCTTTCACAGCTTCACTGAGTTTTTCAACAGGAGCATGACGACATTGTAACAAAGTGAAAAACTCAAAGCACACTAGAAACAGGAAATTACAACATTTGTATTTGTCAGAGAAATGTATTCCTACAGAGAAATTAAAAGAAAAATGAGTATCAACTTGTTCTAATAAGCAGCTTTCTTTAGAGACAAGTTTGTTTTAAAAATACTATGATAACGAAAGAATTTCATAACTTACTCTAAACTCAGTCTTTCTCTGGAATAGAAAATAATCCAACAGCACGTATATTGGAGTGATAATGCCATCAGCCTTGATATTACAGTGTCACAGGAGTCCTCATCATTTAGTTCTTCCATACTCTACCATGGAATTTAAATAAAGAGTAAAAACTAAATAAACACATTACCATGGCTGCCCCAAGCTTTTAATGGGTATCGATATAATATGAAGAAACTAGATCAAACATAAATACAGCTAAATAATGTAAGCATTAAGGACACATATGGGAACTGGGAGAACTAGCTTGTGTTCCCAACTTTTATTTTCTTTGAACTTCAAAAGGTTGATTCACAGCTTCATGCCTCTTCCTCCTTCCCCTAAAAAGAAACCGTGTCAATACCTTTTTAGGCTGTTAAGATTTTTTGTGAACTTTAATAATTCAAAATATTGTTATAAACTTCTGAAGTACTTACTTAGCCTATACAAATCGTATTATATCTACATTAACTCTATAAAGTACAACATCACTAATAGCAATAGCTTGTAGGAATGTCTACGTTGTACTTGTAGTACCAATTGATTATTTTATTATTTATCTATCTTTCAGAAGCAGTTCTTCTACCTGCAATCTGTCTTGGTGCATACCAGAATTTAAGTAGTATGCCACTGCTTAAGCTAATATTTTTTATTAGAAGTAGGACGAATTATTCTATAGACTAATTCAGATAACTGTCTGAAATGGGAAGAATTAATATGCACACTGGTAAGACAATATAGCCACAAATGCATTTAATTGGTTGTTACAAATTTTCTTTATACAACCCTATTTTCAAGTATGCATCCTTTAACTACATTTCATGTAATCAAATCACAGGTCAAATGTTACTTCAGGGAAGAAACTGAGAACATTTTAAACTAGTCAAACTGACACAGAATTTTAGGATTAATGATTTGTGATGTGAAACAATGCACGAATTAAATATGATTATGAAGAAGAAAGATATGTTAGAAGTCTGAAGATATGGCCTAGCAGTGACCCAACACATAACAGAACTTGGACACAGTAGTTCCATTTTTCAGTAGTTTCACAGTACCTGCAAAAAGATAGCAGTACATTCATCTATTGTCAACACAACATATCGATCTATACTTCCAAAGAGCCTTAAGGAGTAACTGCTGCTTCTTTCAACAAAGGTAATGCTGTACCTGAAGAAGTAAAATTATTTTATCAAAACTCAGGCAAGTAAAGTACTACTATTTTCTTAAAGCAAATGAATAACATACACCCCTTAATATAGTTTTTAAACTTACACAGTCTTATCTTTCTCAAATGCTCAGTTCACTATAAGACACACTTGAACAATACATATCAATGTAGCAGTGTTTTAGTGAAATTAAATTATGTTACTAACTGCATTGAGTATGACTTTGATATCCAGGCTTTGAGTTTACAACAAAAAGAGGAAATATAGAAACTAAGATAGATACTTTGAAGCTCCTGCTGACTAACTTTGCATATTGCATTTCTTTTCCTCCTTTCATGATTGTGCAGCACAAGGCAAAGCAAACTCCCTGACTGCCATCAGTATGACCCTAAAACTTTGGACTGACTTAGAACTGCCAGCAGCACAGCCTCCTGTTGTGTTTTACTAGGAAATACAAGAGACCTAAACCTGAATCTGCCAGCAGTATGTCCTCTAGAAACTTGAATGGACAGTGTATTCAGATGTTTTCAAAAAAGTAAACTATTACCCCTTCTGAAATTGTACAGCTCTTTGCTCATCTATTTAACTCCTTAAATAGAGTGCTAAAAAGGGCTAGTGAGAAAGTAACAAAACAGCATTCCCAGCTTTTGGCTTATGGCCAGACTGAACAGAGAACTTGAACAAGTAAGCATGTCAGATTATGTGTTCAAATTTTAAATGTCAAACACATATTTTTTTCCCCCTACTGAACTGTAATAAGACACAGACCTAAAATGGCTTCACAGCTGACTCAAGGATAAAGCTAGGATCAAAACTGGCATGTCTCTCCAGCAACATGGTGAAATCAGCTATCTATATCTCTGTCACTATGTCTGAGAGATATTGCTGCTCTGGTCCCTATTTATTTCTTTCTTTTTTTTCCAATTTCCCCTCATGAGATAAAAGGTGGCTTTACCAGGTATTTATTACTGTGAAAGCAAAATTCAAGAAAATTATGTCAAAGTAAATAATAAAGAAGCCAAATGATTCACAACCCTGGCAGTTTTCATACAGGTTATAGAATATTAAAAATTAAGTGAATAGTAGATCTGAATTTTATAAATAAATAGCTTTTGTTTTAAACTTAGCCTCTGCCAAACACTGTGACGCATCAGAAAATAAGGTGTTTTACAATTGTTCAGTTTGGGTTTTTAGCATAGCTTCACTAGATAAAAACAAAAAAAAAAACCCAAAGCAATTTTTACGATGAATTAAATACAAAGTCTTCCAAGGACCAAGAAGCACTAAAGAAAAAAAAATTGGTTAACACTATGATTTTCAGAGAAAAGCAGACAACTAAAAAAGTTGTTTTGATTAGAAAGTATCAGATCATTATAACAATAAAAAAATTTGGCCAATTCTATTCTGGTCAGCATGTGTGTGAATCTCCAGTACTAAGTTATCAACTTCAACAGAAAAACTATATTCTTGTCCCTTAAAATTCTAATAGTGTAATTGCAGAAATGTACCTGATAGCCAAGTAAATGGCTAATACATGATATAGTAGAACAATACACATGTTCAGAAAATCTGAGTATAAATAGTCCATATAGATTCTTTTCACTCACTTGGATTCAAAAAGCTGAAGAATATCTGGCATATTAAGAAGACCTTCAGTTGTCAGAAATACATACGGAATCTGTACTTCCAGAAGAAAGGAACCACCATGATTCCCTGAAACATTTTGTATATGTAAGATAATAGTTTAATAGGCAAAAACCTAAGGATACATTAAATGGACATATCTTTTAAAAATGCAGCTTTTATTCATCTTCAATAAAACTCTTCCACTCTATAATTTTTTTTTCCCCCAAATTAAACTCTTTTGAATATCCTTGAAATTACGCTTTAATTCAGATTTCTTTAGATCTACAATGTTCCCTGAGGATAAGGAAGGGTGGATATAGCTTGCAGAAGCTGTAAACAACCTGTGAACTTGGCACAAGTCTCTTATAAACCCACATGTACTACTACATCCTAGCCAAAATTAAGCTTCCAATCAAATAAAAACACCTTCTTGCTGCATAGATAACCCAGCTCTGTTTGTTTAGCTTTATCCTTCATAACATATTACTCATTCTCCTCCATGGGCACATGAAGGTAGCATTTTATGGAACAGAAAATGTTTTCTTTTCATATGTCAGCCTAACTGTTTATTATAATTCTGGAGAGCACTTACCCATTTGTATTGTTTCAGGGAGGGTGGTTTTAAAAGTCATGTAAGTAACATTCAGATTTTTGCACAGATTTTTCCATCCAGAATTTTCAGAATAATCATATTCCATTACTAATGAGAAGTGTGTCCAAGGGAAGTCAGCTCCAATTTGCTGATTATGTACAATAACGCAGGAATATCTACTAAGGCTTAAAAAACCCCAACAAAATATGAATAAAAGTAAGTGCAGAATTAGCCTCAGAACAAAATAAACTCAGTGTTACTCTGACAAATTTTAACTGCTTAAAGTTTGTTTACAAAAAAATATTTACCCTTCCTGCCTAAAGTTCCAACTCCCTTAAAAATTAATTTAAAAATCAAAAGCTGTATTCTTCCCCCTACAATTATCTCCCTGAAATATCATACTTCCCAGAAATGTCAGTTTGTCTTCTGTTATGCCCTTTCTCCACTTTTCCTAAAATATGCAAAAATAATGTTTTTCTACATATTTCTCTTTAAAAGTTTTTTCTAAAACATGTGAAACAACATATAAGGCTAGCATTATGCAATTGTTTGTTCTCTAAAAGCTCTTCTGAGCCTTGCTAAGCATTTTTCTGGAGCGGACAAAATTCTCCACTTTAGAAATGAAGGTGTATGTTCACATCATGAAAACTTTACTCCAGACTGGAAAGTCCCATTGAAATGAACAAAAGTAACTAAAGTTTCACTGACCTTAGTCCTGACTAAAGATTTTGTTCTCAAGAATCAAGAATTTAACTTACTTGCTTATGATCTCTTTACAACCTAATGGGCTTCCTTTTTTCTCAGAATTTAAATCCACAGTTTTCAAACCTGCTTAAACAGTTGATGAAATAAATTAGCCTCTATGTCTATGAATCAATCCACAACAGTAAGTAGTAAATATGGAACAACACAGGTTATCAAAATTTTAAGTATTACGTACTCTGTCTTGCTGAAGTCCCATACAATTTCTGTTTGTATTGTACTGTTGGATGTAATGATTTAGAAACTTCCTTCTCAGAACCCAAGGAAAAAGTAATGCAAACAAGTTTCATGTCTCACAAACTCACAACCCTGTTACCTTAAAATGAATAATTAGAGGGTAATACAAAAGGAAGTGCGTTTCTCCCTTCATAGGTTAAATTTCTTTACACTTTTTATACATTTGAAATTTTAACTGGAAGATGTATCTAAGAAGGAATATCAGTATTACACAAGTGCCTCTTTTCGAAAGTGTAGTTGGATTGACCTGTGTTTGCAACCAAGTCTTAAGATCTTAAAACAAATAAAACTCTTTTCATTAAATATTATTGTTAGTAAAAGCACTCTGAACATGCCTCCTCCCTTTCAAAACATTCTAAAAGACAGTCTTTCCTCTTTTAAGAGCACAGGAAATCTAACTCTATTTTTGAAGGCAAAAGAACAGTGTAATACATGACACTTGGTAAGGTTCATGCAAGTAGGATTTAGGAAAATGGATTTTAAAAAAACAACATGAAAGGAATCAGTGGCTTGTTCTAAACATAGGCTCAAACTACAATTTTTCTGAGACATGTTTGTTTTACCAGCTGAATTTGCAGTGTTGAACCAGCTTGTACAGAAATTAATCACAGGTAAAATGCTGAAGTGATGAAAGTGCTGTTTGTATCAGTGGGGAGGTGGGATATTGGAAACAGTATTCTTTTACCTTGAGTTTAATAGATCGCTACAGCTTATGCTGACATATTTAACAAATTAGCAAACAAGATCAGCAACATATAGCTAAGGGAAAACATGATCTGTACCTGACTACTCACTCAAGGCTTTATGCCAGGGAGTTTAATCAAGACTTTTAAAATCTAACCGCTCTGAATAAGCTTGCAAGGAAGAAAGCATGTGACCAGTGATCAGCTAAAAACAATGAGACAATCTGATCAAGGCAACAGATGCAAATATAATTAGGCAATGGGCTGTCCACAGCTCCTTCATGTTCTGTTAAAAAAGTATTTGACTCAACAAATACATTTCACTCTCTTGCAACAGAAAACATCATACCAGAACTCTTAATCAGGAGAAAATGAAATTAAAAGAAAAAAGGCTGATGGAAGAGTTAGGAAATATTAAACAGTGAGAAAAGTATGTAGAAAGGCTCCTGATGAGAAGAAAAGGGAGGAACACCTGCAACAAGCATTCAAACAAGAATGCAGCAATCCACAGAATAACAGCAATTTTTTATTTCAAAAACACACATAAAATAATTATTTACCTTCTATCGCAGATAATGGGTGAAGGAAGGCAGCTTTTTCTCTTTCAGAGTCCATCCTTGTAATGATTAGTATCTGTATGAAGACAAGTAAAAGAAACTCTAGTAATGTTAAAAAATTCTTCTTTCAGCCTTTATACATCTTTCTTTCTCCTTTGCACAGAAAACACAAGATTGAATAAATAGATGGCAAAAAAAGAAATTTTGGAGTTTTCCACAATGACAATCATAGAATATCTCAAGTTGGAAGGAACCCATAAGGATAGAGTCCAACTTCCTGCTTCTCACAGGACTACCTAAAACTAAACCAAATGACTACATCCAAGTGCTTCTTGAAAATGGATAGGGTTGGTGCTTTAATCACTTATGTAGGAGTCTGCTCCAGGGAAGATCACCCCTAAGTGAAGAATCTTTTGCCTAATGTGCCTGAACTTCCTCTGACACAGCTTCATTCCAGTTGCTTGTATCCTATTGCCAGTCACCAGAGGGAGGAGATATGCACCTTCCCCTCTGCTGTCTTGCTTGAGGAAGATGTAGGCTGTGATGGGGTCACCCCTCAGCCTTCTTTTCCCCAAGCTGAACAAGAAAAAGTGACCTCAGCTGCCCCTCCTCTTGCCCTTGAGGCCTTTCACCATCTTGGTCCCCCTCCTCTGGGCACAGAAAACAGAGAAGTTTGATATCCTCCTTGTATTGTGGCACCCAGAGCTGCCCCAGCACTCGAGGTGAGGCCGCCCCAGTGCAGAGCAGAGCAGGACAATCCCCTCCCTTGCCTGGCTGGGGATGCTGTGCCTGATGCCCCCCAGGACACGGGTGGCCCTCCTGGCTGCCAGGGTACGTCTGACTCAGCTTGCCATTGACCCAGACTTCTAGTCTCTTCCCACTGGGCTTCAGTCTCTTCTCTCCCAATTTTTATGTACAACCATGATAGCCCCATCCCAGGTGGAGAATTTGGCACTTGCTCTCAGTATATTTCATACAGCTGGTGACTGCTCAGCTCTCTAGTCTGATTTTTCTGAAAGGACTTTCTACTCTCAAGGGAGTTCACTGCTCCTCCTAATTTAGTATTATCAGTAAATAACTTAATGTACTTTTGTTTCCTGTGTCCAGACAACTTATAAAAACACTTCAGAGCACTGGCCCTAAAACTGAGCCCCGGGGAACACCACCAGTCAGTGGCCACCAGCCTGATGTAATTCCATTCACTGCAATTCTTTGAGCTCAACCCACCAGTCAATTGCTCACCCAACCCAGTATTATGGACTTATCTAGCTTTGTGATGAACAGTTCATCCAGGATATTGTGAGAGACAGTATTAAAAGTTTGCTAAAATTCGCTCACTTTCTTCCCCTGGTCAGCTAAATGGGTCACCTTGCCATAAATGGAAAATGAAAGAAAATTAAGCTGGTTAAGTAGCACTTTTCTCTTGTGAACCTGTGCTAGTTGCAGCCAATGACTGCATTGTCTCCCAAGCGTTTTTCAGGAACTCCCAGAATAACCTTTTCTATAATTTCACCAGACACTGAAGTGTGACAGACAAGTCTGTAATTACCAGATGCTTCCTTCTTTCTCTTCTTGAAAACGGAAAGAACATTTAACATCTTCCAATCAGCTGGAATCTCTCCAGACTCCCAAGACTGCTGAAAAATAATGGAGCGAGGTCCCACAATGACATTTTTGAGCTCCTTCAGTAGCCTGGGATGAACCCCACTGGGCTCTGTAGCTCTATGCACATCCAGATGGAGCAGCAAGTCTCAAAAAAGTTAAGGACTGCCTAGGAGTTTATTATCATCCTCAGTCACAGTCTTCTAACACTGGGCTCTGGGGATTGAAGACAGAGGCAAAAGAAGGCACTGAATGTCTCTGCTTCATCTACGTCCCCATTTGTGAGGTGACCAGCCTTGTTGAGCAACAGACCAGTGTTGTCTCTGATTCCCATTTTGCTCCTGACTTACTTAAAAAAGCATTTTTGTCATCCTTCACAGTGTTGGCCAGTTTGACCTTTAACTGAGCTTTGTCCACATAAATTTTCTCCCTACAGGAGTGAACAACCTCTCTACAGCTGCTTCATATCACCTGTTCATAAGTGACTTCCAAAGTCCATACATGCTCCTTTTCCACCTAAATTCTAGCAGATCCCTGCTCAGCCAGACCAGGCTTCTGCCTTGTTTGCTTGGCTTTTGACACCTTGTAATTGCCTGCTCCTGTACTCAAAAAAGATGGCTCTTAAAAAGCAATCAGCATTCCTGGACCCAAATACCTTCAAAAACAGATTTCTCCTGGACCTTACTAAGTAGCTCCTCCAGCAGTCCCAAGTCTTCTCTCCCCATATTCAAGGACTAAGTTTTGCTGGAGTTTTTTTTCCAACCATCAACATTTTGGAACTTGGGCATATGTGTGCATTATTATTATGAATAAAGCTCTTCTAGAAGAAATCTTAAATGGGAATATTTGATTAGAAATAAAAATGCTACTTAAAGATACTGTCTAAAGATATTATACCACATTACTACTATCGTACTGGACAGATTCGTCACATTAGCAGCATTATCCTTATGGAGGCAAAACTTAAACTGAGGATATCTAGAATTTAGCCTGCAAGGTACTGATGTACTGGAGGGAGGTACTGGATGTATTGCTGAACAAATCAGAAAGATTTTCCAGTCTGTAGATAGAGCCACTAAAGTGTTCCTGTCAGAGATCTGAGATTCATTAAATATTGCTTAAGACAAAAATGTTGAAAAGGATTAGAGTCTACCAAACTGACATGGCCTTTTAAAAAGAACCACCACCAGAGGAGGTGTTTACCTTGTCCATCATGTCAACTGATAGAAACTAAACACGTGCTACATGAAGTATATAAAGAAGAATATGTACCTACATACATACACCATACTTTCTGACAGGATGATCTCCGAACTTTTATGCTGTGTATAGACACTTTTTGTGGTGTACACAAGATAAGATTTTTAAGAAGGCACACAGCGTTGTCTAATTCTTAAGACTTAAAGGCATAAGATAATCATATGTGTAAATATTAAAAGCATGTTAGATCTTGTCAGAAAAGAACTGGTCAGATAGACAATCATAAGGCAGATTTCAATTTTCCAAGCAGGTGCACAGAAGAGCCACTCAACAATCCACTGGCACCTTTATAAAGGGTTTTGGACAACTGCATTTAAAAATGTAGACCTGGTTTTCCACACACAATTCAACAGCAGACTCATTATAGGTTCATAAAATTATATGCTAGGTGAACTAGATGAAATTTTTAGTCATGTTCATCTAATCATAAGTACAAAGATAATGAAACATAGAGCAAAAATTTTTTTTTCCCTAAACCAACAGTAACTTCCTCCTTACAAAGCAAATGTCCCAATACAATCCTGCATCAATAACGACTTTGGCTAATAAAAGGATAATGAGGTTATCATATTTCACATCATATTAACTGATATTGATGTGCTTTGATAGAAGAGTAAATAGTTTATTGAATGCAACTTTTACTTCTTACTAAAACCGGAATACTCCTACCTATTCTGGGTCATTGAAACCTGTGTCTGAATGTTAGGAAACAGTAAACAATTCATAATTGTTAATGAAATCATATATAGCCTTACACTGCATGCATATCTCTGCATGACTAAGTCAAGCAAGCAAGTAAAAACTCAGGAATTATAGCTAAAATTTTTTTTAAATCACTGCTAGTGGAGTTCCGAAGAAAAGCCAACTTATCACTTAGCTGACGTCAAGAGGACAAAGTTCTCATACGCCTCCTACTACAACATAATCTCAGTATCACAAAGCAAAATGTGCTGCTCTTAAGAAGAAAAGGATGCAAAATCATCTTAGTGTGTCTGTTGAAGGAGAGACAACAAGACAAGCAGTACTATTTTATTTTTGTTGCTTCGTTTTAATTTTAAATTCTAAAAGGGTGTATAATAAGCTGTTACATTGTTCTTCACAGCAAAATTTAATCAAAAGATGTTCAGAGCTCCTAGTGCAACTCTTAAAAGAAACACAAGAAAAAATCCCTAGGAAGTGAAGTGAAAGAGGCTAAAATAAAGTAAACTTAAAGAGATTTTTTGGCTGTGTTTAGGAGCATAAATTCTATTCCAAACAGTTAGAACACTTAAACACTACCCATTTTATTCTGTCTGTTTCCTAATGTGATCAGTATTCTATAAAGAAATAATAAATATTCTGCAAAGAAAAGTGGGGTTTTGCACTGTGTTGTATCCCCCAAAACATCCACATACCCAGGAAAGAAAATCTATGTGTAATTTGAATGTCCTCCAAAACTCTATCTTCCACACCAAAGCTATCACTCACAGATATTTGCCTCTCATATAAACTCAAATGCCAGGAGGTTGGCCTGATAACCTCTACTTAACCAGTGTATCTCTGGATAACAACACTCACACACTCCTTGGTGTATGTGCGCTCCATGTCACACTGTACAAGCACGCAACCATGACTTGTGCTATGATCCTCTGTCAGCTAATTGAGACTTTCAAATAAAAGATTATATAATAATTTTCAGTTACTGATGTGATACAATATACTTACCAGAAAACAAAACTACCTGCAACAAGATAAAGCCTTAGCAATGTTAAAGCTCTTTTGCATGTTATTTCATGCATGCAGCAAGGGGAGATTTGATCAAACAAAAAAATTGTACTGCTGTGAGAGAGTTCTTAAATTTTATGTTACCCCTATTTAATAGATACCACAAGGTAACTATTAGAATTTTTTTTCGTAAGCGAACATTTGTTGAAACATAGTTTTGCAATTATTGATATAATCTGGAACAATTTTGTTTGTTAAGAGAAACTGGTTACATTGTTAACCTTAACACTGTGTTTCTCTCCGTAACTTTTCAACCAATTTAACATTTCACGCTGAAGTGCTGTTATTTTGGGATGTGTTTCATGCTTTTTCTGGCTGCTGTACTGTACAATCTTCAACTGCCTCCAGATATTATTCAAACAGGATTCTAAAATGTTTTTATAGATATCCTTTGCCTTGGACAAATAACCTGTTAATAAAGCAACAAAAGAAGTAATTGCAGTGACAAAAGATAATTGTCAAGCATTGTGTTCAATCTGCACATCAATTTAAAATCTATGGGAAGGTATCCTGCACAAAAACAGATGGAAATTTAATGGCTCCCCAGCATAGAAGGAGAATATGACCACTAATCTGGTACAAAATGGTGATTATAAGACTGCTGTACTTTATGTAGTATCTGCTATGTAACTCCAGCTAGAATTATACAAAACTGCATCTAAAGCTGTGGATCCTAGCAGCAACACTGTTACATTTAATTATCAGTATAGTTTATACTAAGTAACAACAGTATTTCTGTCACCATTATCTAAAGCTTTAGTGTCCTGTGTGTTTACCACTCATCATATTATCACAAATATTCTCAACTCTGAATGATGCCTTCAATGTATAAATGGTGAACAATGCTGGGGTTATTTGAAAATACATAAAGAAAAAATACATCCAACATAACTACATGGTGAATCACACAGCACGACAACACAACAGTGAAGACTCTACAAGGCCTACTTAGTATCTCGCTCAATTTTCTAATTTTTTTTCATATCATTTTTACTTGTACAGTTTCCTGTGTGAGCTGTTACTTAGGTTTGGAAACACAGGCGCTTTTGTAATTCTGAAATACCATCTAGGAGTGCTTCTGCTACAATAAACGGTGGAGGAAGAACTGCTCATTTTCCTTTCTCCCATTGTTCTACATCATTTATAGTAAGGAAAGAAAAGAATTGTACTTAGGATTCTACTCATATATTCATTCAGTATTCTTCCTACTTTTTCATTGCTAGAAATATTTAAGGAAATACAAAATAATTTAATTTTTCTACAGTTCAGTTTATGGCAGGCGTCTTACATTTTACATCAATTTCAAGGAAACACCATCCATCAGGGGATAGTTCAGACTGAAATTAGATGCTCTGAAGCAACTTTATCTCCTATAAAGACAGAGGGAGTCTGACTTTCCTACGGCATTCATAAACACTGACTTCAACTTCTTATGGATCTATCCTGATAGAGGTATCTGAAAATTCACAATACACAACTACGAGAATTTGAGAAGCTCAGCATTATTATTTCAGGCATTAAACTGGGTTACAATGGATTGTCATATTCCAAATTGGAGTAAGACTAGAAAAGCTCAAAAAAAGCTTCTACGTAAGTCCAGTGTTGTAACTTCAAACTTCCTTCCTCATGATACATTAGATAACATTTAAGATTTTGCTTAAAATGCTCTTAGATTTAAGTACATCATTTCCATGGAGCCTAATGATATTTTATATGGAAAGTGCTCCATACTTACAAAAGACAGATGGTAAATAGAGAAGAACTTTACATTTTTGCATGTTCCTCAGTTTCTACACAGAGATTTCAAAGAAGATTTGTCATTTTGAGATACAAGACACATTACATATGTGGAAGTTCTTAACAATCCATGCAATAACATCAACAGGGTTCATGCTGTTAGTCATGAACTGAGCATACACCCCAATGGCAAAGGGTCACAGCTACAAACATGAGGGATGGACTGCAGAACACACACAAAGCTTTGGGTTTTGGGGTATCATTATTCAGTACTGAAAACAAACCTAGAGCTGTATCCAAGCCACATGTCAGTAGCAGATCTCGAACTGTCACCAGCAGGTGTACCAGAGCAGCATGTCTGAACAGCATGATCTCTTTCTCATCTATTTTACCTTTAGGAAAAGAAGACAGAGGTGTGGTCTACATAAAATTTTACAACTCACATAATATATATATGTAATCAGCTTAAAAGATCCTGGTATCTAAGCATTTTCATTAAACACACTCAAACATAAACAACCACCAGATCCGGTGGTCTTGCCAAAGAGCTTATGATACAGCATAACTTTTCCCAGGTCATCTGACCCAGAGCAAGCGGCACACAGGGAATTGTTTTTGAAGGGTGTGTACAGGTAAATGGTGATTGCTGGAGGAGGAGATTACAGTTCCCCAGGGCATATCATTAAAGCCACATTGCTTTACTGATTTTAGTGTGGCAGTTCTCTACACCTAATTAACATCTCATGATGAGAATCTTCACCTTCAAGAAGGTAAATTTGGATGACATTTGCTTATTCTCAGACCCACGTAAATCAAACAATTTATGGGCTTCCTATTCTGTATCGTGTATCCATTTTGAATATACATTCTAGGACTTGATTGAACAGGAAGGAATTTAGATTCTGAAGACAGAAGGTATTTTTGGGAATTGAACACAGGTAATGGTGCCATTCATTATCATAAACCAGGTATTTTTGAAAACTCAACTGCTGAGTATGTCCGCTTAATAATGAAATATGTACTTCAAGATGCTAAAAATGGTTGAGGAATATAATTAAAGAATAAATTACTACAGCTGAAGGTGCATTATAGGAAGAAAATAGTATCTAGTTCTGTGTACTGGGATTAACATAACTTTTAATTCAAAAAGACAAGCAAAGCACTTGGGAAGGAAAAATCAGGTTAAGGACACGGCATACAAAAGGACTTAGCTGGCAACTGCATGAAAGGCAAAGATTTTGCGACTGTTCTGCATCAAAATGCAGAAAGTGAACGTTCAGCTCTGTTAGTGAAGGTGCTGAAACTGAAGGACTATGTCCAGCTCTTTACACCAACCACCATAAACACTCATTGAGGAATACAGGTCATTTAGAAACAAAGTAACACAGTAAGAAACCATTTTATGATGAAAGACTGGAGCACTTGGTGATAGTTGACGCAGAAAAGACCAGCAGGTGAATAATAATCAGTTAATAGATCACTTCCATCACAGTAAATTATTGTTTTCTATGTTCACTCAGGGATTAAGGAGCAAATAGATCAGAATACTCTGGAGTAAAGTGGAATAAGACTGGATATTGTGAAACTATTTAAGACAAGGAAAGAAATAAAAGAAGTATGTTACCAGGGAGATTTTGGTATCTCCTACAGAGATAGAGAAATATTCATTAGGAATGAACTGGACAGTTTCCTCCTTGTTTCTGTGGGCTTTTCAGCAAGAAAGTTCTTATTTCCTTCTGCTGCTTTGGTTGGGGAAAAATGCAATTTCTATAGCATGTAAACTGCATTTGAGAGGGTATAAGTTTTCTTAAATTAATCTTGAATTGAAATGCAGACTCTTACTTCTTTTTTTCCTTGATTCAGAGAAGCAGTAGTAATTCTCTGTATAGCTTACTCACTAAAGTTTTCCTTTCTGTGATTCACTGATACAGATATAGATACCATGTTTGTCCCTCATGTTTGTGAAGATGGTGTTTACTTTTTTGTAAGCTCCTTCACATTAAGAGAATGCTGCTGCTGACAATTCTAATACGGTAATGAGATCACAGGCTGTCATTCTGCAGGGCCAACTACAGTTCTTTTTGTTTGCCTTTTTTCTCATTTGTGGTTTGATGGTCGTTAACATTTTCTTCGAGAAAAATACATTCAGCACAGAAAGTAATGAAGTTGAGACAGCAAGAGTTTATTGCATAATTTGTGACATAATATAGAAACTTGGCAGATAGTAGACAGCCTATGTTATCCTTACAACTAGTTCTCAACTATGAGCTGTACAACTCAAAAAAGAATACAAAACACCAAGTAACTTTCTAAATGTTCCTCAAACACAGTCTCTATTTCTTTATGAAGTTTTCCTGATTCTCTCTCTACAGTCAAAAATCCTTGTAAGGGCTCCCTAACTTTGTTGACTTTCCTTTTCATTTTTCTGGTTTTATAGGGCTTCCACATGCCACATAGGAGAGAAATGAAGTCAGAAAGAAAACAAATTATTACGGATTTTTTTTCCTCCTCATTTCTAACATGGGCATAGTTTTGGCAGCATGCAGGTGTGACAAAATATAGCTACTAAAAGAAAAGAAACAACAAAACCACACTGAAAACTTTGAATTTTAAAATCTAGCATGAAAATTTAAACATTGTTTGCTACAGAAACGACATTTCTGAGGCATATGTAAAATATTTTAAAATGAAATCCAATTAGAATAGTTTTGTATTGCAATATGAGGTTAATAAATGTAATGTTGAACAATGAGGAGACATTTTTAAAATAAAAGAGGACATCAATTGTTGTAACTCTGTAAGATAAACTATTAAAAGATTTATCATTAATTTATAAAACATCTTGAATCTTGTGTCACCAATTAAATCTATTGGTTTTAAAGAAGAAAAGATGTTTTTTATAAGACATACCTTGTTTAAAATTATCACATATCACTTTCTCTTGCTGTTTTAAGAAAAACCTTGTATGATCGAATTTAACACTGTCAAAGCTCCAAGTAACAGAAGCAAGTACACCCAGATGTGTCAAATCTTTTAGCACAGGAATCGCTGCTTCTTCCAAGAGGCAGTACGCCTGGCATTGGCTTTCTGGGTAACACAATGAACAAAACATAATAATAAAGTTTGGTTTCACATACCACTACTGGACATGAATATTCACAAGACCTAGCAAAACATAACAATTTTATCTTGTTCATGAAAGCAGCAACATTAACGGAAAAAAAGTTGCTTGCTACAGAGTCTCCTGAGTGGTAGCTGATCCTCAGAGCAGGCAACCACACTGTTCCATGCATTTGATAAGATCAAACTCCATGATGAGAAGTCAGGATTTTCTACTCCTGTGACTCACACTAAGATTGTTCTACTACTCAATTGTTCTATAGCCTGCTTCTACATTGTAGTCATTTTCAAAACACTAGTTGTTGCTTTGACTGCAGAAAAGCTTTAATTTCCCCCCCCAGTTGCATTAAAGGAGTCTTGCTTCAAAATTTATTAGGAAAAAAATAATTTAAAAGTTAGCTTAGAGCTATGATTCCCATCTCAGATGGGAACAGATGAAAAGACTACTCTACTCTTTCACTGGTTCTGTGAAAGAAAATCCCATTAAGCACATTTTTGGAGCAAATACATTTCCATGGAAAACCAAACTAATCTGTGCTAGGCCTACAACTTCCTAGGGCTGGGTATTCTTAATTTGAGGCTGTAAAACAGCTTGGATAAATATTTTATGGGTTCTCCTCTACCATTTCTACTGCATGAGAAAAGTGTTGTCAGTTATGTTTTTTGATACAATACAACACTGTAAAACAGCCAGAGCTCAAGGGGTACAGCCCAGTCATGTATGAGATAAATCCAGAGTTGATTTCTACTGTGTTAAAGACCTTTCCCATCAAAATGACTACTGATCTCTTCCATCTCCAATTCTCATTTACTCTGTCAGACAAGAACATGCAGAATAATAAATGGAAGGTACTGATTGGCACTAAGAGATTTCATGCCTGCTAATTTCGATCAGACATAACTCAAAGTCCGAGTTCATCTTTTTACTTTGCATGCAATTGGCTTTAGTCTTAAGATGGAGCTCCGTAGCCTGCTCCACCTGTGTGCCAAAATAATATCCATCTACTTGCAATACTTTCAGTTACAAAGAGAAGAGACTAAGTCTAATTTCCGTATGTCTGAGCAATACTATTTAATATAAAATTATATTGCAAAACCATATAGAATCATAGAATCACTAAGATCACTGAGTTCAACTCTTAACCCAGCACCACCATCTTCACTAAACCATGTTCCCAAGTGCCACACGCACAGGTTTTTTAAACTTCCGGAGATGGTGAGTCCACTACTACCCTGGGAAGCCAGTTCAAATGCCTGACCACCTTTTCAATGAAGAACTTTTCCCCCATATCCAATCTAAACCTCATCTGGTGCAGCTTGATGCCATTTCCTCTGGTCTTGTCACCTGTTATGTGGGAGAAGGTAAAGTAGTTCCAAAAATAGTATACCTGATGCTTGAATATTGACAGCGACGCTGTCTTCATTCTCTTGGGTCTTTTCCTCTGTTTTTACAGTCTCACAAACAGAATCATCCTCTTCATGAACACGCATATGTTGCTCTTCAGGCTGTACCACTAAATAATTAAAACACAAGTGAATATTTAGCTGTAAATATCACAAAAATTGCTCAGTGAATAAGAAAACTATTCTATAAGTGACTTTAAGTGCAAAAATATTTTAAAATTAAGTTGTTTCTGTGACACATATATTTCCTCTTCATGAATTCTTCATTGTTTTCATGGGCTCATACAGTATAAAAAAACCACAAGACACAAAAACAAATTAGCCCCTGTCTGCCTTCACAGCCCAAGAAGTCAGCCATTATCAGATTAGTCTTCCTAAGAGCAGAAATACAGAGCTGGGAAAATTAAGGAGCTGATACTACCACTCTATAATGTATCTCCATAGGAAACCTTGTATATCTTTATATGGAGAAAAAACATCTATGAGAGAAAAGATGCTGCTGACCATAAGCAGCTCAAACTATGAAAACTACGTCAGTGAGTGTGAGCAGAAAAGGTTAGATACTGTAAATCATGCAGAAAGAACACAGAAGCTGCAAGTGGAAAAAAAAGAGAGAAAAAAATTTGCATATTGAAAATAATTTTTCTCCTGCCTTCTAGTTATCTTTTGCAACTTGTTAATATTTCCAAGGCAAAAAACTTCCCTTCTTCCTGATAAATACTGATGCATGAGCTACAACTTCTGGCCACAAAGCTTCTTCTATCTCTTTATTTCTGAATATTTTTTTCTGAGAGGGGTTCTTATTGAATAGTTGTCTTCTAAATATTGTTGATTTTTCTACTTAAGCATATCTGTTTCCTCAGAAAACAAACTAATCACACAGAGACATAAGGAAAAGAAAAACTGAATTTTTATGCTAGTTAACTTAGAAAACTTGCCTTATTTTGAAAAGCTACCTGGCATTCAAAATTGGATCATTGAATTGTTTCTACTACTCCCCTCCGTGTATTTTCTAAACTAAACATTACACACAACAGTATCTTTAAAATATAAGTCAAACAACAAAGAGGCCTACAAGCAGTGCAGGCCTTTCTAATTTTCAGTTAGAGTTAGAATGACTCTTAATAAAAACTCTTCATTATTGCAAAAGTATGTGATGATTTATATAATTTCTACATCGATGTGGCTTATCACAGATCCCCGCATTTTAATGGGTTCTCTGTATAGCAGGTGTAACTGATCTGCGACAGTGGGGTCTACCTGTGCACATATCCCAACCTGCGCTGAACCTACTTAAGCCTCCCCAAGGCTATTCGTGAATGCGACGTAGCTTGTCTTTCAATACACTGGGATCCCTTGTCGGGGGATGCAGTTCTGGCCAGAGTTCACTAGATGGCAGCAAAAAACTCCAGGTGCCTCGGTCTCTTGTAAAATTTGGATTATTGCTTTCTGATGCCATGAAACGTTTTATTCATCTCAGACAGTGTCAGAAACAGATGAATTTTACCAAGAAATAATTACTTCCACAAGATTACAAAAGCTTGCAATTCAATAAATATCCCAATTCTACAGGAATTACTGCTGAAGCTTTTATGTAACAGTTTTTTTTTTTAAATGCTGCGACATTTAACTAAAACATAGATAAAAGCTATTGTCAAAATTCTGCCATACAAGTCCAAAAACATTTTCAATTTTTTTTTACATATAATTTTATCCTGGAAAGTGAATCTGGAGCTATGCCACTCTCACCTGCTACTTTATGCCACAGATACTTTTTTTTAAATACAAATAAGAAAATTTTTCCACTTCTTTCTTCTCTCTGCTATTTTGCATTCCTTCAATGCTGAACACATAGCCTGATATTCTTTCCTAAGTACTGCCATCAAGAAGAGAACCAATTTTCTGTTTTCCCTAATATCTCTTCTGCTTCATTGTTTGATGGTTCGATGGGGTTTGCACCAAGGTAACTGGCTCAAATGAACAACTCTTGTTCATTGTCTAGGCTACAGAAGCGAGAGGACTGATATTTACTATTTGATAACTAAAATGAATTTGAGTATTATTACTTCTCCAAAGTAGCCAGGAGATCCAATTCAGAACATATGGATGGAAGAGATCCCCTGAAGTAACTACCATTTAGAGTTACCTTGTCAGAACAGGAATGAACGCAAATGTCTATTTTACAAAATACCACTTCCAACACAAAAAAAAAACCTATCACAAAAAAATAACCCTACCCCCTCACCCCATCCCATCCCAAGCAAACCAACCAACCAAAATCCTCTAACATATCTTAAGGAAAACAGCAAATGGTAAGATATATAGCTAAGAATTCAGCTACATTTAAGACCATAAAAACGTTGCCAATTTACCTCAAGTAATTTTTTTATCCATAAATCTACTAAGATGAACTAGCATCTATTGTAACTAGTAAAATACAGAAGAATTAAATCTGGAAAAGTGGCAGAATAAGCTGGTTCACATACCTTTTTCAGGTCTATCTACATAGTATTTTTCCTCTCTTTGGGTGACTGTATGTTTAGATCTCATCATAATAAAGTTGTTCAGATCAGAATCATCGTTGGCCCATTTAGAAGCAAGTGCAAGTGATTCAGGCTTTCCACTACAGGATGTGTTTTCTAGTTTAGAAGACACATCTTCACAGCTGTCTGATTCAGATGGTTTGGGGATTTTCTTTTCTTGGTTTAAGAAACAAATTGCCTCTTCTGTCTTAATCTTTCTTTTGCTTCCTCCAGTGAGGTCTTCCACAGATGTATTTGTACTGTGAATTTTGGCAGATGATGCAGCACTCATGGCAAAGTACTGCCTTTGAGTCTGCAGTGACAAGTCAGGATTAACTACTTTCTCCAACTGATGTCTTTCTGCAGAAAGCAGCTCTTGGTTTGCCATAGAATTCTTCTCTTCAAGCCATCCTGAAAAATACAATTTAATTTCTTTGCTGTGACATAGATATTTTTTCTTTTCTCTCTCCTCATTGGAGTTAAGGACTTTGGGTGGTTTATAGAGAAGGCATTTTCTAAAACTTCTTTCTGCCCTCTCACATCACCAGAAACTCCTTTTAGAAAACTTGCACTGACTAGTCCCAAGTAAAAATGCACAATATTGAGACACAGGAGGCCATGCCATTGTTTGAAGTTTTCACCACCTACACAGTACTGACGTTAGATTTCTAGGAAGTAGGATGCAACACACTTCATTAAGAAGAAAAATTAACTTTTTTGTTGTTGTTTTTTAGAGAGAAAAAAGAAGAATGCAAACAGCTCGCTCTAAAGATATGCTTCACTAGAACTACAATATTTTTGCATTGTGGCTGCACAGCCATCTGAAACGCAGTAGCTAAACAAGTAAGGAAATGTAAAAAGCAGTTAATTGGAAATGTTATTGCATGAGCAGTGTCTTTTTTTTTCACAATATATCATGTTACTGTCAATCCTTGGAGCTCTACAACCACAACTGGTGCCTTGCAGTCTGGCCACAGTTATACAACAAAATCTGAATAATTTTCTGCATTTTTTGTTGAAGTTTGATTATAAGTACGCAAAATCACCCATGAGAAATTCTGAAGTTATGAGCTGTTAAAATTTGAAAGTCTGCATTAAAAAAAAACCCTCTACAGCACCACAAAATAAGGGATTTTCACTGTAACATACTCCCCCCACTGACCTTGTGCAGGCAGGACTATGCGAGTATCTGCTTTATTAAAATATTCCAAAGCAAAATGACTACTTGTTAAGAAATTCTCCTGTATGAAACTATTTTATTAAAAAAATAATATGCCAGGTGGAGGCTACTCTTCATCTACATAGTAATAGAAAAGATGACTTTGTGTAATTAAACACTTTCACTCCTACAATTTGTTCTAAGTTAGTGAAAATATACCTTAATTGCAGTAGCATTTTGCTGTAAAACATTTTGTTCTTAAGAACAAGAAATACGTAATTTGCTTTGTTCTTGGGAATATGTAACACTCTGTGTGATTCTCTGTTAAAGTACCTATCTTTGCCTTTTTATCACTTTTTCTAAAAAAAGAAGATACTTACTTTCTAATTGATATGATGTAAATTGTGTGAATGTTTCTACTTCTGTAGGAAGCAGACTGTTTGCATTACTGTCATCCATATTAAATTTTTCCAAAATTTCTACTGCTGCTGGATTTAAACCCATATGAAGCCACCAGCCCTCTTCTAGTGAGCTAAGCATTGGTGCTTCGACCTCAACTGGCAGCTTTTCCTGCAGTTCTGTCAGTGAACGACACGGATGTGCAAGGTTAACAGCAGGATGCTCTACAAAAGAACCAGAAATTAACATATAATATCAATAATCTAGAAAGATGAAAACAGAATGTCCTTTTGGAAATGAAAGTTCCCAAGTACTGGTGGCCTACTACATATATCTATTATTCAGACTTCCGTCTGTAACTCTGCGTCCATCAATAGATTGAAGAGCAAAGCAGTTAAAATTAGAGCAAGTGTGCCTTTTCTGAGTTCTGTGAGTAAGAGGGGTGGGGGTTTAAATTTTTTTTCAGATCTAATAATGAGTAGCTGCAAGCTACTAAAGTTACAAATCATCTTGTTAATTATCTGTAGGTTATTGTCATGGTTACAAAGACTTACCAAAATCCTTACCTGAAAAAATGTAACTGAAATAGTAATGAGCATACCATACATTATTTTCAACTACAAATCAACGTACAAATGAATTGGACAACAAAACAAGTCAATATACATAACTTGATCCCGAGACTTGTAAAATGAAGTTAAGTAAAATGAAACTGAAGAATAGTGGTAATGCATATTCTGGCACTTTCATGAACAGCCTGCAGCTTGTTTTGG
>VXBT01012141.1:0-19792 GCA_013400235.1 Oriolus oriolus | reverse complement strand
TCTTCAATAAGAGACTGGATTACTTCAAACTGCTGCCCTATCGGACACAGAATTCAGTACACACCCTCCATCTTCAGAAGCATTAATCTTCCTTTTTTGAGCTGCTTCCTGTCCACCAAAAAAGTGGAGAATTATTTATTTTGACTTAAAAAAACCCCCAACCCTCAGGTAATGCCTTTTTCTTTTAATTAAACAAAATACTGTCATGCAAATCAATTGATTAGCAAGTAACTGTCATTAAAATTGTATTTATCAATAGTATAAGAGCATTTAGTAATTTTTCAAAAGCTCCTTTAAAGAAACTATCAGCATCATTGAGAATAATCCTGTTATCTATGGAAAGATTTAACCACTTTTCTCCAGAAATCTGCTTTTGTGCTTGCAATTACAATGCATCAAAAGCATTTTTATAGTATGGCTGTTCTGCATATAATCCTCTTACGATGTCTCTGAAAGTAAACTTAAAAACAGATTAGAGAACACAAGACCAAACGATTATAGTTATGGTTGATTATATATCACAATTCATGGCTCATATTACATTTGTGTTCAAGATTACAAACAACCCTGGACTAAATCAAACGGCAAGTAGTTTACTACCCGCCAAGGAGACATTTCTAACACCAGAAATTTGGGTACAGTACAGTTCCTAGTTCATCTACAGAAATTCTCATCTGGTAAGCTGCGATGTAATGTGCAGGTGAGCTCAATATAAAAGAGCTTGATTATGTTAAATGTGTTCAAATGAAAGAAAAATCAGATCAAGTACTTAAGAAAATCAACCCTCACCTTCTCTGATCAGTTGTTTGCAAAGGTCTTCTTCATCTACAGTGACTGGAGCTAAATTTAACACCTCCTTTAGTTCCAAGTGTGATGGAATCTTAACACAATCAGATCTGCCATCGTTGGCTTTGCTGAATTCTAACTCAACAGGCAACAGGAAATACTGAAAAAATGTTAATCACAACAGAATGGCCAGTAAATTTCCTTTGATTTTACTGTACAGTCAAAGCTTCTTCAGAATCTTGAAGTAAACTAATTCTAAACCAGTTTAAGAGCTCTTAGAAATGACTTGACAATTACACAGCACACACAAAGCTTTGCTCAATACAGGGTAAAATATAGTATTACAGAATTTCAGATTGATTCAGTGGAGTGTAAAAAGTGTATCTTTACTTAGAGATCCCAGTCAAGTAAAATCCTCATTTATTTTACTGAAAGTTTGGTTTTTTGAATTTTGAAAAATGGAGCAAAAAGTAGATTTTACTTCTTTAAAGAAAAAAGCCAAGCTGGTCCCCCAAATCCCAGAACATGTCTTGGAGCTTTCCCTTTCCCATGCTCATGTCATGGGTTCCTGCTCTGAATAATTTTTATTCTTAGTGTAACAAATATCTACATAAAACTGCAAACACACTGGGTATCAGGAGAAACAGATAGAGTGGAGATTCTTAAAAACAGCATCCAAAAATTAAAACACCACAAAAAATACCAGTGTTTTCTAATCTTGGAAATAGGGAAGCTCAAAATATTTGGCAAATATGAAAAGAATTCAGTAAGATGACCTGCAGGTGAACAAACATATATGCACAATGTAGAACAACCACTAATACATAGTATGAAACAACAGGATGCTACCTCTTCATCTTTTATAGATATAGTACAGAAATTCTCTTTAATCCCCTGCAATCCATTTTGATTCTCTTCCATCTTCACTTCACTTTGGAAAGTTAAACATTCTCTTTAAAAGACCATAAAAGAAAGTAAGTGACTTCTTTGTATTATTTAATATCTAAGACTGAAACTCTTAACAATAGTTTTGATAGCTATATACATATCAAAAGTTTTTCTAAATCCGTGCCTTTTCTAAGAAGGAATTCCAACTGATGCTGTATTGATCTGTGTAATCAACCAAAAAAATTTTTCAAGAAATAATACATTACACGCAGAGTAGAACTGCCTAATATTGGGGCCCGCCTTACCCAGTTACAGAAAAAAACTCTCATATTATAATTCTTCAAGTTTCCAACACGGAAGTCCCCTCATGTAAAAGTGTTTTCTGCAAAAGCTGCAGATCTAATTTCTTCCAATGTCAAATTTTTTACTATACATAAAATTTCCATAATCTATTTGCCTTACCTCTTTGTCATCTTTAGTTTCTACCTTCAGGCAAGATTCAGCATGAAAGAGGGCAGACTGTGCTTACTACTAGTTAAAGTGAAAACTAAAAGTATGTTCCTTGGTTTAACTGAAAAACTTTGAAACACTTAGAAGCAAAACTCAGGAATGAGGCTACTACTTGCATTGTAAAGCAAGGACACCAAGTGCACAGGGATGAAGATTTGCCAGGTAGAAAGAAAACTCTTCATCAGGCTTGCCCTTTGAGCCAATTACAGGCACTAAATCCATAGTGACTTTTTAGGGGAGTACCTTCCTGATCAGTCCCTGATACCACTATTTTCCTGGAGGAATACTTTAGACTGAAGAGTATGAATTGTTTTGTGTCCAGCCTTGGGATGCTCATGAATTTTAACTGAAGTTGAAGTCTGCCTAACAATCCCTTTCTCTAAATGCATCTCCCTGTGTGCGGCACTAGGAGATCTGGACTCCCACCTTGGACAGGTCCACGGTTTTGCTAGTCAACCACAGATCAGAGGTCACAGCTATTTCTGTAAAGCTTTACACCAGCATTTTTTTCTCCCATTACTGGTATTTCTGAAAGTCATTGTAGAATTTGGATCATTATCTTCACTGGATATTTAGAGTACTCACACAGTCTCACGTCCAAGAGTCACTGCAAGACTGGGCCTCATGTTTGAAAAAACAGGCAAACAACCCCACTCCTCCCTGCTCTTCTACTATATGGGTACAGTTGTTTCAGTGCTTTACCTTGCCCATCAATCATGCAACTCTTTCAAGTGCAAAGGAAGCAACACAAGTAGTCCAGACATGAAGTAAACCAACACAAAATTTAGTAAATCAAGAGCCAAATTTTACACAATGAGTATATTAACAAAGTGCTGGCCCATTTTTGATACAACTTATACCTGTTTTAATGTACCGGTTTGTTCAAATTCATGACATAGATACAAGTCAATTAAATTCAATCAAACTATCAATACAAAACCGTAAGAATAATTAATATTTATTGGAGAAATACAATTCAACAGGGTAAGAGCATGGATTTACTGACAGCACATCTGACAGGAGAGAAAAAAAGGAACATGGAAGCATGTGTAAAATCCTAGCCCTATTAAATTTAGTGATATTTTCATGATAGGGAATAAGTCAGCTTGAGGGAGGACAAGGTCCCTTAAAGATGTACCTTTTTTCAGTATTCCAAAACTAATATCCTGACTACATTTCACACTTACAGAATGTAAAAATGACAAATTTCATTAATACAATTTTCTTAATGCATATAAATTCCACCCTCCTCCTTTTCTCCTAAGGAGAAAAGCTGAAGTCTTTACCTGCTGCAAATATAAACTAGTCACAAAGGTAAAACACAACAAATGTTAAAATGTTAATGGCATTATGTTTAATATTATACAGCAAACTGTAAGTACCTGAAAATATTCTCTGCTGTTAAAATCTGTCCTTCAGAATCTAAAAGGGGATCTTTCACTAGAAAAAACTGTAGTCTGCTCAGAAGTGTAGATAAAGTTGGCAGATTTTTCCGAAAATTTTCAAGATTATTAGTAAAAACAAATTCCTCTTCCAAACATAAATCTGACAAAATATTAGAAAAAACACATTATGAAACAAGATAAAAGTACTAAGAATTCTCAGAATACAGAGAATTGTTAAGCAGCTGTTGGAATACTATAAATGTCAGCAAAACAGTAACTGCTTTTTTACTTAAAGCTTAAAAATCCTAAAATATTTAAAGTGCAGTGAAGTCTAGACTCCATGGTTCACATGATCAGCTCTAGTTTTACTCTGCTTTTTCTTTTGTCTTACATAATGCCTGTTAAATACAAAAAGTATTTACTTTTCATTTCCTTGTTTGCGCTTTCAAGCATGATAAACAAACTTAGTGCAATTTTAAACATAGAAATGAGGCAGTCTTTCCATACATGTCTAAACCTAAATGCAGATTCCCTAATTCTGAAGAAAAAAAATTTACAAAAGAGATTGCAAACTACTATGATTTCAAGAAAGATGACATTATTGTATCAATAATGTCTGGTTCGGGGAGAGAGCAGCCCCGTGAGAAGGTCTTGGGGGTGCTGGTGGGTGAGAGGCTGGACATGACCCAGCCATGAGCACCCACAGCCCAGAGAGCCAAACGTGTCCTGGGCTGCATCCAAAGCAGCGTGGGCAGCAGGGGAGGGAGGGGATTCTGCCCCTCTGCTCCTCTCTGGTGAGACCCCACCTGGAACACTGCATCCAGCTCTGGGGTCCTCAGTAGAAAAAAGACATGGACCTCTTGGAGCAGGTCCAGAGGAGGGATCGCAAAAACAATCAGAGGAAAGGAACACCTCTCCTGTGAGAAAGGGCTGAGAGAATTGGCATATGTTCAGCCTAGAGAAGAGATGGCTCCAGCAAAACCTTAATGAGGCTTCTCAGTACTTAAAGGAGGCCTATAAGAAAGGTGGGGATAGACATTTTAGGGTAATGGTTTTAACTTAAAGAGGGATGATTTAAATTAGATATAAGGAAGTAGTTTCTTACAACAAGTGAGGTGGTCGACGCCCCATCCCTGGAGGTGTTCAACATGAGGTTGGATGCGGATCTGACCAACCTGAGCTGATTACAAGGGAGTTGGACTCCCTTAAAAGGTCCTTTCCAACTCAAGCCATCACATGATTCTATTTCTTTTGAGTTTAAACTACTGCCCTCCTGAGACAGAAGTGATGTAGTAACCACTTTTGATATATTCCATTACATTTGAAGTATGAAATACATATATATCTACACACACATTTTACACATACATGATACATACAGAAGGGGAAAGGGAGTTTTTTGTTCTTCTTCCTTATTTTTTACCAATATGGAAGTCTCCTTATTCCCACATCCCCTTTTCACTCCTTGGATAACTCCCTACCTGTAACAACTCTCTGTTCTCTCACAGTGCCTGGAAATGATAGATACTGATTATGTTCCCACCAATCTGTTTTATGATGTTAACTCAAGCAGATCCTCATAAAGAGATCTATCTTAAGCTTCTTTTGGCTGCTTCCATCTCTCTTGAACTATTAACACAAGCCCAGCTTCTCCAGGGAATAAATCTGTCTTTAGTGGTTATACCTTACGCAACCACAAAGGTTTTGATCGTGAATGCCTCTGGAGTGTGTGCAACAAATTATGGAAGTTAACAAGATTACTCTACCAAAAGTTAGAAAACAGTGAATTGAATATTTTACCTTGCCGTGGTTCTTTAAATTCAGTGGCATAGTAAATCTTCAAATATTTGTCTTGGGTGGAGTTGTCCTTAAAAACATCCTTCGTAAGTAAAAAAGGTTCTTCTGTGTCAGTCTCAGAGCAAGGATTTGAACTTGGAATTACTTCTATTAAATCGTTACTAGTCTGAAACTCTACAGAGGAGATAGGTTTCCTAAGAAACAGAAAAAAATATCTGACACTTAAGCTGTAGCAAAATCAATGGTGTAACTTCCTTGACTCCTCAGTGAATCTACAGCACTCATCAAGGTGCTCTAAGAACTTTGATAATCACTGTATTCACTGAAGAAGACTAGAAATTACAGAGTTCTCTCTATCCACTGGATCCATGGTCAAATTACATGTTCAATTCTTCCCCAAGAAAAAGCCCTTTAAGTTTACACCCAGCATCAAATTGAACAAAAGGAAAAAAGCATCAAACCTATTGATGTCATAACACTTGTAACAAAAATGCACTGCTGGGTTAAATGTCTCACTTCTGTCTCAAAAACCATGAAGAAATTGCAAGTAATAGCAATAAGAAAAAGACAGGGTAAGTGAAGAAACAAAACCACTTCAGTTTCCTGTCACTTTTCATACCAGCCTCAATGCTACCAGTATTTATTAAGAAAACCTCCCTACCTTTTGCCAAATAAGTAGCAAAATCATTTGACTACAGAAAGGGAAAAAAAAAGAAAAGACTATCATATTCTTGAGCTAAGTATGCATCTGGATAAAACAGTTACAGTTGTTGATTAAAATACATGTTAATGCTGTGCCACCCATATAAATTGACTGCAACAATACACTGACTCTGACTGATAAGTGCTGACATTTCTAAACAACCCAAATCAGCTCCTTTACAGTTATTGTACTTAATATTCTCATTTCAGACAACTAATTTCTCAATTGTGCATCTCATTGATTCATTCATATTTTTAATAATACTTTGCATTACACCATGTTGCTATTTGCTAGTCATCTGAAGGCAATTCTCATAAATGCAATCAGTGTATAAGCACACCTCTGAAATTCAGTACAGGACTTCATGTGTAAACAGCAATAGAGCAGAATCTCTGGTATACATCTTAAAAAAAATCAACTATTTTACAATATTTTGATCATAGTTCAGAAGTTAATTTTGAAGCTACAAGTAGTATAGTTCACAAGTAGTGGTACTGATAATAACTAATATCCAAAGTTTCACATGGCATAAGTCTTTGAAAATCCATGAACCTTAAAACACTGCGCAGTTACCTGCGGGCCAACTTCACTGAAATCATGGGGTTTCACTGTAGTGTTACAGATAGAAAAAACCTAACTGAGTTGCCTATTTTGAGACTACAGAGGGCACCTCTTCCAAAATCAAAGCCCTAGTAGGGCTGTTCTAGAAAATGGCAAATATTTTAATGCAGACTATTCTAAGTACGGAAAAATATATTCAAGTCATATAGCTATGCTTGTACAGTTACATGAGATAATTGTCCTAGAGAGGAGGGGGGGGAAATGCTTCTTTTCATGTTCATGCAGTTTTCAGAGACTTTCTCCAATGTCACATTACACAACAATTAAAAGAAATTATATAAAGAAGCAGTGAACTCCATAAAAAACCAATACTACTTTTAGCAAAAAAAACCACCTTCAAGCTATCTGATAGAGTGTAGATCTCCAGTACACTCTCTACTGTCAGGAAACATCTTCATATTCTGTTTTCATCATTAGCTTATAATTCATGAAGCACCTGAATGATATCAAAGAAATCATAAATATTTTCAACTTAAAGTTACTGACTTTTCTAAGAAATCCTCCACAGGTAAACTTTTCTTCCATTGATCCAATACTGAAACAGCAATCATGCTCTGTGTTGAACCAACTAAGATGAAAAGGAGAGAAAAGAAATCACACAGAAAATATTAAAATGAATTCTTATATGTTGATTAAATCATTGCAGAGATTAATCAAGCTCTACACACAATGCACAGAAGAAACAACACCTTCAGTTTCCATTAGCAAAGGTAATACAAATGCACAAGAAAGTTGCAAACACTTTTATACATATATTTACCTTTGTCATTTGAAAACCTCATTTTTTCCCCTATCTCATAACCTCAGCATCATCTTCCAAACCTCTCCCAACTAATCAGATTTAGTATTTGACTTATCTCTGATCATTGCTTTTCTTACATAAACATTTCTCTGGAAAGAAATCTTTCCAGATATCTCTACAAACTAATCAAATATCATCTCATTTATGGTGCCGCACAAATAATTATCCATTACCCATTTGTTTCTATTTGGGCAATGAAGATGTTCTACCCTCAAGAACTATAAGAACTGACAAAGTGCTACGCCAGACTTCTCATATTGTGGATAAACACAAGCTTTTCCTTTAAACTACAGTAAATCTAAACTAAACTTAAGGATTATATAACATACTTCTAGTCCATGGCTTCCTATACTTATCATCAGCAAAGAGTCCATTGAGATGGTACTTTTCATCTTGATGTAAACAGGGAGGAAAGCAAAGTGATAATTTCCAGAGGGAAAACTTCTGCCTTGCCATGCTCTGAATAAAAAAAGGCATGTGATAAAATTATGAGAGAGACAGTTGCATTCCTTTTGTGCACTACCTCTTCAAACATTCCCAGTGCTTTTGAGGGTATTCTACTAGAACATGATATTTTATATTTAAACCTTATTTTTGTAATGCTAACACAGTCCAAACTAAGAGAAGATACTAACATTCACCTGATTTGCTACTTAACTTTTAATTTACACCTCTGAGTACACAAAACCACTTAACTTCACTTGAACTAAACTTAGAATGTGCAATTACAAGTGCTTACCTTAACACTTGGAATTGTCTCCTGAATGGACACATGGATAAGCTGACCAGAAACAATTTAGTATCATTCCTACTACTGCTGTTTCAAGTGCTTTTAATATTTTAATATTCTAAGGCCTCTTGTCTTTCATGTGCCATTACGAGCTAATGAAAGCCCTTTTAAAGCCTTTCATTTTCACTAAAACCAGGGGTAGTAATCAATTGAATTCTGAAATTAAATAGTCTATGTGGCAAGTTTAGTGACATTTCACCAAATACCAAGATCAATGAACTGCTGGAATTACAATAGAAAAAGAAGTTCTGTTTGCTACAATCCAAGGAAACAGTAGGTACATACACCAGCACATATCAGTTGCTGTACTCTAAGGAAAGGGATGTGGGCAATGTTTCATAACACAGATCCCAGTTTAACTAGCAGTACTATTGCTGGACCACTTCCCAGCCTGCAATTCTCCACTTAAGTGCCAGGAGCGCTTCTGTGTGTCCTTGTACTCTCCCTGAACTCCTGAAGGCAACATGTCTTGTAACATTATTCTGCTCACACACTAGAACTGCCTCCTTCTGACAAAGCACCACTCTACTTCTCTACAACAGAAGTCTTGTATTTGGTCTGTGGCTCTTCTTTGAAAATACAAGTAAGTAAAAACCCAACTATGACAGGATGCTTCGGGGACAAGAGGTTGGCAACATCACGGAAGGAGATGAGAAGGAAAACAAGACTTCACAAGGCTTCTAGATCTTACCTGATCAAAATCTGTAAAGCCAAAATATTCATTGTCGTTGTGGAAAAAAAAAATCTCCTTTCCATGAATTTAATCTAAGATATTGCAAAACTCTTCCCTGCAATCATGAAGGAATACAGCACTGTGTATCACTATCCTAATACACACCAAAGTAGCTGGAAAATTGGATTAGTTCTCAAGAAAGTAATTGATTTAATTTAATGCATTAGAAGGCACAGTGCATTTGCCAAAGAAAGCTCTAAGCAGGAAACTTATATGTGCATGATAAGTAAATAATAAGTACAACTGATGCTTTTCAGTTTGGGCAAAATTGTACTTAAATTTTTTATTAAAAAAACCTGTAATCACTTCACTATGTTATCCCACGAAGTGCAGCACAACAACCTCTCTGCATTCTAAAGAAAGTAGTTCTTGCTATCTTTTAAAATTTGTACTCAAGCTTTTCTTCAGTAACTGCTGTATTTTGTTTAGACTGTTGAGAGAAACAATAAAACTATACCTCATATAAATAGTCTGTTGAATGATACTTCAAAGCTGCAAACATCTTGTTTTGTGATGTTTTCAAAATTTCAGTTGCCTGGAAGACACACAGAATATGGATCAGTTAAAAACTTTTTGTATCACCTCAAAATGTTGAAAGAGAAGGCTGAAATTCAGGTTCAACATGAATACCTTCATAATTTCTAGCACATGCACCTTGGACTGAACTTCTAGAAGAAGGCTACCCAAAGCATTCAGTGTCCTTCCTTTGGAAGGATGTAACAGACCAACTACAGACCACGAACATTTATTTTTATCTGAAGGAACTGGGCTTTTGGGTGTTTTTTTAGCTATGCTTCTTGGTGTTTATTTCACAGAAAAACCTTTAGAACCATTAAGTGAATGCAGGCAATACAAATTACCTCCCTTAAGCAGTAAGTCTTAAATTAACTGATTCAATAAATTTTAATGGATTATAAATTGTTTTTAAAGGCACTAATTCATCTGTCTAGACTATTAACTTTTCACTGCCTCATATATTTGTGAGAGGACTTTCTCCCCCCTTTCAGTTTTACAAGAGAAAAGGAAGATGGTATAGACTAGCTGGGAGCAATAGGCCCTGATGGAACACCAGGTCTCTAAGTTAGTCAATGCTTCTGAGGGGAATCAGAAGAGAGGCAAAAACTGCACAAGGCCACAGATACAGTGTGAATGCAAAACAGGATATATTGTAGCTGGGATCTGCATAAGGTAAGACAGCACTTTTTCTTAATTAAATATAGGTAAAAGAGTCAAAGGTAAGATAATTCTATCAAAAAGTGTATGATGTAATTGAAATGCAACCAAAATTAACTGTAGGGCCATAAGGGAAACTTGTGACAGAAGGCAATGTTCCTGTATGTACCAGTAAGTATCATGACATGAGGCTAGAATTGCCCACATAACAAATTTGGTTACCAAATTCAGGTATGGATGTAACAGAACTGGAACCAGTGGAGGGAAAAGTAACTAGGAGACAGCTGCTTACTTGAAAGGAGTCTGGGCAGGGAAAAGAAGTGCAGGAGAGGTAAAAAGGTAGGTTCAGGCAAACAAACAGAACAGATAATAAGGTATACAAAATCACATACAGAACAAAGTAGAGGGGAACCTTCTGAGGGAAGGAGTGTGGACAGTATGCAACAGTGGACCAAAATTGCAAGATGCTAAAGAAAACCCTTTGGACAGCCTGCTGGACCCTCCATCAGACCTACATCCACCAGATTTGGTGTGGGAGCGTGCAGCGAGCCGGCATGGGTTTTTAAGGAGGAATGGATCTGCACCTTAAGTACTGGAGAGCAGCGGACAGAACTGCACCTTAGCAGAACTGATGTGTATAACTGACTAAAATTTCTTTATAGCAATATAACCATGTGTTAATTCAAATATTAGCTACAGAACTGAAGCTACGACTCCCAGTGATAAAACTTGAATTAACACAGCTGGAAGTAGTGAACTGCTCAGTAGTCACTCCAGTCTTAAGAGTGTGTCAATCAGAAAACACCAAAAACCACCACATTCGGGTACGTTCCAACTTTCCAATTTAAAACTGAAAAAGTGGGACCTAGAAATACTAGTCTGTGAGGCTAGAAGGAATTCTTCCAAGTTTTTTAAGGAAAAACAACAAAAAACCACCAACAGCCTGTAAAAGGATATGACCCTGTTTCATTCTCGAAGGACACGAGGGAACACCGCTCTCAGTAAGGGAAATATGGAGGATGAGGTACTTCGGCCAGCGTCAAATGCTTTTAAATCTACAGCGGCACGGACAGCAATCAACCACGGCCACCCACCTCAACCCCTCACGGCGCCAGGACCTTCTTTCCCTCAGCGCCGCGGCGCCTCCGCCCCGCCCGCCTGGGACGGCGATCCCGCCCCTCTGATTGGCTGTCTCCAGGAGTGCTCGCCTCTGATTGGCTGTCCCGCGGAGCTCTCCCCTCTGACTGGCTGCCGCTGCTCCCGCCTCCCACCCTTCCCTCAGGAGGAGAGCGTGCCTGATGGCCGCCTGAACAAGGGGGCGTGTTCCGAGTTACCTGACAGGGAAGCTTACATGATTTTCAAAGCTGAAAATACTTTTAAAGCAGTAAATGCATAAGTAAAAGCAGTTAAATAACTTCTTCTGTTCCCCCAGTAGCAGCTTGCATGGGAGAAGAAGTTCAAAGAACGGGACCGGGTTAATTTTTAAAGGGGTCATATCTGACCTGCTGCTTGTTACCTGGGGAACAGAAATAGAACGAGAATTAAATACAACTTAATACCCAGAAATGCGTACTTTTCTATGTTCAGAAAACCGTGAAATTTCAGTGTCTACAAGAAGCTGTCAGCTTAGGCAAAAAAAGGGCTATTTTTTTTTTTTTAAATTTTGCTTTTAATGTCTGCCTAAATTGCTCTCACAACCCTCAAGCTGCTGTCTGTTGAACAAATTGTTGTGTTTCTCAGAAGGCAATTTAGTGTCAGATTTCTGCAGTGTCCAGACTCTGACTAATCCCTGGAACGACAAAGATTTCAGGACTGGTGGTGTGAAGGCCCCATCTCCCCTCCCCTACCTCACACCATCCAGCTCTACACACATCCTGGCCTGCAACCAGGCCAGCCAATTCTGCTTGCTGAAATGACGCCTTGCTGTTGTTGGCACCACAAAGCCATTTTATTGTCTGTCCATGCCTTCGCCTCCTTTTACTGTAGATGTGGATACCCACAGAGAACATATCAGAAGTGCAAAAACCCTTGGCAATGCTGCAGCAGGTGCATTCAGCCAGTTGCTATAATAGTTTGAGGAGTCTGGAAAAATGCATCTCCTCTGAGAACTCACTGCAGGTTGAGTTCCAGATGAGGGCAGGTTTTCTCTGTCGAAAACAAAATTTACACTTTTCACTCTGGTTCTAGGAATTCCATCAGTATTTGTACATTCCAGTGAGTGAAAAAGTTACGTAAAAAGTGTATGACAGATGCTTTACCACTATGAAATTATTTTGCTTTTTTTTAACTGTGAGGATGGGTTTAGCTCTGTTATAGGCATGTGGCCAGTGTTTCCTAGACAGTTGCTCCTACGAAAATTGAAAAAGCCAGTAATTTATAGTTTTCTTGGTATTTATATGTTTATAATATATCTCTATTCTGCTCTCTACGAATTAGGAGATGAATTGTTAGGCCAAGTAGGCAGAATACAAAACCCATAAACTTCCTATGAAAATACTTCAGAAGTATTCTTCCAACTTCTCCAGTTGGAATATAAGGAAATGCATGTTTTACCTATGCTTAGATGATCCTACTCCATCCCCAGGAGAAAGAGAAGCTGTTGGCAAAGGTTCGGGACCCTGGAAGAGAGGCCCCAGGCTGAAGAGGGTAGGTGAGGGGGTATTTGCCTGGTGCAGACACTCTTTGTGCCGCCTCAGTTCCTACAGTGCCACTGCATGGCCTGAAGCCTTCCTGGTGTTCAGACACCATCCTGCATTCCTGCAGGGCTTGCTCCCCTTCCATGGATAAGTGCTGCAAGACAGAGTGGCTGGTGAATCAGGGGACAGGGACTCTGCTGCCCTGTGGCAGGGCATAGTTCTGCATCCCCTTATCTCTTCAGGGTCAGGATTAGTATTCACAACTTCAGGAGGGGTGCGAAGCTCCAGCTATGCTCATGGTCTCAGTACAAGTGTGAATTGCAGAGCAGACGCTCTGCTTACCTCAGTCATGCTCTGAATGTACTCCTCCCACTGCTGGATGCTTTGCCCTGTTCACCTCCTTCTACTGCATCAGCCCATGCCAGGACTCATCCATTGGATCCCTGTCCATCTCCTCCTTGGACAAGCTACTCCTCCTTGGCTCAGCTCACAGCCCCACAACTTCACCCTTGCCTGCTCCTAGGATGGGCATGGGGGAAGCCAATACACTACCTGCCCTGTCCTGGACACTGTCTCACTTATGTCATCCCAAGTCATGAAGGACATCTGCTCCTGCTGAACTTCTCACGTAGGCCAGTTTGGGGTGCAGAGCAATACCACCAGCTACTTGAGCAGTGCCCTTGTGCATCTACCCTTGGATGGGGGGCCAGGGCTGGCAGAGCTACAGTTGTACAGACACACACACACTCCTTCACAGAAAGGATGGAACCTCTCACCATGTCCCACACCCTAAAACAAGCTCAAGGCATGACAGTTTGTCAGCAGTGGAAAAACTCAGCCTGAATGGTTATTTTCTACCCTGGTAGCCCTTTAAAAGGCAGCTCTGCTGCAATGTCTGTGCCACATATCCCCTCTGTGCAGTCCCAGGCAGGAGCAGAACTGATTCTGGACACATTCCCAAGGCAGAGGGAGGTTTTGTTTAGCCCACCTTCTGGGTTTCCTCTCACTAGTGTTACAACAGAGGCATCTTTGCCTGCTCTGGCTGCCCAAACTCTTCACAGGCACAGGAGAGAGGTGACATCTCAGACAGGCTGGTGGAGGCTGTGCCTGGAACAGCCTGGTTCTCACCATTCCGAGTGACACCTCTGTCTTAAATACCTGAAGGCACTGCTGAAGGTTTCCCCTGTGTGCAGGATCCATCCCTGAGCCTGCCAGGCTGCACTGGAGGTCACAGGAAGGGGCTCCACTGCAGTGGAATCTCATGATGTTGGAGCCTATTTGCTGGGATTCTTCTATCTCATGCCACAGCCACTTCTGGGTGTGAAATTCAGCCCATGTGGCCACCAGCTTCCCTCACTCCTCTGAGAACTTCTGCACCATCGACTTGCGCTCCTCCAGCAAAGCAAGAGAAGCAAGGAGGATGCCCTGAATCCCATCTGCTATAGGCTTTTTCTCCTTTCACCCATCACTGTCACTAAACCCCAAGCAACATCAAGAGGCTGGTTCCAGCCCATGGCACCTGACCAGCGCCCTGTGTGGAGAGCTCTGCTTGCTTGAGAACCAGGACACATATGCGCGTACACAGCAGCATTTGTCACTTGTGTGCCAAAGGGTCTGTTGGATTGCAGTTCCCCCTGCATGGGGGTGGGATGAAGGAGGCAGAGGGCAGATGAAGGTGTCTGCTGCCCAGCACTCATCTCTTTTCTCCACCACATACCGCTGCTCAGACTCACAGCACATACAAAAAACATGTCTGCCCCACCTCCCCTTTGCCCTCTCCAGCTGTTCTTACTTTCATGGAAAGCTGCTGCATCATGAATGGTCACTGCTACTCCAGTAAGTGCTCCTGCAATTCTGCTTTGACTTGCTCCACCATTGCCCTTCAGTGCCCTGGGTTTGGACACAGAGGAGTGACAGATGCCATTCAAAGGCTCCAGGCGAGGGACCTCCAGTGGGCAAGACACATGCCACATACCCACAGAGGAGAGCTGACCTAGGCAGACAACATAGCGTAGGCTCACCTGCTCCAGCAGCTGAATCTGCTTGCTCAGCCTGAGTTTTGCAATCACCTCCTGGAAGCAGCTCCGTTCCTCCTCCATGTCCTTCTGCTCTGAAGGAGACAGTAGCAAGATGGTATCGGCATGAGGTGGGATAACGCTCTCTCTGTCCAAACCACATGCATGGAAAACTGCATGTTTGTGATCAGCACCTTCTGCTCATTCCCAAGACACTTTAGTGAAGGGGAGACAACTTTGCCAGCCTCAGCTGGACTGACTTTTTTCAGTGAACTCATTAGCAGAGCTGAGAGTCTACAGTGTGATTGTACTTGTCTAGTGTCTCAGAGGGCAATACCTGTAGGTCCTGTTGGAATGAATCCCACTTTGATTAAATGTACCTTTAAACAGGAAGGCATCCTGCTCCTGTGATGTGGCTGTGTTGTGTACTGGCTCTGCAATAGGGGCTGAGCTGCTAGCTGCTCCTTTCCCCCCACAACCCTACCTCCTGCTGCCCATCAGTGTCCTCCACCACCTTCATCTGGCTCCTACCCAAGAGGTCACAGCAGGAAAAAGTGTTGTTTTCTTGGCTATACCCAGCACTCCAGGGATGTTCTGGCAGTGGGACTGGCCCCTCCTCCTCCTCAGGGTCCACTGAGAGTTGGACCCTGACTTACCTGTGGGACTGTTCTCTGCCCCCATCAGGACAACACTGAGGTAGCTTCTGTGCCTGCCTACCCCAAGGATGGACTGGGGAAGCGCCCCAGCACTCCCACTCCAGAGAAAGTGAACAGAGGTGTGAGCAAGGACCTTATAGAGGAGAGGATCTCAGGCCAGAGCATGCTGCCTATGGGTGTGCATGAGGAGATCCAGGTCCTCCTGGTGTCACTGCTGGAGAAGGTCCAGAAACCGCCTTTGCTGTGTCCACTCCAGCTCCACTGTCTGGACCTGCCTAGCACCCAAAAGAAGGTCCTTGTGCCGCCCCAGGGTCAGCACTCTCACAGCAGCACCTGGAAACTGTGGCCTTCTCTAGACAGTGATATTTCTCCTCTCTGCCCTGGTGCTATTTAAGGCAGACAGGGCTCCTTCTCCTCCCCCTGGTTTACCTGTGATGCCCCACTCAGCAGATAATGGGGCTCACCTGGCTCTCCAGCCATGCTACATGAGCCTGGATGTGGAGCAGCCCTGCCCAAAAGCCTGATGCAGCCTGGAGATGTGCTCCACATGTGGTAGCCTGTAGGGACACAGGGATGCTCTCAGGGAGGTGAAGCGCTGGAGAGACTGTCTCCTCCCAGCCCTGTATGAGCAATCCATCCACAGCCCCTCCTTCACCTGCCCAACTCTGGCACTGACTTGGGTCCTTTTCCCTTCAGAGCAAACCCTGCTGCAGACACAAGCTTGCTGAGCTTTGTTCTTGGGGGACAGACTCAAGGAGAAGACCAAGAGTTTCTGGGAGACGGTGTGTGTCTTACCACCAGAGCAGGGCAAGGAGACTCAGCTGGATGAGAAATGGAGGCTTCCAAGACCAGTCAAGAGTTGCACCTGCTGTCAAAGGCTCTAATTCCCCTTCAGTTATCTAGAAACCATCCCAGAGCATCTGAGTAAGTATCTGCCAGTAAGTAATGCCATGCCATTTTGAGTGAGAAAAAAGAACAAATAAATTTTTTTTTTCACTTGTGAATTAGCGTAATGATAAAAGCAATAAAACCTTATACTGACTTTCATTTCAGAAAAAAAGTAGCTGGAAAATATAATTGCTAAGTCTAGAAATAGAAAGCAATAGAAATAGACAAGAGAAAAATAAAAAAACTTGATGAAACAGGGCACATAGCTAATTTCTAGCTAGAGTGCATGAAAAATGAAGAAATGTGGCCATATTCATTCATCAATGTTTGTAGAAAAATGCACATCCATGTATTGCAAATCCAGCAGTGGTTGTGGAAGAATTTTTTTGAAAGGCTGCTGTGGACATAACTGAGCTCCACTAGAGGCTGTCATTGTCACACATCTAGGTGAACAGCTGCTTCTTGCAAGAGCAAAGTGTAGGCAGAAAAATCCCACAGGGACCAAAAAAGTAGGGTTTCCGATCTCCAGGTATCTCCATGCAAGGGGTATTTGTATCAGCCCAAAGAAAAAGCGCGTTTTTCAGAACAGAAAAATATCATAAGGGAAATTAGCTTTAGTGATAGCCCCTGAAGTAAAAGTGCACTGCTTTCGTGGAATTTTGATGTGTTTTCTTTGCTGTTTTATTTACTTGCTTTTAAGGGAAAATAAAAAGGAAGTTTGTGATGCCTAAATGTTTATGCTGCCACAGAAATTTTGTGAACTTAAATGATTTCGTTTAACAGTTCTCAAGTACTGCAAATTATCATGCCATCTTCCTTGAAAAACCATGTATGTATGGCATGTAGTTGTTGGCATATAATGCTAAACATCTGTGCATTGTTTTTGCAAATCCTGTTTGTTGAGCAGGAAGTATCAGGTAATATCTTTATCTTTCTTTTTTTTTTTTTTTGGTATGAAGAATACTTCTGTCACAGGTACCTCGACTAAGCCCTGAAAGAAGTTCAAGTAAATGAGTAATACCATTATAATATTAAGAATGCTTTTTGAAACACATTTGTAAACCTTACGTTATTCTAACCAGAGTAGGCATCAGAGCGAGTGACACTAGAAGGTGACTCCAGTCCTGAGCCATTTGTGTTGTGGAGGAAACCCATTTAAAAGTGACTTTATGAAGATGTGCTAGCCACAGACAACCCTGGAGACACATAAAAACTAAAATAACACGAGCCAATATGTTTTTATTCTGTGATATCATTAAGATTCATTTTATAAATTGGTCTAAGACATTCTGTGGTGGGATAATGTAGTATAATACTTTGCCACAGGCATGCTAGCTGTAGAAATTTGATGAAAGCATAAAGCACTGCCTTGGAGAATATCTGCCTTTTGGCTAACCGAGACTTCGCATTTGAGCATGGTTTCACTGAGAAGTACAAGGCAAAACAGCTATATTTGTTTCAGTGTTTCTCAATAAAGTCAGAGGCGGGGGGCAGATTAAACTTTTAAGAATTGCAAATATGAGTGGCTATTGAGGAAATGTTTCAGTTTGTTGACTAGTCTAACTAATGAAGCACTAAACAAGGCATCATCAAGAGTGTCGGTATTGCCTCTTCCAAGGTTCAATCATGACCTTATCATCATTGATAAGATGATAAGGGCATTCTCTCTCCTTGACACTAATTTCTATTTAATAGGCTTTTAGTCTTTTGTCTTTTGAGGTGTGGAACATGTGATACATATTTTTATGCTCTGTCTTCACAGATCTTTTTTTCCATCTAAGTTTAATTTAATTCTCCTGCCATACAGAGATAGTACTTATTGAGTGTATTATCAATTTAAATCTTAGAGCTGAAGGGCAATTCTGAAGTGTATATTGTTACCATAAAGTCATAGGTGTGAAAAATGTGACTGTTTTCCTCTTTCCTCATGGTGGCTCATGGGCCATTGGTTTCATTTTAGATGTATGGCAACAGTATGGGTACAGTTTTTTATGTGACAGCTTGCAAGGATGCTATAAACCTTAGGAAAGACTTAGAAAGAGCTTAGCCCTAATTTATGGGCTTGTTTTTTCTTGCAACTCCATAGGCACGCAAACCCAGAATTCCTACATTGGAAATGATGCAGAAACATCAGTGTTTCAGGCAGATTGTATGGGCATTGCCAACCTTGTTGTCATAATTTTGTGAGGGCTCCTAATTTTCATGTTTGAGAGGATTTTCCCCATGGCACTCCTCATCTGACCATCCTGATCAAAACTGTAGACAACAGCGGGAGAAGACATTCAAACCAGCAGTTTACAAGAACTCAGTACCATACTATTTTCTTTCAAGTGCACAAACTGATTTTCAGATCTGACAGTATTGCACTCACATCAAAGCCAAAGTATCAGTTGCTATAAAAATTTCTTTAGAATTGCTCACTACTGTCCCAAACTGGTTGTGTGCTAGGACATGCTGTGACTAATACAACAGATCTTTCTGCTGATCTTCTGCTTCTGTCCAGTTTGGAGGTCTGAGAGAAAACAAGTTTTCAGTCAGTCAGAACCCTAGCCAGGCTGAAGAATTCATTGCTAAGACAGAAAGGACGAAGGCAATTATTTCAATTTACTTTTTAAAGTTCATTTATCACAGATTTCTAGCATGGTAAGGGGTAGTCTTAGCTATGATACCTCTCATTCTAGGACTGAAGCATACCAACATACTTGTATGTTTTCAGTGACTTAGAAAAAGATGCAGTGTAGTCTTTGTTGCCATGATTTCTACTGACTGCTTATTCAGTATGTGTTGTTTTATAAGACATTTTAAGCATTGCTGGTAGGAATATGATGACAAAAGACTAGCATTTCTCTAAGGGGTGGAAAAAGTAATTTTTCTGTCATAAGTGTAAAGATCAAGAAGTAAAAAGAAAAACACTGCATACCTTTACCCTTACCTGTCTGAGACAACTGCAGTAATATATGATGGATCAAACAATTCCTGGAACAGTTTCTTATGGCATCTTGAGTCTAAATCTGAACAGGAACAGCAAGTCTCTTCTGTTTTGCACATGTAGGAAGCTTATAGAATTCTGGACCTTTCAATGGACATGTGTGTTTTTAATCACCAGGGAGGCACATACATGCCGCAGTGACCACTCAGCTGCCCGGGAGCCGAGCAGGCGGCATGCTGTGGAGTGCCCGGACTGCAGCTGTGGGATCCCCTGCTGGGATTCACCAGGGCTGAGGCGGGACTCAGGCAGTGGCCGAGAATGGAAGGCTTGCTGTGAAGGCTCAGAGAGGAGCAGGTGGCAGTTGCTGGTAAATGCGGTGACGAGGGTAAAAGAGTGAGAGAGGTCTCCGGTATGGAGTTCCAAGGCTTTATTTGGTGGTGGTGCACTTGAAGAGCTCCAGGGACCGAAGACGAACAAAAT